>CM031620.1:10037178-10042178 GCA_018398815.1 Conus ventricosus | reverse complement strand
CCAGACTGGTGTACTTGCGGTGTGATGTGAACATTGACCGCTCTCTGTACACACAGTTATCCGCAGACTCCAGGAGGTGGCAGGAGTTCCACTTCAATGAAAGGCGCATCATCACGCGGCGACAATGGAAAAGACCCTCTAGGTGCTCTATTTTGTAATAAAAATAAAGGGGCAAATCCCAGGATTACACCCTCTAGGAGCTGTGTTTTCTAACAGACTGAGAAGGGCAGGCCCCAAGATACACCCTCAAAGAGCTGTGTTTTGTAAAAGACTGACAAGGGCAGGTTCTCTAGATTATACACACTATAGGAGCCGTGTTTTGTACAAAGACTGAGAAGGGAAGGTCCCCTAGATTACACCCTCTAGGAGCCGTGTTTTGTAAAAAAAAAAAATGGAGAGAGAGAGAGAGAGAGAGAGAGACTGAGAAGGGCAGGTCCCCTAGATTACACCCACTAAAAGAGAAAAAAAAAAAAGACTGCGAAGGGCAAATCCCTAGATTACACCCTCTAGGAGCCGTGTTTTGTTAAAAGAAAAAAAATTACACCCTCTAGCAGCTGTGTTTTGTAAAAAAAAAAATAAAATAAAAAAAAAGAGAGAGAGAGAGAGAGAGAGGAGAGAGAGGAGAGAGAGAGAGAGAGAGACTGAGAAGGGCGAATTCCCTGGATTACACCAAGACTGAGAAGGGCAAATCCCCTAGATTACACCCTCTAGAAGCTGTAATTGTGTAACAGACTGAGAATGGCAAATACCCTAGATTTAAATCACTTAGTCTAACGAAATGGAGATCTGAGTAAAACGTTGTTGCTATACTTACCAGCATAGCTTGTGATCGAAACATGACATGTGACAGGTTTCCCGCAATCTATGCATCAAACATGACCATACAGCATCTAACCAGAGACTGGTTGGAGTGTGTGATGAAGGGTTGGGGCTGGATCAAGGGGATTAAGTGGTCAGTCGTGCGGTAGAGACTGCGGCTTGATTTGGATCAGTTCTACGGTGACGTTACAGTATCTGAGCGCAAACGCTGGATTTCTGTACATCACAAGAAAAACAATGAAAATAAGTTACTGAAAGGAAAATGTTGGATTTCATCACTATCAAAACAATGAAAATCTGAAAACAAATGCTGGATTTCATCAAGTGCTAGAAAACAATGAAAATAAGCATCTGAAAGCAAATGCTGTGTCTCTGTTCATCACTAAAAAAGAATGAAAAATGTATCTGAAAGCAAATGATGGATGAAAATAAGTAACGGAAAGCAAATGCTGGATTTCATCACCAGAAAACAATGAAAATTAGCATCTGAAAGCAAATGATGCGTCTCTGTTCGTCAGTAGACAACAAGATAATATTTCTATTTTACCAGTCTTCTTGGAGAAAAAAAAATCATCATAAAATAGTATTTCTATTTTATCAGTTTTCTGCTTCATCTGTGTGCCCTCAAAGGGAACATTTAGAAACTGGAGAAAAAAAAATCATCTTGAAAAGTTGTGCTATGGCCAGATGGCCAAATATCACTTACATTATAGCAAACTTGTTTACCTTACGAAGACCCAAGAGGTTGAAATGCATTGTGTCTTGTCCTGTACTTTGTTTGTCTTTGTTCTTTGTGGTAACTAACCCACACTTTCTAAATCTTGTTTTTTTTAGTCAAGCTGTCATATATGTGTGTGAATTTGATGTTTCAGATTGTTTAGGAAAATACTTGGATGCATTGTTTTATTCAAATTATGATTCTACAAGTGTACTTTAAATGCTAGCTTTTTGTGTACATAATGTGTGCATGCTAGTGATTCCTTTGATTTTTCATGTATTTTAATCCAAAATGGAGATGAAAAAGCAGGGGGGAAATATTTTGAATGAAAGCAGCTTCTGTAAATTTTCTGATTTGTTTTGCATAGTTGTGTCAGTTTGTGTTCCAAGCAGTGTGTGTGTGTGTGTGTGTTGTGTGTGTGTGTGTGTGTGTGTGTGTGTGTGTGTGTGTGTGTGTGTGTGTTTGTGTGGTATTTAAACTGCACAAGATTGCAGATCAGCTAATTATTACTTTATTAAATCTGGAAACTTTTGAGTCAGTTCTATCCCACTCTTTTCAAAGATTTACTTTCAGGAAGTACTCACAGTGAACTTTTGTACTATGTGAAATGATTTAGTTTCAAAAGTTTTCCTGCCTCATTACTTTGCTGTACCACTTTCACTGACAGTATAATTATGAGGATTCTCATGTCAGTCATTCAGATTTGATCTCCCAATGTTTTTCACACTAATGACAATGTTGGCTAAAGGAAGAACCATACTGACAAGCTGAATCAGTGAATGAGAGTCTCCCATAGTAAGGAAGTTGGACTTGAAACACACACTCACTCACTCACTCACATACCCGCACGCACACACACGCACGCACGCACACACACACACACGCACACGCACGCACACACACACACACACACACACACACACACACACACACACACACACACACACACACACACACACACATTTTGGGCATATTTAAAATCTGTGCCCCTTCCATCCACTTAAAATCTTAATGCATGTTGCATACTGTTACAGAATCGAGGGGTATTTAATTACATCCATGGAAATGTTTGGAACAGACTCGAGCGCCTTCTTCACTGTGCTCAAACGTGATGTCCGTACGCCTGATCGCGGCAATCCACGCTCTTCTTCTCCGTGTTGTCAGTCCTTCCATTCATTTTCCGCAATGGCATTTCTCCCTCGGAATGCTAAAACATGGCAGTCCATGGTCGCGTTTTGCACCCTAGTATGTGTGAGAAGAGCTATGACAGCCGATGACACAACAGTGTTTCACCGTGTTTATCACTCGCTGTCTTACTTCCTGCTCCCCAATATGGCGGGCGATCCCATAAATCAGTGCGCGTGACGTCAATGTCTCGAAGCCTATAAGCATCTGAAAGCAAATGCTGGATTTCTGTTCATCAGTAGAAAACAATGACGATAAGTATCTGAAAGCCAATGCTGGATTTCTGTTCATCAGTAGAAAACAATGACGATAAGTATCTGAAAGCCAATGCTGGATTTCTGTTCATCAGTAGAAAACAATGACGATAAGTATCTGAAAGCCAATGCTGGATTTCTGTTCATCAGTAGAAAACAATGACGATAAGTATCTGAAAGCCAATGCTGGATTTCTGTTCATCAGTAGAAAACAATGACGATAAGCATCTGAAAGCCAATGCTGGATTGTTGTCCATCAGTAGAAGACGATCACAAACGAACTACGTGGGAAGCCGATGAAGCAGCGGTGCTAGGGACGTGGTGGAAGAAGGAAGGGGAGTGGGAATGGGGCTGGCAAGTGGAGAGGGCCTGGGGAAGTGTCCACTCTGCCGCTGCGCGCGGCGCAGTTCGTGCTGGCACCATCTCCCCCTTCCAGGCAGACTGCAACCATTCCCATGAAGAGACCTCCAAGTGGACTCTTTCTGATCAACCCGCTTAAAGTGTATAATTTTTTATGTGTGCATGCCATCGTAGTATACTGTAGTAGTTGTAGTAGTAGTAGTAGTAGTGTATGCGAGCGTGCATGTAAGACAGACAGAGAGAGAGGGGGAGAGAGAGAGAGAGAGAGAGAGAGAGAGAGAGAGAGAGAGAGAGAGAGAGAGTGCGTGCGCGTGTGTGTGTGTGTGTGTGTGTTCATAGTCGATCAACTCTTTAGGTCTTGTATATTCTTCTTCACAGACGAGAATTCGTACTCTTAAAGAGCCGTATGAGTTGTCTGCTGCTACGGACCTGTTGACGAAGTGTTGTACGTGTGCCTTACGTACCGCCATGGGTGTGTGTATGAATAGCACTGATTGCGCGTTCTTCGATGTCAGCAAAGACACTTGGAACCAAAACTAAGCGAAACTAATACTTTGTCTTAGAATTTAAAACCAATAATTAGATACGCCTAAACTTGTTATGTATTTTGGTGTTTCTCAATTTGTAATTATTTACAAATTAAGAGGCACGCACTGATGAAATATGTAAAAGAAAATGTAACATGCATTCATGTTTATCATATTCAGAGAGAGAGAGAGAGAGAGAGAGATGATGATGATGATGATCTTTATTTCCAAGTGTAACAGATATGCAAACATGTCCTTTTTTTCATCCGGCCCATACCTCGCTAAGGGACAAAGAAAGCATGACTAGCGACTCAAGAAAACTTACAAAACTTGGCAGCAAACATCCATGTTTTCAATATAGATTTTTAAAAACGTGGATCAGTGGTTTCTCCATCAACATTGACACCTAGATGAATTTAAAGAGAGAGGGAGAGAGCACAACTGGACATCACCAAACTGGAGTAAAGATGGATTGACAATAACTATAAGGCAAACAGAAGGCGTTGCTCACCCCTGGAGTAAAGATGGATTGACAATAACTATAAGGCAAGCAGAAGGCGTTGCTCACCCCTGGAGTAAGGATGGATTGACAATAACTATAAAGCAAACAGAAGGCGTTGCTCACCCGAAATCATTAACTTGACAATAAACACAAGCACACACGACGACTTACTGCATTCCATGATCTGGATGTTGTTGTTGTTGTTGTTTTTAGCAGCCACAGTATGAGCTATTGCTTATTCAAACTGGAGTACAAAACGGAAACCATTGTGTTGCTTTTTGCGTTTTTACCTGCTGGAGTTCGGAAATCATTTCAAACAACATGTCTTCTTTCATGAACATTGGTGACCCGTGTCCTAGCGATCTTGGAGTCTCAGTTGACCATCACAACGTTTGCCACCCTCAGGTTTTCATTCGGTGGCTGAGACATGTAGAATGTACTTTTACTGTCTGTGTCACATGACATGTTTGCAGTTTTGTATTTGTGAACACTTGTGTTGTCTCATTCTTTCCTACTGATTTTTTTTTCATGGCTGATATTTCATAACTTGCAAAAAGAGGGGAAAGAAAAAGCAAGCATCAGAATAAATTTACAGCTAAATGTAACAAAGTTTCAAAGTGTGTTTTGTGTGTGTG
>CM031620.1:9989678-10034678 GCA_018398815.1 Conus ventricosus | reverse complement strand
AAGAAAAGGAGTTGTTAGTTACCGCCACAGATACAGACAAATAGATTACAGGACAAAACACAATGCCTTTCGACCTCTTGGGTCTTCTTCGGGCAAAAACAAACAACATTTAGGACAGTGAAAACGAAGAATGGGAAACCACTTATCTTTTTATATTCGGCGCAAAATGGTTGTTGGATGAAAATGAGGCCATTACGGAGGGGGTCATGGGATTTGAAATAGTAATGATGACCGTGATAATAATGGTATTAATGGCAATAATAGCGATAGTAGTGGCGATGATGAAATCGTGTGTAATTAGAGAAGGGATACTGGTAAAGTTTTTCGTCTTTGAGAAAAAGGGTTGTGGGGGTTGGGGGTGGGGTGAAACAGTAGGATTTGTATGTTTGTTTCTTAATTATTGTTTAATGGTATGACTTATTATTGACGGTAGTGAATATGGTGGATTGATAATAGTGCTTAGTGATATGGAAAAAAAACCCTAAAGGGTGGTGACTGTGGTGATAGTAGTTATATGTGAGGGTGTGGGTAATGATAGTAATGATTAGAAATGAGGGGGGGGGGGGGGATTCACACAAAAAGGGAGGGAAATATGTAAACAGTACTGTGGGTGAATGATGATCATAATGGGACTAATTGTGAGAAGTGAGATAGTGTTGGTATTAGGATAATAGTATCATAATACTGGTTGAAAAAGAAATGAATGGAAATGATCAATGGGAAAAAGTGTTGACATGCCAACAACAACAACAGCAACAACAACAGCAACAACAACTGGTTGAAAAAGAAATGAATGGAAATGATCAATGGGAAAAGTGTTGACATGCCAACAACAACAACAACAACACACACACACACACACACACACACACACACACACACACACACACACACACAAAATATCAGCGTGACCTAGATAATATGGCAGTATTCATGTTTGAAAACGGCCTTAGTTTATCGGCAGAAAAAAACCCACATGATGTTATTTGATGCTGGTGGAAGTGTTTGCAATATTCCTACTTTTAAGGTAGATAACAATGTATTGAATTATGTCACCGAGATAAAATTTTTAGGAGTAAATATTACCTCAAAGTTAACTTGGAACAACCACATTGAACATATTATCAACGAAGCCAGCAAATCTCTTAATCTTCTTAAAGTGATCAGTAAACAAAATTGGGGAGCAGATACACAAACTTTAGTACACCTTTCGACATCTCTCGTAAGATCAAAATTATCATACGCACAAGAAGTGTTCTTCAGCGCACCAAACTACTTACTTAAAAAGTTGCAAAGCATAGACTGCAAGGCATTTAGACTCGCGCTAGGTGTCCCATTTCATGCCAGTGCATCAGGAACGTATTACAAAGCCGGAGTTCTGCCCCTTGACGACTATAGAAACTTGGCCTGTGCTAAATTCATCTTACGTAGCTCAGCTGTTCAGAACTCAAGCAAAGATGAATTAGCTTTACGATCAGATTTCCATTTCCCGAAGCGACCTAGATCTATTAAATCTAATACAACTATAATGACATATTCCTCAAAATTACTGAAAGACGCTGGGATTGATCCCAAGAAAATTGCTGATCGTTTTCTGTATCCCCGATTCCAAATAGGGAATTGCACACCGCATGTTTTGATTATAAATATACTGATCTACAAAAGAATGTTAACAATAATATATTGTCCTCTCTTGCCAAATCTCATATCGAGAGTAATTATTCACACCACCTTAAAGTTTTCACCGATGGATCACTGTTAAATGAAAAAGCTGGAAGTGGTTTTGTTATTCCTACCCTTAAAGTTGAAAAATATTTTCATCTCGGAAAGGGGTATTCTATCTTCACGGCTGAGCTGGTGGCAATTCTAATGGCGCTTAACTTTCTTGTTGATACTCCACTTACTATCTACAAAGCACTTTTCTGTGTGGATTCTAATCTGCCCTACAAGGCCTTGAATCTATTGCTGTAAAGAAATCGAGGTGAGGTGATTTTAGAAATAAAACATCTTGTCAGTATTCTTATATCAAGAGGCACAACAGTTGATTTTTGCTGGATCCCATCTCACTGTGGGATTTCTGGTAATGAGTGGGCTGACCGGGCTGCCAGAAAAGAATCACGAAAGTCCGATGAATCCATAGAAATCAACATTCCTCTGTGCTCATACGAAGGATATGGTCTCTCAAAAAAGACGTGTATTGAAAAGGTTTATGAAGCTACAAAAACTTGGTTCTTATTAAAATACATCTACCTCACTCCAAACTGCTCTGCTGTGACAAATCCCAGTCAGCTACTTTTTCTTCTAGCAATGCGGCTTAAAGTGGAAAGATTACCTATCAATTGGCCAACACAAACGTACTTGAAAATAATAACCGAAACTTGAATCCCTGTTTTACAGGCTTAAGCTATCGCTTTCCGTACAAAATTTCGCAAAAATTTAAATTGCATCTGCGGAGCAGTTGAAAGTTTCACAACTCAGCATCTTCTTTTCCACTGCGCATATTTCAGAAAAGAAAATCCTGACTGCCTGCGACCTGATGGCACGTGTATTTTCCAAAACTTACAAGAACTTTCTTTTGTTAATTCCTTGATGATTAGTCCAATGGGCTCTTTTTTGTAACAAGTGTTCCTATAGATATGAGCGCTTAACATTTTGGTTATACCAGATATCCTGTACTCCTTTATGTTTTAATACTTGCTTTGTGCTAATGTTTAGCCTAGTTGTAAAGAATTTTAATATGAATCACTATATATAGCTAACTGCTCGTAACAAATCTCTTATCGGTCCATCAACACACACACACACACACACACACGCGCACACACACGCACGCACACGCACGCGCGCGCGCGCGCACACACACACACACACACACACACACACACACACACACACACACACACACACACACACACACACACACACACACACGCGTGCGCGCGCGCGCGCACGTATGCATACACACGCTATTTCCCTAACTCTATCTAAAATCATTTTATGTGAATAGACGTTAAATTGAAGAACGAACGAACACACACACACACACACACACACACACACACACACACACACACACACACACACACACACACACACAAGGGGGGTGGGGTGGAAAGTAGGCCGACCCATCAAGCAGAACTAATGGGTGGTGTTCATAATAACAGTGATATATGGGGATTTTTTTGCTGATAATGATGGTTGGAAAGGATTGGGGGGGGGGGGGGGGGAGAAAAAAAAGGGAAGTAAAGAAAAGGGGCACGGGGGTCGGGGGAGGGAGAGAGAGAGAGAGAGAGAGAGAGAGAGAGAGAGAGAGAGAGAGAGAGAGAGAGAGGGGGGGGGGGGAGAGAAGGAGAGGAGGGGAGGGAAAACTCATCTCTCTCTGCATATACATACGCGTGCATAAGGGGAAGGAGGGGAAACTCGTGCCATCAGTATTACTGGAAAAGCCAACAGTACTATTGGATGAATGATCATTGTCATAAGTGATATAATGTGTTGGGATACCATCCAACAGATCTACTGTGTGGTGATCATAATGATAACAGTTACATATGAGGATGTTTTAGTACTGATGATAATGGTTGGTTAGTGGTTTCTCGTTCTTCGTTTTCACTGTCCTAAATGTTGTTTGTTTTTGTCTGAAGAAGACCCAGAAAGTCGAAATTTATTGTGTTTTGTCCTGCAGTGTGTTTTGTCTGTATCTGTGGCGGTAACTACCCCCTTTTCTTTTTAAACTTTACGTCATATTCCGCCATCAGTCACTTCGTTTTGAAACAAACAAATTTTGGTACATATGTGGGGCTATGCTGTATTGACAAAGTCATAAGATTTAGTGGGCTTTGCTTTAAAACTTACTCAGTTATCAAGTGAAAATCATGACTGTGGGTGTGCTCAGACCCACGGCGTATGGGGAAAGGTTAAAATTAATGAAAATGCAGACTGTGAGTTCATATTAGAGTTTGCATTATCATATGGATATGGCCAACAGCTGCTCAGCTGAGTTGTCTAAAGTCGTCTTTTCCGAAACCAGACTCGCCTATCATTCCTCACCTTCGTCACCCAAAAAGTGTTTAGCTCTTTGTTGCTTTTCCCGCTGAATTTTTTTTTCTTCTTTTTTTTTTTTCGCTCGCGATTTTTCTTCTATGACCCCCGCCCCCCCCCCCCCCCCCCCCCTTCGCCGCCCCTCCTCCCTCCCTCCTGTTCCCAACTGTAGTTTCAGTTTACCCGACTGGGAGAAGACAGATTGACAGACAGGTACACAGATCTTCATCTTCATCTTCATCTAATGTCCGGCTGTCGGCAACATTTACTGATATGGATAGAGGATCAGAATTTGCGCTCCGTGGAGATGAGTTTATTGGTTTACCTCAGAATTGTCGAGCATTGATAATAATGAGGGGGGACAACAGCAGTCTAAACTCGGGAGCAGAGAGTTCCAGTAACGGGGGGTTATGGATAAAAGGAAGTTGTTGGCGAAGGGAATGCGTTTGTGCTCGCTGACAAATAAGCAAACAAACAAACAAATATACAAGCATATGTAGGATTAATTTCAAGAATAAGAGACCTGTCATTGTTGGATCAGTTTACAGACCTCCAGATTCAGATGAAAATGTATGTTCGTCTATTTGCAGAGACATTTCTAACATTGTTTTGGCCAATAGGAAGGCAATATTATGGATTGGTGGAGACTTTAATTTACCAGATATTGATTGGGGCGAAGATGCCATACTTGGTAATCAATACAGTAAAAATATTAATACTCAGTATTTTGATGCCACCAAAGACCTTGGATTAGTACAGTCAGTTGAATCACCAACTCGTGGTAAGGCATTCCTGGATTTATTTTTTACCAATTGTCCAGGCGCTTTAGGCAATCAGGAATTAATTGCAGGCCTGGGTGATCATGACATAGTTCTCTTAGAGAGTAATTTTCAACCCTTTCGAAGAAAACCCCCTAAACGTACCATCAGACTCTGGAACCAAGCAGATTTACCAAAATTGCGCAGGGATACTCATAATTTCAGTCGTCTTTTTTTGAGGTCCCATAGTGTTAAAGATAATGTCAGTGATCTTTGGAAGTGTATAAAAACTAACTTGGAATTTATTATGGATGACAACATACCTACTAAAATAACTTCAAGCAAGAACCACCAGCCATGGATTACTACTAAAACTAAACGTTTGTTGAGAAGGAAACATCGTTTCTTAAGAAATTGAAACTACATCCTAATTCAGAAAGATTACTGGTTAGGTATAAACATATTAAGAGAAGGTGTCAGAGAGAATGTAGACTTGCTCACTCCAATTATGTTAATTCGATGATTTCGGAAGGTGATCATCAAAACAAGAAATTATGGTCTTACATAAGGAGTAAGAGACAGGACAACATTGGGATTCCAGACCTGAGAAACAACCAGAATAACCTAATACAGGACCCTGAAGGGAAAGCAAACTTACTAAACAAGCAGTTTTGTTCAGTTTTTCTCAAATCCCAAATCTTTAATTAACGTTAGACTAAAGGACGATGATAAACTCCCTGAAATGCAAAACATCAAAGTAAACAAAGCAGGAGTATTTAAGTTACTGACCAATATCAATGAAAACAAAGCTACTGGTCCCGATGGCGTTCCTGGCAAGCTCTTAAAATTATGTGCCAATGAATTGAGTGAGGTATACCAATTACTTTACCAAGCTTCACTGGACCAGGGAGTAATACCTGATGAGTGGCGAGATGCGAGCATTGTTCCCTTATTTAAAAAGGGTGACAAAACAAAAGCAGAGAACTATAGACATGTATCTCTTACATCCATATCAGCTAAATTACTTGAACACATAATATATAGTAGCATAATGGACCATCTTGACAAATATGATTTCTTAAATAACGCCCAGCATGGTTTTAGACAGCGAAGGAGTTGTGAGACTCAACTTATAACAACTCTCAATGATTTTAGTAACTGTCTTAACAACAGACAGCAAATAGATGCAATTTTATAAATTTTCTAAAGCCTTTGATAAGGTTGACCATGAGGCCTGCTGCTTAAATTAGAACACATTGGCATTGGCGGTTCTTTGCTAAAATGGGCTAGATCATTCCTCGTTGGGAGAACGCAGAAAGTTGTTGTGGAAGGGTCGTCATCCCATTGTAAACCAGTCTTGTCAGGTGTACCACAGGGAACTGTTCTGGGGCCCTTGTTTTTCTTAATTTATATAAATGACATAAGTAGAAATCTCTCTCCTGGAACTACTATAAAGGCTTTTTGCAGATGACAGTTTAGTAATAGAACAATCAGAAGCAAGAATGATACACGCATTCTACAAGAAGATCTAAACGCTTTACAAGAGTGGGAGAGAACTTGGAAAATGGAATTTCATCCTCAAAAGTGCCAAGTGTTGCGTATATGTAACAAACGCTCACTAATTAGATCAGATTTATTCTATCCATAATACTATTCTTAAAGAAACTAATGCTGCAAAATATTTAGGTGTGATTATAGATAGTCGTCTCAAATGGAAAGAACATTACAATTTAGTATGTAAGAAAGCAAATAACATCTTAGCTTTCTTACACAGGAATATCAATGACTGCCCCCAAAAGGTTAAAGACGACTGCTACAAAACACTGGTTAGACAGTACTGAATATGGTTGCTCAGTTTGGATCCTTACCATCTAAAGGACATTGATAACCTTGAAAAGATTCAGAAGAGAGCAGCACGGTTCGTAACAGGGAACCACATCAGGGAAAAGGGGAATACTAGGAAGACTAATGATGCTGTACAAGATCAAGCACAATCTTGTTGGAATCTCACCTGCAAACTACATCAAGGACTCTGACCCAAGAACAAGAGGAGCAAGGCTATACCAACAACAGGATTTCCACAAGGCAATAAACAACACCTTCTTCCCAAGGACAATCTCAGACTGGAACAGCCTCCCCACCTCTACGACATCAGCAACGTCACTAGAGATGTTCCGATCACGACTCGGTGGCAGCAGGGCTCTGCAGCCACTTGTGGGCACCCCATGACCCTCCCTACTGCCCTGTACATAGCCTTAATTGCCCCCCCCCCCCCCCCCCCCAAACCTAGCTAGTGCCACCTCTTCAAATCGCACTAGTTTTTAAGCTCAGCCGATTCCTGGAGGCACCTTCCGCGGCCGGAATCAACGACACGCCACCGCAGGACCACTTACGTTCAGAAATGAACCCGGCCCTTACGGAGAGAAGAAGAAGAAGAACATGAGGAAATTAGAATGGAAACCCTTAGAAGAGAGAAGAGCTTTTATTAAACTTAATACCTTTTACAAAGGCAGAGCTAAAGTAATTGATATTCCAATGGAACAACTAGTATTGAATAAAAGTAGCACCAGGAGTGGCGGTCAATGTTATACCATACCTGCATCAAATATTGACAGCCACTTACATTCTTTTTATCCCAGTTCTGTACGGCTGTGGAACTCGCTGCCGGGTGCCATCAAGATTGCCACAAATGCAATCTCATTCAAAAAACAAAATGATTCGACAGTTTTGAGATCTGCATATTGACGATTTTCTATTTTTACTTCCCCTGATATTTTACTATTACCTGGGCCTGAATTTGGCCATTGCTTTTATCTTCTTGAATATCGAGTGCGACCCCTTGTTGCTAAATTTGCTCCAGGGGCCAACAGTCTGAGTCGCACTGTTTTATGTTATTTTATTTTACTTTTTAACATGCGCGCTGGTGACCTACTCGTTTTTGAGTGAACCAGTATTTTAGGAAGAAGAAGAAGAAGAAGCAAGAAAAAGAATGAAACCATCTCTGCTGGGACTCGTTCTAGAAATTCTATAAACCAAGGGCGGTTACTCTATCTGTTCACAATTTCATTATGGCGGCTTTTAGTCAAGACTGGTGCAAGAAAGTACGTTCATGTTGATATGATGTTAATTGTGACGATAGCAGCAGGCCTAATGTGTTTGGATAGTGCCCAGTTTTTAATGCAAAAACCTTTTACTGCATTGTGTGTAATTTAAGATCGTTTGGATATCAGCTCTTGCGGAACTGCATTGTGATTTCACTGCTCGAAAATAGAATTATATCACTGGTCCTTGGGCCTTGTGCTTACCGTGCGGACCACATGTTACGGCATGTGCTTTGGCGATTCAGTGAAAGAATGTTCAGTCTTAATGTTATGCCAGTGACGGCAGTTATATTTACCGAATGTAGTTTCCTAGTTTACTCAATAGAAAGTTTTTGACTTCCCAAACTTGGTGATTCGAAGGGACGTGTCAATCAAACACTACTCTGTGTGTTTGTGTGTGTGCGTGTGCGTGCGTGCGTGCGCGCGCCCGAGGTGTGTGTGTGTGTGTGTGTGTGTGTGTGTGCATACGTGCATGCGCGCGCATGCGCGCGTGCATCTGCGTGCGTAGGTGCGTGTGTGTGTGTGTGTGTGTGAGAGAGACAAGACAAGACAAGACAAAATTCTTTATTAACGAGGATAATAGATAAGCACTGATGTGCTTTTTTACACCCAGTCCTCGCCCTGAGTAGGGTAAACAATATAAAATAAAAAGTAACAAAGGAAGCATGCAAAAAGTGACTAGAACTACACTACAATACGGGATTAACATTCAAAAAGAAGAGGGGGAAAAGAGAGAGAGAGACAGAGAGAGAGAGACGCAGGAGCGAAGGGAGTGAGGCCCGGGTAAGGCTGCACAGAGAGAGAGAGGGTGGGGGAGAAAGAGGCGAGAGTGGGTGCGATAAGAGAGCATGTTTAGAACAATCTGACAATCAAAAAAAAATTCCAAAGAGATACAAGACAATCGATTTTGAAGCATCAAGGGGGGGGGGGGGGGGGGGGGGGGGGGGGGGGGGGGGGGGGGGGGGGGTGGGGGGGGGGGGAGGGGGGTGGGGGGGGGGATAGAAAATAAAGCACAAATGGAGGTGGAAAATGCATAATGTTAGCCCAGTCGCCACGGGTAGGAGGTATGTCATGTGGATAATAAATCAAGTCATTCCAGCAGAACCGTGAGAGAGAGAGAGAGAGAGAGTCGCATAAGAATATAAGCATATCGACCGAATGACAAGAGGGCAGGAGGTAGTAGGAAACACACGCACACACAGTGACACACACACACACACACACACACACACACACACACACACACACACACTCATATAAGACATACTTACTAAACAAAATAACATACATGTGCATTTCAAGTACAAAAACACTTTCTAAATAGTCAGGTACATACATAAGGCAAAGAGGGTGGTGGTGGTTGGTGGTGGATTTATGGCGGAGTATGCAAGTACTGGCACATAAGATGGTTGAAATAATGGTGTTTGATGGTTGAGAGAGAGAGAGAGAGAGAGAGAGAGAGAGAGAGAGAGAGAGAGAGAGAGAGAGAGAGCACTCTACACACACACACACACACACACACACACACACACACACACACACACACACACACACACACACACACACACACCATCAGAAATAAAGTATGACATTTAGGTGAAAGTTTACAAATCAACTTTGCAAGGTAACTTGTATTACATTTAAAGAAAAACAGCTTTACTGAGTGTCTGATTGTTTTTTTCAGTCACCTTCGGACACATCTCCTGGCAGTGTAAAGTGAGGGAACAAAGAGCAACTTTAGGCATGAGACAAACATTATCCATATCTGATTATAAGACTAAGAAGGGCTCTCATGCAGGTATTGACATCTGTTTCTAAGCCTGTGGCTTAAGAGCTCTCATGCAGTTTTAATCAACTTTAAGCAGTGAGCACTGTAATGTAAATTTGTGAACTTGTAATGTAAATTTGTGAACTTGTCTTGCTATGCTTTAATTTTCATCTTCAAGACACTGTGTTTGTAGACAATCAGTATCATGGTGTTAAGTGTTAGTATGTGTTTGTGTGAATGTGTATGAGTGTGTGTGTGTGTGTGTGTGTGTGTGTGTGTGTGTGTGTGTGTGTGTGTGTGTGTGCGTGCGTATGTGCGTGTGTGTGTGTGTGTGTGTGTGTGTGTGTGTGTGTGTGTGTGCGTCTGTCCAGTATATGTTGTTTGTATAATTTCAAATTGATTTGCTTGCAAGACAGCCATACATTAGTTTTAGTGATCACCAAAACTTAAAGAAGCTTGTGCCAAAGTATCATTTTGTGAACTGTCAATCATAATTAATGTGTTTCTGTTTGACAAAGGATTGAGAAGGAAATTTTATCCAGATTGTTATTAATGCTTGTTCAGATCAGATTTTATATGCTATAATTCTATCTTCAGATGTTATTGTCATTGTCATAATCCTCATCCTCATCACCATCATTTATCATCATCATTATTGTTATTATTATTATTATTGTTATCATTATTCAGGGTTGTACATCCTTAGCAGTATCTATAGGACAAATGTCCTGGACCACCCTGAAGTAATAGGACATTTGTCCTCTTCATAACAAAATCAATCGGACATTTTGAACGCAAGCCAGATTGAATGTATATTAAGTTTTATGCACACAAAAATGGTATTACAAAAGCTGACTATATTCCGAGAGTGGGAAGCCATGTTTGGTAAACATACTATTACTAGTCCACACACACACACACACAGTCACACACACAGAGGCAGTGTCTTTCCTAAATCACTATTCATTGCTAATGCTAGTATTCAAGTACAATATTGATTCATTTGGAGTCGTCTTTTTGGTTGAAGAGCATTCTTTTCCTTTTCTCTCCCCACTTTTCTGTCACCCTGAACACCCATTCTGATTCCCCCTTGACATCACTTGGTCCTTCCATTTGGGGACATGCCAGTTTGCCGCGTGCCAGATTGCCGAACACCCGACGCCGCCGCGCTTTTAAAAGGAGGAGGTTTGTAAGGAGGGAATTATCACTCGATGAAGCTGTGTCCCAGTCTACTCCCGTCTGATCGATGATCTCATCAAAATAAAGGCCGTAGCGAAGCTATGGGGTTGATGCCGAAGGCTGAAGAAACGTAAGCCCGAAGGGCTGAGAGAGTGCTCACACATCACTTCGGCACGGTGGCACGGCGGCAAACTGGGCCGTACCCCATTTTGCACCCTCATCAGCATGGCCTGGTTTTCTGCTGTCAGTCTGTTCCTTTGACTTGTCAAAATCAAATTCTGAGTGCTGAACCCTCTTTCTACATCAGCTTTATGGACGGCAGGGTGATGGCAAGCTGGGCCAGTTTCTTGAGGTTGGTGAACTCCAGCTGGTGGTAGCGGGCAATGAGCTGCCAGAGTGTCAAGGTGCTGTCCCTGGGGTACATCTGCTCCTTGACCGTTTTCTTGAGATTCCTTTCCAGTCTCTGCTTCAGCAACATGTGCCTACATGGCCTACAACACGTAACAAGTACAAGGCTTATTGCTCTTTAGACGCTTTACGCTAAAATAACCCTGACACAAGCTGGCTGCCAGCTCTCAGCTGCGAGCCGTGTACCTCGCTAGTGACGGTCGGACTCAAATAATTATGCGGGCTTGATATAAACGGCCGGTGCCATGTCCGTGAGCATCGGAAAGCTATCGGACAGTGACCGCGTTTTCGGCAAAGTAATGGGACATTTGTCCTCTTCACTGCCAGTTATATCGGACATTTTGCATGTGCAATCGGTCTATGTCCGATGTCCGACGTGGATGTACAACCCTGATTATTATAATCATATCATTATTATAAAGCATACTTATATATATCGCCTGTGCTCGGTTAAAGACCAAGCTGTAACTCTGTAACTTTAGTGTAAGCATTTTACAATCCATACCCACAGTCACATAGATTGCATAGTGGTATGTCTCATTGCCTGCCTGGGTAGAAATGACTGAAGAGCTGCCTGCTACATCTACTCTAGTCATTTCCCATGTCATTCAGACAATATCATTCACCCAGATTTCTTCATCCATCCTTCTGACTTTCACGCAGGGTGCATGCTGGAAGTCATGTGTCATCCATACAGCAGCCAAACTGGTCCTCTTTTCTTTGGTGATGGAATTTGACATGTGTGCAAGGTGTTATGCAGGCGTTCACACATGAAACCTTGATTTATGGTCCGATTTGGAATGGAGTCAGTGCTAACTCTTAGGGAAAAATCCTTTAGTAATGAAATGGCCTGGCATAATTTGACCCTGCAACCCCAGAATCACCAGGATTACAAACCCAGCATTCTGTTCTACCTCGTGCCTGCTTCACATGTAAACATAGCAAGGTTTATGAAAGATATAAGGTTTGCAAAAGATATAGAGTATCAAACTGAACTTCTGTTTAATTAAGCAGCAATCCATGATGGGTAAGGGACATGAAACAGGAAGATATCAGAATACAAAATAGAAAAATACTACAATGTGTTCAGTCAAATATCATAGTAACAGAGCCAGTTACATCTCTCGCTCTCTCTCTTTCAGTTTCACACACTTGCATGCACATGTACACAAACACATGCAAATGTGTACACAAACACACTTGTGCACATGCTCGCACACACACACACACACACACACACACACACACACACACACACACACACACACACACACACAGTCACACACACACACACACACACACACACACACACACACACACACACACACACACACACACACATGGAGTGACAGAATGATGCAAACATGTTCATAGATATTCATGCTCACATCCTTCCGCATGGATAATGTGATGCACACAAGCAATTGAAGCATACACACTGACATAGGAAACTCCCCCCAGTCACACACACACACACACTGACTGACTGACTGAAACCATTTACTGTCAGATTAACATAGTGTTACACACACACACACACTCTCTCTCTCTCTGTCTCTCACTCTCTCTCTCCCTCACTACACATGCTGCTTACAAACTCACTAAAATCTATAGGGGATTCATAATCCCTTCCCCAATTCCTTCCTACATACATACATACACTCACTTGTTGTCAACTGTTCCCCACCCCCTTCCCTCCCCATCCTTACCCCCACACATCATCCTCCGTCCTTTTATCTCGTTTCTTTGTGATTTCCATTGGGCATCTATTTAATTAAGTAACTCATTGACATTGTGTTGAAGCGTAAGCACTGGTCGATTTCCAACATGAAACGATGTGCTGAAGCCTAAGCAGTGTTGGATTTCCAACACGTCCAGTTGAAGTGAAAGTACACATCCCTTTATATCGATTATTTTCAAATACACAGTTGTTTCTCGTACACTGTGGACTGTGTATAATGCAGTTTTTCAGTGTTGTTCTGAAACAGGTCAAAGGTCGATTTTGTTTACACAAAATAGAAGCGTGCAGGCCATACTCGCTGCATTTCACAGTGTGTAATGCAGCGTAGGACCTCAAACTGTTTCAAGTGACTCAGGAAACTTTACTGCGTGGATTAATCACATAATTCTTCCAAGTGGATTAGCTGATTGATATTGTATGCCTGATAAGTAAACTTTATCTGTTTGCCAAACTTTGTTGTTGTTGATAATTTAGTGGCATAATTTAACAAATGAAAAAAAAAACCCCCAAGAGAAGCATCTATGAAAAAGAAACTGTTGAAAATCTAAAAGAAGAGATAGTTAACTTTCAAATGATGTACAATTTGTATGTTGTTGTCATTTTATGTAAGTATGGTGCATTTATAAAATATGGCCAGAATAGCAGGTCACAGCAGTGCTGCACAGTGTATTTAGCTCTGTCTCCAAAAAGGTTTAACTTTCTGGCAAAACGCCGCAAGAATGATCATGGCGCCCAACTTACCACTCGGTGATGTGGGGTGAAAACCCTCACGGCAAGTGATCTGTCACTCAGGACTTGTCGCAAGAATGAGAGCGACGGTCTTCTAAAAATAAATGTGTCCAAATTTCCTGGAGAATTTTTAACCAGTGGTGTCAGCATACAGATACAGTCCCTCCTAAGTCATATCATATTAGTTAGCAAGCTGCTATCAGTCGACTTCATTGGTTAATTTGAAGAGAAAGCAACCAACCTGTTGGCGTCTTCAAGCACTGAATCAGTGCTCCTTGTTCGAAGTATCTCATTTTCAACTCAGTCAAACAACAACAAAACAGTTATTTTGACTTTAAAGATAGCTCTATTTCATTGTATAAAGATAAAGTCACTGTTGGATTTAGGCTGTTAAGGACAATTAATTAAAAATATTAAAAATGGTCAAAATCAGATGTCCTGAAGGAATTTCAGTGCTGTGACTGCAGTGTTAGCTGGGCCCATGGAGCAGAATGAGGGTCTGTGTACATGGTGTTAAGCAGAAGATTATCATACTCACCACAGGATAAGATGTCACACTCACCACAGGATAAGATGTCATACTCACCACAGGATAAGATGTCATACTCACCCCAGGATAAGATGCCATACTCACAGTTTCAATCCATTTTGGGGGCAGGCTGCGCATGAGGGAAACATCATCATGCATTGCTGGGGGACTTGACTGCAACGACACAGCACAGGGGCAAGCAACTCGGCCACCTAGCCAGTCAGCTGTGAGGCACACAGCTCGGGCCGTTGGCTGGAAGAGACGGGGAAGACGGGAATCATGTCTGTCAAGCGCAGTGCTGGGGATGTGGACCCCGACTATCAGGACCTGGCGGAGCACCAGGCAAAACGACAACGCGTCATTGAAAAAGATGGTATGGCTCGGCGAATCGTTCTGAACTTGAACGGTGGTTGGCAGGACTGTCAGTCACAGGAGCTGCTTTGAGGCAGCTTGGGTATTTTAGAGTGGTCTAGATTTATCAGTGTTGATTTTGCCAATTTTATTTTGGGGACAGGAATGTTAAAGATTATTGCATGGGAGAGAGATGGAGGGGGGAGGATGTGTGTGTGTGTGTGTGTGTGCGTGTGCGTGTGTGTGTGTGTGCATATGTGTGTGTGTGTGTGTGTGTGTGTGTGTGTGTGAGATAATATTCACACTTACAATGAGTGCTTGCATGTTAAAATCCGGTATTTCTAACATAGTCTATTCTTAAAATGTTCAGTGCATGTCTATTGTTTGAACCCTAAATGAGTAATGATTGTCAGAAATCTTCAACAGTGGGATCGTGTGCTGGAGGAACTTACTTTCTCCCCTTGCAAATGCAGTGTAAGGTACTAGTTTAAAAAAATGCATTTTACTCACCATTCACTTTCAATAAGCATTTTTGGAAAGGACTATCAAGCCAATCTCAACTAGGACGTAAATTTGTATCTTTAGACCATAGCTGCCAGTTCTCCCCAGTTTTTCTGGCATTTCATTAACTTGCAAATGATTCCTGAAATCGGAATCCAGTGGAAATTTTTTTTTCAAATTTCGTTTAAAAAGGCAGGGTTTGGGGGTTTCATTTTTGAACAGGGGTGATACAGTGTTGCAGAATAAAGTCCAAATGATGGTATACTGTGGATGCTGGCAATCATCAAAACGGAAGACGCATTTTCTTCAAACTAATTTCCCCTCTTCAGCCCACCCACCTATTCCATCCCCTGCTTCATGAATTTGGACTCCAGAGGGCAGGCAGCTATGCTGGACACGCTCATTGTTTGTTTGTCTTGACCAGCTGACTTTCCAGAGTCATTTCAAGGCTTTCATTGTAGGGGGACCCGGAGAAGTGCTGTGTGCTCTCAGCTTGGCAGTTGAAGACAGTACTTCTCTGGGTCCCACCTGCTCCTTCGGGTGTATTATTCTTCTCCTCTCATTATACAGAGACTGGGGGGGGGGGGGGGGGGGGGGGGGGCTTTAAATGAGCAATCAACCCACAAACCTATGAGAAGTTTGTTGTGGTTACATTATTGACACCCTGAAGGGGGGGGTGGGGGTCGGGCGGGGGATATTGGAAGGCTGTTGAGAGGGCTATCAACTTGTCTGGTTTATTTTTGCTCCCAGATGTAGAGAAAAAAAGTTTCGAAAAATATTGAACAAAAATGATAAAGTAAACCTTCACACCCCATTCTCCTCCCTCCTCATTCACGCACATGACAAAAGACATGTGGGCAAATGAATGTAGTAGAATGAACAGCTCATGCCCATTCTGAACAGTGTATACATTTCCGCTTCATAGTCACCAAATTAAAGAAAAAAGAAGGAAAACCTCCCCCCCCCCCCCCCCCCCCCCCCCCCCCCCCCGAAAAATCCTGTGTGTTATGTATTGTAAAAGGAGAATAGACAGTAGCCAGCTTTTCTTACACAAAGTCAGACAAAGGGACACACAAAGAACAGCTGACAACAGCAGCGAAAGAAATGAAGAAGGCAAAGTGAAAGACAGTGAATACAGCTCACACTGAAACTGTGAGAAAGTCTGTGGCATCCCCACAGAGGCTGTGTTGACAGCAGAATAAAAAACATTGATTCTTTTTGTGCTTCATTGTTGTTAGATGTTTTGTTCTATTGGTAAGCAGCAAAGAAGGATTCTCATGCAAAAGAGAAAGAAGAGAGGAGGGAGGGGGGGGGGGGGGGGGGGGGGGGGGGAGAGAGAGAGGGGACAAAAAAACAGACTCTAAAGGGAGAGAATTATAAATAGGTATGGGAGGATTCTTACTAGGAGAATTGAGTGTATCAGATAACTATGTTTGCAGCTCGGCAGGCCAGTGAGGACGCCATCAGGCGGATCATGACAACCCAGTTCAACATGGAGATGGAAAATAAAGAGATGGAGGCCAGGGATGCCGACAAGGTAGGAGATGAATTCACAGCTGTTGTCTTTATTGTGTTTTCTTTTTTCCCCGTATGCGCACATATTTCCCATGCCCAAGTAGGGACTTCTTTTTGTTGTGTTTATGAGGTACCCAGAGGGTCTCAAGCTGGCAGATGGCTTTGATGGGAAATTGAAGTGCATTTTAAAACATTTTCTGTCTGGGAAGTTGGACTTGAAGAATCTGGGATTTTTTTCGAGGGTTTAAAACAGATTTTGAGGCCTTGACATCTTCCTCCTACATGATGATGAAATTGCCTCATGTGTATGCAGTTTTCACTTTTAAGTCCATATAAAGTATGCATGTGTGTGTGTGTGTGTGTGTGTGTGTGTGTGTGTGTGTGTGTGTGTGTGTGTGCGCGCGCGCACGTGTGTGTGTGTGTGTGTGTGTGGTGTGTGTGTGTGTGTGTGTTGTGTGTGTGTGTGAGAGACAGAGAGAGAATATACTTTTGTGTGCTTGAGTATGTGTGTGTTTGTGTGTGAGTATATACTTTTAGGGTGCTACTTTTCAGGCTCAGGTTGGATATCTGGCCTTAAAATATATGAGAGAGCCCTTTCAGGGTTAATGAAATTTCGTACTGTTCATTTCAAACCAGGCAAAATTTCCCCAGCTCTTTCTGGTGCTCCCGAGGGGTTCCACTTTTCTGGCTGAAGTCTGGCCAAAAAAAAAAAAAAAAAATTAAATCAATAAATAAACTGCCTTTGTGTGGAGTAGCCAATAGCTGGCAAACTACTTTCTGCATTGTCCTTTCAAGGGTCCAGATTTTCTCAGCTCGTAAACAACTTAGAGGCGATCGACTTGGATGCCATTCTTTATGCAATTTCTGTTCTGCATGCTGTAGCTTGGTGTGTTGGCATGTAAAGTGATTGAGAGATTGAACAGGAAAATGAAGGGGAAGTACTCTTGGATCAAAGAATCACAAAACAAATTTTGATGAAGATCGCGCTCATTGTCATTTGGTGGACGCTCCCTTTCCCGTCTACTGGCTTTTACAAATGTTCGGGAGATTGAACTCTCCTCCTGTTCCATTACCCAGGCCCTGCTTGCACATTCCTGCCTGGACAATGTAGCAAATCAGTTTTCCAGCCTGGACAATCGTTGAGAACCAGTTGTCATCAGGTTTTTGGCCTAACCATGTAGGTCAGGTGACATTTGATTTGAGTACGAGGGTAAACATAGAGTCTACATGGCTTTTTGAGCTGTTGTTTTTGGCACTTCTGCCACATAATTGTTCACAGTCGTGTTGAGTGAACAGTTACTTTTTACTATCAATTGCCTTTTACTATCAATTATCGCTGCACTCAGTATGAACCCAGAACTCTTTTGAAAAAAAGAGAAAAAGAATTAGAGGCGAAGAAAGCAGATTCACAATGACAGCAATTTCAGCAAACACTGATGTCTTCAAACGGTACATCTTAACACTCAGAGCTTCCTAAATATTCCGTATGGAGACATAATTTCAGGTCAGTCAAGAGGGGTGGGAGTGAGCGGAGCAGTAGTGAAGCAGAGAATGGCTGATCAGTGGACGAGGGCAGAACAGGATTTAAAAGGTTAAATGCGCTTTTTTCCCTTCTTTGCCCTTCCCATATCTCTCACAGTCTCCTTTTGGTTAAGAAATTCCTTCAACACCCACACACATCGTT
Organism: Conus ventricosus; assembly: GCA_018398815.1. NCBI lineage: Eukaryota > Metazoa > Mollusca > Gastropoda > Neogastropoda > Conidae > Conus > Conus ventricosus. The sequence continues at coordinate 10,016,373 of CM031620.1, read as the reverse complement.
TGACTGTGTGTACTGTTGAAGACTCTCAGGAGAGCCAAAGCTTTGGCAGATGGTTTGATATTTTTCTATTTTTTTAAGGGTTATTGACTTATTCTGAAATATTTCTTTGTTTGAGACTTTGTTTTGAAATATTTCTTTGCTTGTTTCAGAGTTCGTTTTGAAATATTTCTTTCGTTGTTTCAGGCTTTGAATGATGCCTGAACATGATGGACCACCACAAAATATTTGTTTCTTTGTTTCAGTGTTTGAATGATACCCGAATCATGATGGACCATCATGAAATATTTGTTTCTTTGTTTCAGTGTTTGAACGATGCCCGAATCATGATGGACCGGCTCCGGGCTGTGGTGGTGGCCAGCTTCTATTCCCACCAGCAGGATGAACGAGGAAAGGTAGACAGTCAGCTGCTTTGTATTGATACTTTTATCATTGCCATTGGTGTGCAGTGCTGATGGTTGTTGTTCAGATTACTTTGTTTGTTTGACAGTATTTTGTGACCCTAGGAAACTTCCTTTTCACTGCATTGTTGATGTGGTATGAGAGCAGCAGTTTAGGATGCTTTGAAAAATGTAAACCAGTTTGCAACTGTAGATGGATTGCCTCATGACGACTTGATTGCTCACCGTGGTCAGCTGGTGCCAGGGCTGCCAGGAGATGTGTGGGTGTGGCTGTGTAGGGGGAAGTGGATTGAGGAACTTGGGGGGCATGAAAGATAAAAGCCTACGAAAACACAGGCCACAAACACAAAGTTGAAACTAGACAGGAACATACTTTGACATTCAGTTGCTTTGTACTACAGTCATAGCTACCAGCTTTACAGACTTTTTCTAGAAATTCCTTGTATCAGAAATCATTCCTGAAATCATGAAGTCTCTATCAATATCCATAATTTCAAAATTTTGTTAAAAACATTTAGGGGTCGTGGTGATTTTTGTGTGTGTGTTTTTAATAGGACTTACAAAGTAATACAGAATAACATGCAAAGGATGTTTTGCAAATTCCGACACAGTTGCATGTTGTGGAATTTGAAAATGCATTTTCTTTTTAACCCCCCACTTTTCAGTAGAAGCAGTAAGGGTTGAAAACGTGTCCAAACAACAAATGCCAAAGTGCACCCTCTTTCGCCCACCCCACCTTCTTTACCCCATTGCTTCCTGAATTTTGAGTCCGAAAAGGTGGTAGCCATGTGCAGTCAAGGATCACCAGTGGCCAAGTGGAATGGCAGCTTCACAGGGCACAGTTTGAAATCCTGACTGTTGAAAATAAAATGTTGTTCTTTTTGTCAGTTAAATTGCTGGATGTAGGAATTAACTGGTTGTAGAAATTAATTTTAAAAGGAATTTGAAGTACATCCACCAGATGACAGGAACACACAAATTACAGGACAAAACGTGTCGCGTTTCAACCTCTTAGGTCTTCTTTAATAATAATAATAATAATAATAATAATAATGAATACTTATATAGCGCCTATTCTCGGCTAGAGGCCAAGCTCTAAGCGCTTTACAATCAACACTCGTTTACACAACGGGCTGCCTACCTGGGTAGTGCCGACTGAAGAGCTGCCAGCTGGCGCTTCATTCAGTCGTTTCCCGTGTCATCCAGTCAGTATCGTTCAATATCGATCACTCATTTTCCTTACTTCCTTCATTCTTCCATTTCTCACGCAGGGTGCATGCTATGTGTAACGTGTCATCCACACCAACGGCCAAACTGGCCTACTCTTCCGAAAGTTGGTGATGGGATTTTACGTGTGTGCAAGATTTTATGCATGCGTTCACACACGGAACCTCGGTTTATAGTCTCATTCGAAGGACTGTATGGGAAATGGAGTCAGAACCAATGTTAACTCCGAGGGAAAAATCCCCTGTACCGAAACGTCCCAGCAGAGGTTCGAACCCGCAACCCAGGATCACCAAGATTACGAGTCAGGCGCTCTACCAACTGAGCTATTCCGGCAAGATGAATAACATTCAGGACAATGAAAACGAAGAACGAGCAATCGCTTATCTTTTAAAACCTGGTGCAAGATGGCCATTCATCTTGTTCCAAATTTGAGAAGATAAGTTCATCTTGCGCAAGTGATTGTTTGTCCTTTATTTTCATTGTCCTGAATGTTGTTCATCTTGCCTGAAGTGTAACTAGGGCGAAACGCGTCGTGTTTTGTCTGGTAATTCATCTTGCCTGAAGTGTAACTGTAGGGCGAAACGCGTCGTGTTTTGTCTGGTAATTCATCTTGCCTGAAGTGTAACTGTAGGGCGAAACGCGTCGTGTTTGTCTGGTAATTCATCTTGCCTGAAGTGTAACTGTAGGGCGAAACGCGTCGTGTTTTGTCTGGTAATTCATCTTGCCTGAAGTGTAACTGCAGAGAGAAACGCGTCGTGTTTTGTCTGGTAATTTGTTTGTCCCTGCTATCTGGAGGATTTATTTTAAATTCCTTTCAAAATTTGCTTCAGTTTCCACCTGCAGTAGCTTCACTTTGAAACTGACTGGTTGTAGAAATGCATGGTTGACCCAGGTGTCTCTCTGGCATCACTGCTTCCCAGAAAATGAAAGTTCAGTGACGATTTCAGCCTGATGCTCATCACTCCTGTGAGACACTCAGGCCTGTTGACAGTTTGCAGTCAGATCCCATTGGTATCAGCCATGGAAATATATTATCTGTCCATTGTTCCTGTCACCTATTACATATCACCTATCCGGAGTCCCGGAGGCCATTGGGGCGCCACAGAAGACTTCGCAACCAGCTTCCTTCACTTCTCCGGTTCTCAGACGTTCATAGGCAGTAGCTGAGTGTGAGGCTGGTCCTTGCACTGATGTTGTCCTCCCATCTCTTTCGCTGTCTTCCTCTCCTTCTGCCTCTTTACACGGTTCCTTGTAGAATGGTTCTGGCAAATGCTGTTGATCTGTTACTCTGAGTCTGACAGCTGACCTGGAGAGAAGGATTCAGGCATTAGAGACAAGATGCTTGCGCAAGATCCTTGGCATCACATGCAAAGACCACATTACCAACTTGGAGGTCCAGACCAGAGTAAGGCAAGCCTTTGGATCGTATGAAGACCTGTTGTCCACAGTGAAAAGAAGATGTATCAAGTGTCAAGATCAACAGGACTCGCCATTATTCTATCAGTTTTGTTATTCTAGCCTCGTAAAAAGAAAATGAGTTTAAAAGGTTGAAAACAAGGTATTTCTTGGCATTTCTTTTCAGATATATAGGTAGCGTAAACAGAGCTTGTTCTGGAGGTTTACTTTCTGTTTCAAGGGTATCCAGGAATAGTGGGCTGTGACTGACATGACTGGATACTTCTGCTTGATGACCCCATGGTGAAAAACTGCAAGGGGAAGCACTCTTGTCAGAAGCACTCAATTTCAGTTCAACTTAAAACCTATGAAGTCCACACAACAGGCAGGGCTACCTTCTATGTACCTGCCCTTCCACAGTGTTCTTTGTGAGGCACAGCCAGGAACACGTCCAGTGTTCCTTGTGAGCCACAGCCTGGAACACGTCCACTGTGTTCCTTGTGAGCCACAGCCTGGAACACGTCCACTGTGTTCCTTGTGAGGCACAGCCTGGAACACGTCCACTGTGTTCCTTGTGATGCACAGCCTGGAACACTTCCACTGTGTTCCTTGTGAGGCACAGCCTGGAACACTTCCACTGTGTTCCTTGTGAGGCACAGCCTGGAACACGTCCACTGTGTTCCTTGTGATGCACAGCCTGGAACACTTCCACTGTGTTCCTTGTGAGGCACAGCCTGGAACACTTCCACTGTGTTCCTTGTGAGGCACAGCCTGGAACACTTCCACTGTGTTCCTTGTGAGGCACAGCCAGGAACACGTCCACTGTGTTCCTTGTGAGGCACAGCCTGGAGCACGTCCACTGTGTTCCTTGTGAGGCACAGCCAGGAGCACGTCCACTGTGTTCCTTGTGAGGCACAGCCAGGAACACCTTCACTGTGTTCCTTGTGAGGCACAGCCAGGAGCACGTCCACTGTGTTCCTTGTGAGGCACAGCCAGGAGCACGTCCACTGTGTTCCTTGTGAGGCACAGCCAGGAACACCTTCACTGTGTTCCTTGTGAGGCACAGCCAGGAACACGTCCACTGTGTTCCTTGTGAGGCACAGCCAGGAATACTTTATCGTTTATGCACAGATTTTGCAGTTTGACAAACACTTCCATATTGAGGGCCCCCAGGACGTAGATTTTTTTGGTTGTGATTACAATCATTTTTCTGCTGTTTTGTTTGATGTCAAAAGTTGCATACTTTTCAGTAGATGCAGCAATTTGGTTTCATTGAGAAAATGGTCAAATTCTTCATCTTCAGAGTTGTGGCCCCTAAGTATCCAAGTCTTCACCTTGGTTTGGGAAAGGAGCAAGCACAGTCTTGATTCAATGGCTCTTGCCCTCTAAAGACTTACTGGAGGCATGAATCGGCCTCAGATTTCGTTCGAAGAGTTTGACATATTCCTGGTTGTCAGCATTCCTGGTGAAGAGATTGACAAAGGTGGTATGTAGGCACTGCCGTTACGTTGATCTGTATTTGTTTATAATTTTGCTGAAGAATGTGACAAAATAGTGTCAGTGCTCATACCACCACATAAACCGTTGATCTAAAAAATCTTGTACGCACATTAAATCCCGTTCCAGTTTTCAAGAGAGTTCTTCATCATGTGCCAGTGGGTATGGATGACACCAACATTGGATGACACCAACATTAACATATGCACACTAATGCGGCAGATTCTTCAGAGGTTTGAAGTTGGCTGCCGCAGACAAGAAGTAGGATGCCACTGATGGTGAACTGTTACAGTTAACAAGTAGCAGTTCCAAGTGTGATGTATAGCTAGTGTCGTAAACTTCGGAAAGATTTTGCAGTCTGAGATCAGCAGCAAGATTTGCGAGAAAGTCCCATTTTTAGAGATTCGCCACCCCACACCCCCCACCCATCCGTCCCTTCTCCTTACCTTTTTGTTCTTTCCACTGAGGAAAGTCTCCATTCATGAAATTGGAATTTTTTTCTATGGAAGAAAGAAATGTGGCGGAAGGAGGGTCTAAAATAAGATTTTTACCTATTTTTGTTTGCTTTCGTTGCTTTTGGTTTGAAAGCTGCTCAGTGAATGTTTATGTTGATACCTGGCTGTGTATACTGTGTTCTATGTAGCTGTGTAGCAGAATGGACGAGTGTGTTGGTGTAGCATTGCCGCATTATAAAGAATTTCTTCAAATTCTTATTCTAATAGTACAGTAGGGACCTTAAATTTTCACAAATAAACCTCCAATTTTTCAGCAGAGGGTGCCAAGGACGTTTGGTTTTTGATGCTGTAAGGAACAGGAATGGCATGGTGGTTGCTTCTCAGAATGATATCTTGGTGGCGGTTCAAATAATGTGTGATGCAAACAACTGTAAGGAGCATCGTTAAACTTACCAACTTAATTAAGTTCTCACAACTTGAAGTGTTACCTTTGAGTTTATCTGGATTATCTAATGAATAACAGCACAACATTCAATCTAACAAATATTGAAATAATGTCGTGATGACTGTTTCTGAGATACAATGTTATGATAGGTGTTTCTGACAAATGATGGAATACAAGGATGGTAATTTTGCTTGCAGAGCACATCGGAGGACTGGGTGCCGTCTGTCCACCCCACAGCGAAGAAGCATTTAGGAAAGGCTCCCGTAGGGGTGGAGATAAGGGAGGAAAAGAGTGATCCCCCTTCCTCTTTGTCCAAGTTGAACTCCGATCTGTCCTTGTCTGCTGACAAGGTTTCGTTCGCCAGGTGGTTATTGGGGTGACTGTTCCTTTTGATCTTAATGCTGTAAGAATGTTCATAAGTATGTGAATTTGTTATGCCAGAGGGCTAGCGGACCTGCTGATGCATATGATTTTGTTGCAGTGTGTATATGTTTGTTGAAAATATGATGAATGCAACAAGCAAAACATGAGAAATGTCGGGGGAAAAAACTGTAATATAAAGTTCTCTAGCTGTCATTGCGCTTGTGAAGTTTAACCATGAGGTGACTTTGTGTGCTTTGATCAAAGAGTGACAACTCTTACCAACTCTTGCTCACAGAGTGTCATCTGGCTATCTGCTTCTTGAACACCATGCCAATATGTAGGAACCATAAAGGCGACTACAAGCCCTGAAAAAGAAAAAAGAAAAAGCCACACACACACACACACACAACACACACACACACCACACACAACCACACACACACACACACACACACAGCACGCATGCACACACACATGCATGTACGCACATTGGAGTGAATTTGTGCCAAAGTATGCTGGTAGATCAGGTTTTTAAAGTGATTTGTGTTGAAAGAACCTGTGTGTGGTGTAGTATCTACATGAGGTATGAGACATCCCCCTTCTGTCTGACAGCAGATAAAACACACCTGTCCTCTCCCACCCCCCCCCCCCCCCCCCCCAACCCCCCTCCATTCCTCCTTGCCCCTCTTACCCACTCGACAGAAATTTGGAAGACAACACCGCTTCCCAGCTCCCTGCCTCAGCTTTCACAAAAATGGAAAATGTTCACTACTTCTCGTAAAAATACATTGCTTTTTTGTTGAAAAGTACACGTTAGCAAGTGAAGGTGAACATTTCAAGGCTAGGTATGCATACCAGAGGTGAGAAGGGGAAGGGTTGGGGGGGGGAGTGGAGGGGGGGGGGGGGGCGGGGAATTAGAAAGACTGCACAAACTGAAAAGCTCAACTCATTTGATCTAAAGTAGTAAAGTATTGATCCTATACATATTACTAAACATTTATTTGATATGGGCCCAAAGTACATGAGTTTGAATTTGGCATTCTGTCATCGAATTTATCAAATTCAGGCTTTTGACTTCTCAGAGAATTTGTAGATTTTCAGTGGAAGGTAACACAGAGAGTTCTGCCAAAAAAAACAAACACCCCCACAACCAGCAACAAACAGACCATTATTTCATCACATGGAGATTTGAATTTGCAATTCTGTCTCCTGAAATTGTCATATTCAGGTGTCGACATCTCAAAGGATTTGTAGATTGCAGTGGAGTGGTTAACAATAATATCCTAAAAAAGAAACAAACAACCATGATTTCAGCGCTGAAGAAATCAGGTGACAAGAAGAAAAAAAAGAAAAAAGGAAAAAGGGCAGAGGTATCCTGCAGATTATTTAAACTTTTTTTGTGAGTGAGGGGCTGTCAGGTTTTTACTCTACCCTGTTAAAAGCAAAACTAGTGTCAGCCTCAGCATTCTGGTTGGCAAGACTCTGCAAATAAGATAGGAGTTGGCGAAACTTTGCGAACAAATTGTCCCTATTTGCGGTAATTGCAAATATAAACAGGAATTGGCAAAAACTTTCACACGAACGAATTGTCCTATTTGCGGTTAGATGCAAATTTGACGAGAAATTGGCAAAAACTTTAGCGACGAATTGTCCTATTTGCGGTTAGATGCAAATATGAAAGAATTGGCAAAAACCTTTAACGGACGAATTGTCCTATTTGCCGGTAGAGCAAATAATAGGAATGGTAAAAAAAATTTACAAAAAAAATGTCTAATTGCGGTTAGTTGCAAATATGATAGGAATTGGGCAAAAATATCATGACGAATTGGCCCCTGTTTGTAGTTGACTGAAAGCTGTACCATACACCACTTGATGCTCAGATTGGCATCAGACTGCTGCCATTTTGAAAGCAGGTTTCCAGATTATGTTTTGGTGGGGTGGTAGCATGCTTTCTTGACCCTCTTTAGAATTTTAAGGCGATTTTGTTTTCTTCAGTAGAGCCGGGTTTTTATAGATATCGTCATAGTAACGACTTCCCTGTTTCAACTTGGATGTGCAGTCGATGACGAGGTAATCCACTACAACACAGAACCATTCATTTTTTTTTTCCTTACCTGTCTGTGTTTCCCTGCCCATGGAAGATGGATTCTTCCTATCACGGCAGTTCTGAACTGCAGCATTAATCGCTTGAGTCCAAATTCTTCAATACGTGAGACGAAACAAAGTAACAAATTGGTTTCGCGGCGCATCGCCCACCAGCCGGTCTGTTACTGTTTGCGGTCTCGTATCTGAAAACCCTAGAGTGTCTGGGAGATAAGGGCCCGAAGGGGCTTCTCGGCTGTACTGAAAGCGTGTAGAATATCGAACTACGACACTGCATGGTGTCTGTATCGCCCTATTAGAGCTGACCATTGTTGACAAGCAAGGCTGCACACAGCGAAGCGGAGTGTACACCGAGAAAAAGCGAATTGTCTATGCCCCAACACCCAGTGAGCGCTTTCTTTCATGCGAGGATATTCCTTACACATACACGAATTCTTACACATACATGAACTCACGCACGTACGCGTGCGCGCGCGTGGCCGCGCACACACACACACACACACACAACACACACACACCCACACCACACACACACACAACATGCGCACACGCATGCACACAGCCGCTCACTTCACAATATGTACATAAAAGCAGAAACTTACCGTCATACCCTCATTAAGAATTCTTAACATTACAGATGTGGGTTAGGTAAGAAACTTTAACAGCCTGAACAATGGAAAAAAACAAAACAAAAACAAGACCCGCGCTTGACGAAAACTGCGGCAACCCTAAGTCGAGTGGCGTGTGTGTGTGTGTGTGTGTGTGTATTGTGTGTGGGTGTGTGTTGTGTGTGTGTGTGTGTGTGCGTGGGTGTCTGTGAGAGAGAAGAGAGAGAAGAGAAGAGAGAGAACGAGAGAGAGAGAAACGAGAAAGAGAGTGAGAGAGGAATGGTTGAGTAAACATGACTAGCACAAGACACTGCACGCAAATTTACCACTTTATAAAATCAATAGGAAGAAAAGAAACATGCACATGGTACACCGGCGCGCATTCAAAAACAGAGAAGAGAGAGAGAGAGAGAAGAAGAGAGAGGAGAGAGAGTCTGACATAGAGAGAGAGGGAGGGAGAGATTTGGGTGGGAGGATTACTGATTGAGAATACATACATAAAGAAACAGACATGCACGCTACATTTTGTACACACAAAATCAACAAAGCATGCAGAGAGAGAGAGAGGGAGGAGAGTGGAGGTGGGAGGGAGGACTGATTAATAATACATATATGAAGAACTTGACATGCCATCAGATAGCTTTGTACATACAAAATCAATAAAAGCATGACAGAGAGAAAATGTTTCACATGACAATGGCTTGCACTCATAACTGAACAATCTCTCTCTCTCTCCATTCTCCTCTCTCCACGCCTCTCACCTCTTCATCACTCTCTCTCTCTCTCTCTCATCTCTCTCTCTCTCTCTTCTCTCACCACAAACACACTCAACCACTCTCACTCTTCTCCTCCTCTCTCTCTCTCTCTCTCTCACAACACACGCCACCACACACCATTGCACACACACACACACACCAACACACACTCTCACAACACTCTCTCTCTCTCACTACACACACACCCACACACACACACACACACAACACACACACCCTAAAAATTACATATACACGGCACACGCATACGAGTCTGAGGCTGAGAGAATCGAGAAGAGAGAGAGAAGAAGAGAGAAGAGAGAGAGAGAGAGAGAGAAACTGAACTGAACTGACGTGCATGCATGACTTCCACAGAAACAAAAACAGATATCACACAACACACACACAACACACACACACACACACACCACACAACAACACACCACCCAACACACAACATAACACGGCACACGGCATACGAGACTGAGGGTGGGTCGGGGAAGGAGAGGGAGAGAGAAGAGAGACAGAGAGAGATAGAGGGGGGGGGGAAAAAGAGAGAGAGAGAGAGAGAGAAGAGAGAGGAGAGAGGAGAGAGAGGAAGAGAAGAGAGAGAGTAAGCTGAATTGAAACTGACAGCATTCACTGACTTAACAGAACAAACAGACAGATAACCACACACACCCACACACACACACTACACACACACACACACACACCACACTGAACCCACACACACACACCCACACACACACACACACACACACACACACACACACACACACACGCACACACACACACAACAAACGCATCACACACACACGCACTCACGCACGCACGTCACGCACGCACTACACACACACACACATGTGTACTCACGATGGTAAGCCATGTTTTCTGTGTCAAATATCCACTTCTTCTCATCACATAACTGTATCACTATCACTTTTAAAACACAAACAAACTGTCTTTGACTGCGCATGTCCACGTGGTGTGTCCTACACTCACAATCAGCGGCGTGTGTTACAGAAGAGTGGACACTGACAGGGGCATTTGCTGTTGTCCCCTCTCCTCTCTCAAACCGCCCCCACCCCCACCCGTCCCCCACCCCCACACTTTAACATGAAGTACACTTTGCCCGTTTGAAAAAAACATCTAAAACAAAAACTAAGTTGATGTTCATATTATACCTCACTCATGTACTAATTTGTAAAACCCTATATTTATCATATATGCATAATCTTGGAATAAAGGTCATATTTCTGGCTATTATTACACCCATTACAAACAGCAATTCAACTTGTATCAGTGAACAATGTCAACTTGAAAGCAACATTATAATGCTCTTACGTTCTATAGGATGATTATGTACATCAATTATTTTGGTGTCAATTTGGATAGTACTTATGTATGCATTTTCATTTCAACAATCATCCTATATGCATTTCATACCTGTTCTCTCTCTCAGCTCTGAAATGGATGATCTTCAAAGATCAGCCCGGGAAACATATACTTAGAATTTTGTTCAGTGACAAAATATAAAGATGCTTAGGGAAAGAATGAACAAACAGACAATTTACAAAACGTTTCCATTCCCCGAAATCAGTGCTTGTTTTATTTCTCACGTGTGGCAAATCAGTCCATGAAACCTGTCGTGCCCACCAGTGTCATGATGCTCTGAGAGCAGGACTTTGAGCCTGTTGCTGTTTGTTTTTCAAGCCCCAGACTCTTCTCAACAGTGCATTGATTGTGGCGTGGTCCCTCGCCTCTTGCTCTCCCAAAGCAGTGCCACTCCCTGTCCCCCAGTGTCTGATCAGGAACACAGTGATTTCCAACAGATGGTTTTTTGGAAATGATGGCAGTCTTGGGAAACTTTTCTCTGTATAAGCAGTACCGCTTAATGGATGTTTCAATATCTTCAATCTCACATCACAGATGGCCCTTTGATGCGATATGCCCGATGAACATCAGAGAAGAGGGCATTCAGCTCAGGAACACTTGTCACGAATGTTTTCCTGGATGTATTTAGAATGGACCAAGGCGATTTGGAATTCTCTTCCTGTCTTTTCCTGCAACCCTCTGACAGATGTTTTTGACACCGGTTCTTTTCAGATACTTGTTGCAATGTTTCCCAAAAAGGCCCAGGAATGATAAGCCTGTGGGAAGAACTTTGTTTGCCCGCAGAACATCTTCTAGATTTGGCTGTGATGGCCCAGAACGGATAGCAATGAAGTCCGCTGTAGATTTCATTTTCTCCACTTCTTCCTTGGTTCTTTTTAATGCTATCTTCAAGTTCCTTTGTAGTTTTACTTCTGCCTGCATGGAGTTGTCTCAGCAGTTTCGGGGGAGGCCTAGAGCATCTCTTTTACATGCTGCTGAAACTGTATTCTGAGAAATACCACATTGTCAAGAGTGGATGTCATCACGTGAAGCAGAATTTCTTGCCAGCTGTTCATCAAGAGCATGCAACTCATCTTCAAGCAGGTCATGGTGTTTTTGACAACACACCACAAATGTGAAGTTAGGAGGTGTCCCCTGCTTCCGTTCTATGTCTAAAACTGGTTTCTGATGACATTGTTTGAAAAGTTAGGCTTTTGGATTTCATTTTTCCTGCACCAGAAGCCCAGACCACCCCTGCTTATACTTCTGATGTCCCTCTTGATCTGACTGAACCGTTCTCTTGCTGATGTTTCCTCATTGTTCTCCGGGCAGCTGCATCTGGTGTCTTCTGGGGGGGTCAGTACAGACAACGGTGGATCCCCTGTGCACCTGACAGTCCATACATTTTAGTTAAAAAGTCATAGTCTCCAAAGAGAAAAAGCAGTTTGTTTGGGCCTCTCCATTCCATGCTTTCAATCTTCAATTTGCTCTTGTAATGGTCCAACAGTCTTCTTAGGTTTTTCAGGGGTGTCTTACATCAGCCAATGTCATAATGCATTGTTATGCTTTGAATTAGCGTTTCACCAGGTTTGCTATTTGAAGCATCATTTTAAATGATCCGCCTCCATGGTCATCCCCAATCTAATGATCCAGAATTGTTCTCTGGCAGACTCTCATCATGCCATTGTTAATCGGCCTTGATTGTCATAAGCATCCAGCAGTTTGGTGACAATGCCTGACATCCTTAATGCCTGCAGAATGTGTTGGAAACCAGTTTCCATAATCCCCATCAATCTCATTCCAGACCTCCACACTTCTCATCTGACAAGTTCTACTTCTGCACACTGTGGCTTTGACTTGTTCTTTCTTTCTTTCTGTTCCACTGGCAAACGTACCCCGCCCGAGCCTCCTAAAAACTGTTTGTGCATCTGTACTTTGTCAACTGAGGCCAAAGTGCCGGCACAATGGCAGACTTGTTTTGCAGTTCAGATACTTGAAACCACATTTTCGATCCTTAAACCAACTGTTTGCGTACTTTGCTTGCCGTCTTCAGTTCTGTGCCCTGCTGTTTTGGCCGCATCTTGTTCAGTGTCTCCTGATACATTCAAACGAATTTTGTCATTTCTTTTGCTCGCTTCTTCCTGAGTGGTGTCGAGCTTCACTTTGATGTTTCCGAGTTTTGTAATTTTTTTTCAGCACTATCGCTGTCCATCAGTTTGGCATGTTGACAGTCATATTTTATCACTGGACTGGAGAGCTTAATGCGGGCAAGTTTTGTGAAATAAGCTGCTGTGTTTGTCAGTGGTGCCTTCAGCTGACTCAAAGGCCTGATGATTCCTTTTTCTGAACGGAGACAATGCTTTGTCAATGCCAGTTTTGTGGAATGGTCCCTGCACTGAGCGCCTCTGAATCTTTGGGTGAGTTGATGTGGCAATCAGATTGACACAAAGGAAACTTGTTTTTTTGACTGGAGAAATGCTTTCATTGATGCCAGCGGGGAAGTCTGCACTATACAGTTCTAGGGACTTTGCCAGAGTTGATGTGTCTTCAGATGAGACAGAAAAGGAAATATCACTATCACGATCAGATTTATTGGCCTTTCGTTTGGCTGGTTGGGAATACTTCGTTTGAGACGGCAGATTCTTATCTTTTCTCTTGTCTCCACCTTTTACTCTGTTTTCTGTTGAAAAGAGAGTGCATAGCGCACACTGAACAGACAGATAAAACCTGGGGTCAACAGGGTGCCTTAATTTTGATGCGTTTTTCAAATTCGCAAAGCAATAACGACTCTTTGCTGAAGGTGAATGTTTTGCGGTTTGTCAATTTTTCAAAGTTTTTGCACAAAACACACAACTATTTTTGAACGTACTTCCTTCCCTATCTCCAAACATTCACATGACAGATTACGTTATTTCAGAAGCAACACTCAACACGTTACTACTGATATTGTTTTTATCTTCTTTGATCTCTTAGACCTTTTCCCACACATCCTATTACACAAGACCTTTAAACTTCAACATGTTCATGTGAGAGTGCCGGTTTGTTCCATAATCCTTTCAGGCCATCCCCCCCCCCCCCCTCTCCTCTCTCTCTCTCTCTCACCACGCGCGCGCCGCATGCGCCGCACGCGCAGCGCGCACGCACGCACGCAACGCACCACAGCACGCACGCACGCACAGCACGCACGCACGCAGCACGCACTAGCAGGCACGCACGCACGCACGCACAGCACACACACACACACACACACATCACACACACACACGCCACACAACACACACACACACAACACCCTAAATACTACCAACAACACACTTTAATTTGAAATTGCCGGATAGAAAAAGTAGTAGTGATTGGAAAAATGAAGTATAATTTAATTATACTAATTATTCACTTATTATTGTTATGCTACTACCATTAACTGGTTTATCAGTAGTATTAATTGCTGTAGTGGAATATGTTAACTCACTGTTTTACCCTTTAATTAGGCCTACGTTGCCTACTGCAACCAAGTACATATAAAATGAAGCAACAATGAATGACAACACATATGATTTTATATATACAATGGTGTAAATACGGCCCCTTTACTAATGCTAACTAACTTTTCATTCACAAAGAATTTTGCCAACGCTTAGCCTACTCGCCGTAGGCGTACAGTCCTTTGCTTCGGCTATGTACAGGCCGGCACAGAACGGCATGCGGCGCGCGCCAGCAGGTTTTTTTGCCGGTCACAAAGTTTCTGTCAGAAAGTTTTAAACACGAACCTTATTATGGTACTCACAGAGAAGACCGAAATGCCACTTTTGTCACACTCTCAAGTACCACTGCGCTATTGATCTCCTACAAAAATTATATCTAAAAACCCTCTGTACAGTAAATATAATGTTGCACACCAGCCTCGAAGCGTCCAAACACACACGCTGTGTAACACAGTGTCCCTGGCAGTGCGTGGCTGACCTGGTTAGGGCCTTGCCGGAGTCAAAAAGGCAAAGCGTTGAGGCGAACTGAATGCAGTGGCTCAGAAGTGTGCCCCGCCGCCGCCGTGGCTATAAGACTATTGCCCGGGACAACGTTGTTGTTTGACCATGGAGGCCTTTTTGTGTGCCTTAACGCATGCTCCCTGCTGCACCCATGGTTCAGTGTCTTGTCCAGAAAACTAGCATTGGTGAAACATATGAACTGTTGTTTTCATTCCAGTATAATTAACTCAATCGAGTCCTTGTCGAAGCGGTTTCCAGCACTTTCACAATCGCATGAAGGCGTGTCAGACCATACTTCCGACAGAGTTTGACTATTTTAAAAATCATACCTCGTTTATTAATGGCAACAAATCTTGTTTCAGGAGCACTTAGGGCCCTTTTTTTTTGCAGTTCCCTCCCATAGACCGTTCTTTGTGTATTCTGTGGTAGTTTTCAAACTTTTGTATGATTTTGAATTGTCCTAGCTCTTAGTTCCTCGTGATCACACGATTTTGAACATATCATGCTAATTTGAGTGAATCAAGGCATGAAAATACATTTCTCTGTAGGCATACAAAAGTTTGCTCAAAGGGTAATTGAACTTGTGTGGAGGATAGAGAGCATGAAGAAGTGGATTACAGTATGCACTAAAAGTTTTTTTTTTTCTTCAATTTTATCATTTTGGATCACTAACATCATGTGAACTTGTTGAATTCCTTGCTGAAGGTAAGCAATTTAAAATTTTTTGATAAACTGTAAACAAGTGGGGTATGTTTTTGCTCCCAGAAGAAAAAACCTAACACAGAGTAACTTTTATTCAAGACTGCACAGCCTTTAAACTTGAATAAAGTCCAGACAAATACATCGACGAACTATCAATAGTGGGGGAAAACAAACAACGGCAGCCAACAACTGCACTGTCTTCATAGTAATGACTTGGCAAAGATCTGGACTAAAGCAGGGAGGGGGGGGGGTGGGGGGGGGGGGGGGGGGGGGGGGGGGGGGGGGGGGGGGGGGGGGGGGGGGGGGGGGGGGGGGGGTGGGGGGGGGTTGAAAGATTATGGAGAAACTGGAACAAGGGAAATTTTACAAAAAAAAAAAAAAAAAAAAAAAAATTTTTTACACCTATAAAACTCTTCACTAGCTGCATAAGGGGCAACCATCGGCAATCCCTTTTGAAGGCAGGATTGCGATGGTTCCCTTATGCACTAGTGAATGAGTTTATCATATGTGGTAAAAAAATTTTTTTTTTTTCTTTTAATTTCATGTTCCCCCCCTTTCCTTTCTCCATCTTCAATCAACAAACTCTCTCCCCCGCCCCCCCCTCCTCCCCCCCCCCCCTCCCCCCCACCCCCCCCCCCCCTCCCCCCCCCCCCACCCCCCCCTAACTACTTCCCATAAGTCCAAATCTTGCCACGTCATTACTATAAGACGTTCAGTTGTTGGCCTGCGCTTGAATTTTTTTTTTTTTTTTCTTTTTCTTTTCCCCCATCTATTAGAATAGTTCGTCTATGTATTTGTCTGTGACTTTATTATTCAAGTTTTTGTAATGTCAAAACCTCTGCCAAATATATAACACAAAGGAAGTAAAAAAAAACATTCTTTTCCTTTTTTTTTGCCTATTTTCCCCTTCCAAAAATGCAGTATGGGTCAAGGTGTTTGTGTGTTTATTAGAAAATGACTACATGGAGAATTTTGTTTTGGAAATTAGCTGGAACAATCTTTTTTTTATTCAAAGTGGGCAAGAAACATATCGAGCAAGATCATAGATTTTTTATGGTCATGTATAAAAAACTGGGGAAATATAGCTTGAAAGAATGCAAGAATGCCTGATGATGTCTCTGAAAAATTCATGGCCAGAGCTGACTATTGGTATTACGTTTAACAGGAATTGGAGTGAGAGAGAGCTATGAAACGTTTGTGTAAATCTTGTTGGTAGACAAACAAAAAAAATTAAGGACCCAGATGAAAATATGACAACAGATAAAATAATGACTATTGCAGTGTAGATAGTTTCATTACGAGCACTGCATGTAATGGTATGCATTGTGGCTTTTTGTCCCCACATCTCCACAGCTGCAGAATGCGAAAGAGAACCTAATGCCTCCAACACATCCACGCAGGTGAAAGCAGCTGCTTGCTGCCTCAGTATCCTCATCATCGTCAGTTCAACTCCATCGTCATCAGCCACAGGTTTGAACCAATGCACGAAGAGGAGCAAGGGGCAACTCTCGCTTCAGCACCAAGAGAACGATCGTCAGGGCAATATTGTTCCAAGGTCGGTGATACTGATATGCCAAGAAGAACCTTTTGCCTCAGACGTTGTATGTGTGGGAGTTGAGTACACTTGGTGAAAGATGAAGTTCTTGGGCGGTGACTGACTTTGGTAAAAATGTTGACACTTCTAGAAACCTATGACTACAACACAGGCATGGCAGAGGTTAGCGTCGCTGTTTGAACTCTGAGAGGTCTTGGGTTCCAGTGCCAGCAGAGTCAGTTAACTTGTGTGTTTATTTCAGCCATGGCCCGCTTCTTCTTCTTCTTCTTTCCCAGAATTGTCAGGTTGTTGTTTTGGGCTATCGGTTGGAAAGACAGGAACTATAATGCTGTTGGGAATAGTGTCAGAAAATGGAAAAACTAGTAGCTATGGATGGATTTTGATGGGAATATATGTAACGTCCCACTCATCCGTCTTTTTAAAACCTTTCACTTCCAACTTTACAATCTTAAATAAATGTTAGCGAAGAAAACGCGCCCAGAGAAAGAAAGAGGACAAAACGAGTCACAAGAACCAAACACAACACGTTTCGACCATCATTAGGTCTTCCTTCCTCAAGGTGAGACATAAACGAATAAAACAACGAAAATTTCACCTTAGCTTTGATCCTATCAGATCGCTTAGGGTTCAGGCCCAAGGAAGGAATCCAACTTTAGGTAAAGCCAAGGATCTGGAGTCAGGGGGGAAGAACTGCCGTCCATGTAACAACGGGAAGTTGGGAAAAACTGTGTATAATATGATTGTTAAGAAAAAATTGAAAATGAAGTGTTCACAAAACCAAATTGCAGAGAGAGCGAGAAGATGAAGAGAGAGAGAGAGAGAGAGAAGAGAGGAAGAGAGAGAGAGAGAGAGTCCAACAGAATTAATTTCAGGTAGCTATAAAGAAATCAACAGGGGTAACATGATAGCACATGGTGATATTGAAGAGCTGAGAGCATTTTAAATGTGACACCATGGATTGCAGTTCAAAAAAGGAAATTGCCTGTTTTGGGCCCCTTGACCAATTGATTTGTCTCTCATGTGTCTCATTAGGTAGTGGCAGCCAAGCCACAGCGCTGCAATCATCTTGCCTTTTCCACTGATTTTGCGATTTTCTGTGCAGCCGTATGCATTTGTTTTTTCATGTTTTGCTATGAAAAATATGTCAAAATAAAGTTCAATCTTTCCTCTTTTCATCGAGTGTTGTTTTAAGTGTGAATGATTGTGAAGAAATAAATATCTAAGAGAGAATGAGGTGTGTGTTCAGCTCACTTTCGTTCCGTGTCCAGTCCCCGCGGCGATTCTGTGTCGAGTCGGTTTTGACACACTGCGCTTCCCTACAAAGATTAAATAATAATAATAATAATAATGGGGATTTATATAGCGCCTTCCACGGCACAAGGCGCTTTACAAAGGCAGAAAAAATACAATTGCTAAATGTAAAGAAAAAGCAATGAAAAAACGGCTCAGAAATGAAAAACAAAGGCTCTCTCCCATTATCTCCCACGCGCACACACACTCTCACGCACAGACACACAATACACAACAGCCGCAACAAGCACAAACTACTAAGCGATCCACAGAAGCAACAAGAGTCAATCAACTATCTGGTAATGACTGTCTTCTTAGTATTGTTTGAAAAGGTGGGTTTTCAGGGAGGTTTTGAAGGAAGAAAAGGTTTGAGAATGTCTTAAGTCATAGGGGAGTTTATTCCAGAGTTTGGGAGCTGCGTATGAGAAAGCTCGTTCGCCATGCTGTTTACGATGGGGACGGTAACTGGGAAAGCGGAAGGTCCTGGTGTCGGTGGAGGAGCGGAGCGTTCGTGATGGGACATATACTTGAAGGAGATCGGAAAGATAGGCAGGGGCATCGCCAGTGAAAATCTTGAAGCAGAGACAACAACATTTGTATTTAATTCTTTCTTCAACGGGGAGCCAGTGCAACTTTTTCAGGAGAGGGCTGCAGGGTTGGGTCCTAGGAGATTTGCAAATGAGACGGGCTGCAGAGTTCTGTACACGTTGGAGGGGTTGGATGACAGTTGAAGGACAGCCAAGGAGAACACAGTTGCAGTAATCTAGCCTTGAAAGGATGTATGATGAAACGAGAGTTTTTGTGGCGTCTTCAGTGAGATAGGGTCGAATAGCAGCAATTCGTTTAAGTTCCATGTAAGCTAACTTACAAGTTTTTGTGACATGCTGTTTCATTGAGAGGTAAACTATCAAGGAGAACACCAAGGTCACGAACAGTGTTTGAAAATTCAATAGTGGCTGGAACCTAATGTCAAAGAAGAAGGGATCGGATCAGGGCCATGATGTGACCGCTTTGAAAAACGGATGGCTTCAGTCTTCTCACAGTTTAATTTAAGCTTATTGCTGACATCCAGGTCTCGATATCAGAAGTACAAGATTGAAGAGTAGAAAAAAGGGGGTGAATGTACGGACAACACTCACACATGTATCTGGTATCAAAAAAAAGGGGAATTAAATGCAGATTTTAACGGTCTGGGGGGAAAATCGAATGCTGGTCTAATGAAATCACAGGAAGAAGTTAAAGTCACATGCATGCCGATTTTTGCGAATTTCGGACGGAAAAAACAATAAAAAATGCATGTTTCATGGTATCGGAATGAAGTACAAGCCGTACCCTTTCGAATGAGGTACGAGGTTAATGCATTCATGGCTTGTCCTAGTTAATTCAGCCAATCACAACATGCGTCTTGTGAACCACATTCCTTCCCGGCACATGTTGATTCAACACGAAAGATGGAGCACGCCGACTCAAATTTTCGCACAGCAAAATCTGGAGATTTTCCGCAAGGAACTGGGTAAGAATTATCCATTATAACACTTATGTATGATTTAAGTGTATCTCTCACAATTTATTCCATATTTTTCTTTAGATCAATAGTTATTTGCATATAAACAGGCCACTTTGAGAATGTTAGCCGCGATCATTTCGAGTACTACCGAAGAACTGTATTGATGACTTGTTTTAAAAACAAATACCGTCGGTAAATGCCTTATCCAGCACATATGTCTTTAGTAATCGAAAAGTTTATGGTTTTCTCTTTCTAGCGTATTTTTTTTATATAGGATTGTGGTGTTT
Organism: Conus ventricosus; assembly: GCA_018398815.1. Classification (NCBI taxonomy): domain Eukaryota; kingdom Metazoa; phylum Mollusca; class Gastropoda; order Neogastropoda; family Conidae; genus Conus; species Conus ventricosus. Next base: position 9,996,426 of record CM031620.1, on the reverse strand, counting down.
TTCGGTCCGTAAAACAACAAAATAGTAGCCGATCGAGTGATGCCAAGGGAGTAACTCAATTATTGACATTCACTGACCGAACGATCAGCTACAACGAAGTCGGGAGTTTTGATCGAAAGTAGGCCCAGACCTATTTCTGGATTAATTGTTACGGTTCCAATTCATATAATTCGATTGATGTTAGACCCATTGTTCAACTATTTTTGGTTAGCCCTTGCTTGGACGTTAATACTGTCTTCCAACTATTTCAAATTCAAGCCTCTGCACAAGCAGTGACACTGAAGTGAAAGAACTAAACAGTACAATTTGTGTATTTAACTATGAGTTTATCACTTTCATATTCTTTTCGCGCCTCTACTGTACAATTATAGTTTCTTCTCTGTCTATAAGTCTTTTAAATTACTATAATTATTATCAGTCTTTACGATATCATGAATATGAATTTGCTAGTGGGCTGGAAAAGGGAAATGCATTCCTTAAGTTCCTAAGGAAATTTGGGATGATTATCAATCATTTAATAAAATTGCACACACACACACACACACCACCCCACACACACACACACACACACACACACACACACACACACAAGTCACACACACACATGTGTGTGAAATTTTTTTTTTTTTTTTTTCTTAATGACTTGTGAGTTGATTTTAACATGGTGACAGCCCTGATGTGGCCCTTTGCGGTCGGCTGGGCTATAAGCAACATCATCTTATCTTACACACACACACACACACACACACATATAATATATTCAGCACAGGCGTCTACAAATGCACACACTGTTTTTGTGTGTATGTCAAATGTACCTTATTTTGTCAAGTTCACATACTAGCAAAAAACACACGTAGACCTTAGTGACAAACAATCATGCAAGCAACATTGAAGTTTTTGAACAAATCAGTCTTTTGGGTGGGGCAGGAAAGGGGGGGGGGGTATAACTTTTATTTTGTCAGGTGTGCGCATTAACTATGTTGTAAACTGTACCCGGGTTTGTTTTTCTCTGCGCGTGTGTCTGAGAGAGAGAGAAAGAGAGAGAGGGGTGTATACATCAGTTATAACCAGCATCAGATAGTACACATTTAAACAAAAAAAAATTTAACAAAATATCAAATGAATAGACAACCAGAAACAAGACATACCGATGTATAATAACATTTATGAAAGAAAATGTAGATAAAATGCAGATCACACACACACACACACACACACACACACACACCACACACACACACACACACACACACACACTCTCACTGACAGGAAACACTGCATAGTCAAGAAAACATCCCCAAGTATACAGCTAAAATTATGTCATGATTAATGTAATAACCACACACATGGTGTAGATATCCATACACCGCATGTTTCAATCGTTCAAACAGTTGTTATAATAGCTTTTTGTGTGTGTGTATGCTACATTTTAACAGATGATCCAGTGTTCGCGAGACTCCGCTCTGTTTTCCTTGCCTCTGGGAAAGGGCGTCGACCAGCACTTCCAGCAGTTCAACTGACAAATCGCTTCTGATCCAGTTGCTCATCCTGAAGACTGATGGCACAAAGACCTTCGATGACACTGCAGCTTTTTTTCTGCGGCCTTCTTTCCCGAAGGAACTAGTGCTCCACTAGCAAGACTGCGTTATCTTCTTTTGTCGGCAGAAAAGAAGGCTTTGAAATTATCATCATGTGATGAAAGGACTGCTTTCTTGACTGAGACCCTTGAAAAATTTACACTGAAAGTTTAGGGGCTTCGCTTCAAGGACTATGTCGACAGCAGCTGCTGGAAGGACATCCATCAACACCACACAGGCCACCCCTCCCCTTTCTATATTCAATGTCTGGAAATATATCATTTCTCCTGGTGCTACACCAGCTTCAAGATTCTGCTGCTAGAAAGAAATGTGAAAATGACTTTTATTTGTTTTAAAATATGAGTGCCCAACAACCAGCATCAATGTTCGGTAAGGCTCTAGTGTGTAATTTTTTCTATTTTTCTGAAAATTGTTAATTTAATTCATATATTACTAATTATATCAAATGAAAAACAACAATTGTGACTTTTGCCACAAGGAAATTGCATTTCTCACACTGTGGCAAAGTTTCATACTGATATCTATTGGGTTCAGAAGTTATTGAGGATTATGTTCTAAAAGTTAGCAAAATGTCCGTCGCAGCCCATTTTGCATGATTAAGCAAATTAGAGGTCCTTAAAAGCAAACAAAATATTTGATTAGCATCCTGAAAAAATTGGGCTTTATCTATATGTTTAGTAGACAAGATATGTATAGTTTTCAAAGGATATAACTTCCATTTCTGAAAATTATTTGTCCCTGAATTTGACACATCGTGCATTTTTGCTCTCGTTCAAACTGCATGAAAAGCAGTTTTTGACGTATCATATCTCTGTTCATACATGCAGTGGTTGACTCATATTTGGTTTTCTATTACAATACAGTACTTTAAGTCCACAAACAAAAGTTAAGTTGATTCAGTTAGGTATTTGTCATGATAGGGCCTGTCAAAGTAGGCCTTCCGAACAAAATTGGCTGTGAACGGAAATTCGGCAAATCTTTAACGGATCATAGCTCGGGAACAAATTAAGCTAGTGCAATGATTTTTTTTGCAGTATGCTAGTTTTAAACATATCTTGATGGTGGTTTAATTATTTTTTCAATGTATCTGAAAGAAAATTTTGGCTGCCGCTACCTAGTCTCATTGTTGCTCTGTGCTGGTCTTGGTCCTTTCATCTATTCCTCCAAACACACGCCTGCTTCCTCCTCCGCTCATGCTTCTCCTTTTTCTTTCTTTTCTCTTCGCCCATTGAACTCTTTTTTTTTTCTTCTAAATTTTGACAAAATGAACGTAGACATTGATGTTAACACATTATCGCATACAAGTGCCAACAGTCTGGTGGAACTTACAGTCATGACTTTTACATCAGTATCCATCACAATGATCTTACTTTGTTAAGAGACGAAGAGCACGGACCATAGAGTTGTTTCTCTCGCACCAAGTCTGATCCATGTTTGTCACACACCAGTTTTGAGTATTCATCATTCTTTCATCCTCGGCCCCCCCCCCCCCCCCCCCCCCCCCCCCCCCCCCCCCCCCCCCCCCCCCCCCCCCCTACCCTCTCCAATCTTTCTCTGATTTTTGTGTGTCTTTCAGGTCTTGTACTTTTCCACTGCATTATTCATATTGAGAGAAAAAAAGGAATGCACAGAACATAGATAAATCATAGCCTTTTTTTTTTCTTTTTGTTTTCCCTGACGACAGATTCCTGTTGCCTCACCAGCGACAGCCCAGCAACCCCTCCACCCACAAGTGGATGGTGTATGTGAGAGGCCCCGCGACAAACCGCACATCAGCGATGTGGTGTCCAAGGTGTGGTTCTTTCTGCACCCCAGTTACCGACCCTGTGACCTGGTGGAGGTCAAGTGAGTGTTGTAAAGTTCGAAAGTCATGGTCAGTTTTACTGCAGCCCAGTGCACTGATTGTGGGCTCCTTCAAAGCTGTCATTATGTTTTAAACAATGAAAGAAAGAAAAAGACAATTTATATCTGTTTTAACATTGACATGGTAGACACAGTGTACACAACAATCATATTTGTTTTAACATTGACATGGTGGGCACAGTGTACATGACAATCATACTTGTTTTAACATTGACGTGGTAGACACAGTATATGACATGGTAGACACAGTGTACATGACAATCATACTTGTTTTAACATTGACATAGTAGACACAGTATACATGACAATCATATTTGTTTTAACATCGACAAGGTAGACACAGTATACATGACAGTCATATTTGTTTTAACAGTGACATGTTTAAGGAGGAAAAAGTTTGGTGGAACTGAACACTCTAGCCATTTCTGTCTGTTAATCATAGATTACAAAACAAAACAAAACAAAAATTATATATACATATTTGTGTTCAGAAGCATTTTCAGTACTACAAAAGTTTTTAGAAAAGGCCATATTGGAAAATCGGGCTTTGGCTGGGAAGTTTTTTATTTCAGTGGTTAAGTTTTCTCTTCTTTGCTGCCAGATTAAAGTATTCAAAAACTGCCATGTTGCAAGTTCTGACAAGAGAAAGAAATGTCAGACCTAAAATCAGTGAAAACTGGATGACAGAGAAAAAAGGGGGAACAAAGAGTGAAAGACTTGGATCGAAAAGTGGAAATTATTAGCATGGAATTTATTAGCATGGAAATTATTAGCATGGAAATTATTAGCATGGAATTTTCAGAAGGCAGAGATGCAATATGTAGTAAAGAAGAAACTCAATAGCAACAAAAAGAATTGTATCCTAGTGAGAAATTATTAGCATGGAATTTTCAGAAGGCAGAGATGCAATATGTAGTAAAGAAGAAACTCAATAGCAACAAAAAGAATTGTATCCTAGTGAGAAATTATTAGCATGGAATTTTCAGAAGGCAGAGATGCAATATGTAGTGAAGAAGAAACTCAATAGCAACAAAAAGAATTGTATCCTAGTGAGAAATTGAGGGAAAGTTGGATGAAGAAGGAGGGACAGGTGAAAATGGTGTGAGGAGTGGTCACAGAGTTGCTGCTTTCTTTTTTCTCTGTTCTTTCTTTTTTTTCATTTTCTTACTGTATCAGTTTTCCTCTCTTTCTTTGTGTGTGTGTTTCCTGGCATGGATTCATTGTTTCTTTTTGAGCTGTCGCTTTTGTTGTCCCCCTTGTACAGTTGAATATACTTTATCTAAACGGGATATGCCAAGATTTGGGTTAACCCTTTAAAACACTGTGACAGTTATTGAAATTGTTTCTTATATTATTCTGCACCCAAATTAAAGTGTTTAGAGTGTGAAAGGAACTTTTGAAAAGTGATTCTTGTTAAAGAAACAAACAAACAAACAAAAACAAAAAAAAACCAAGAAGAAAATTATGATGTATGCTAGTCACCATGGGACTTCGGTTAGTGTTGCAGACTGCAGGTTGGGAGGTCTTTGGTTTGATTCCCATGGGAACCATTTATTTGTTGGATTTTTCTGCCTGACCGGCTTCTGTCCAGAGTTAGTTTGCTATGGGTTCAAATGAAAAGACTGGAACACACAGTAGAGTTTCTTCCACATGAGGAATGGATCTCTTGAGAGAGGTTCATATTTCCTGACCAATACTGCAGGTGTCCGTTTCTTTCAGGCCTGGTCGACAACAGGATTTGTGAAAGTGAGCCAAGAGGACAGCCTTGTCATGCAATAGCAGATTAGAATCAAACTTTATAGCATCGTCGTCATTGCCCTTATCCTCATCAATTGGTGTTTAAGAAAAAGTCAAATTCTGTGGTCCATCATGCCTTCTCTAACAAAAGCTTAACAACTAACAATTATTGTCATCAGTAGGAGGCTTAACTGGTGATGCCCTGTGTATGTTGGATCCGAACAAGCACCACCAAACATCACTGACATGACTTGGCAGCAGTGCAGTGTCTCCTTGGGTGGGGTGCCTCATGTCAGTTGACCCTGTTCACTGTAGATTGCTAGTGGACCAGCAGGACTGGTCAGGGTGTGGGTGTGGAGGGGGAGCTGGAAGGAGCGGCATCGGGGGTAATGTCGCTGCAGCAACATGGAAGATGAGACAACGAAAAAGAAAAAAAGATCAGACCTGAACTTCACCAAATTTTGTTTGAAGTATTCAGTTGAGTTTGCTGATTGATTGTGTGTCTGTGTGATGGTAATATTTAAAGCTGACAGTTGTGATCATTTACCTGATTAAAGAAATGTCACGAAGCCTTCCATGACCTTGATGCCAACTTTCCACCTTTCGGTCATGTCACCCACTGCCATTGAAGTTTCAAGCAGGTGCAGGTGCATCTGCACAAGCTTTTTGAGCCATTGCTATGGGTTCAGTGTTACTGGGGATGCTCAATTTTCCAGTCATTCCGAATGGACACAGTTTGCTGTGAGTGTGGCATAGCAGCAGACGCTGAGGGAGAGGTGGCAGTTCTCCTTTGAAAGACACTGATGTGAGAGGTCGGTGTCAGATGGCGCAGCCAACCTTCCAGCCATATTGGTGACGGTGGGTCTAGCCTGTGTCACCGGGAGACGGCTCCCGGAGATGTGGGGTGATCGGCGATGGAGCGCTGCCTGACTGCGATCACCGTGACCAAGGGATACCATGTTCTGAGCCAGGCAGATATGGGGCCACTCCTTATGGGGTTGGGCTGAAAAATTGCCCTCTCCGCTGCAGTCTGCGTGTACCTGCCGAATGTTAGGGTCTCGTGCAGCGCTCCAGCAACTTTTGCCCTGCTCCCTCCTTGAGGCGGCCTCATGCGGCACAGGACCATCGCCACCTGAGCACGAAGAAGGCGAAGAAGGTGGTTCTGAAGACAGTCTTTAGTTTGGGGAAAGGAGGCAAAATATACCGACGCCCATCGTCGGCTGACCAACAACCGAAATTGAACCGAAGTTCAGGGGGAAGAAGAGCTCAGGGAGAGAATCACAACGGCCCCACATGTAACTCATCCAGTACTGCCTGCGACAGCAGTTGCCACTAAATATGCAGACCTATGTCTGCAAGTTCACTTGTCCTTAAGGGCCACAGGCTGATAGGATGTTAAACTTGCCCTGAATGTCAAAGTCAACGAATGGACAGATTGCTGTCGTTCTTGTTCGTGGTCATGTTCAACACAAGCTAAAAAAGTAGCATTTTACAATTTTTTTTTTTAATGGAATCTAAAGCGTGGGCGAAGGAAGTCACACATGCAACAA
>CM031620.1:9979329-9983678 GCA_018398815.1 Conus ventricosus | reverse complement strand
TAGCTAATGTGTTCTCATAATGTTTTAATTTTTAATATGAGTGGGGGGGGTGATTTTTCTATTTTGAAAATTGTTAATTTAATTCATATATTATAATTATCAATAACAACAACAATTGTGACTTTTGCCACAAGGAAATTGCATTTCTCACACTGTGGCAAAGTTTCATACTGATATCTATTGGGGTTCAGAAGTTATTGAGGATTATGTTCTAAAAGTTAGCAAAATGTCCGTCGCAGCCCATTTTGCATGATTAAGCAAATTAGAGGTCCTTAAAAGCAAACAAAATATTTGATTAGCATCCTGAAAAAAATTGGGCTTTATCTATATGTTTAGTAGACAAGATATGTATAGTTTTCAAAGGATATAACTTCCATTTCTGAAAATTATTTGTCCTTGAATTTGACACATCGTGCATTTTTGCTCTCGTTCATAACTGCATGAAAAGCAGTTTTTGACGGTATCATATCTCTGTTTCATACATGCAGTGGTTGACTCATATTTGGTTTTCTATTACAATACAGTACTTTAAGTCCACAAACAAAAGTTAAGTTGATTCAGTTAGGTATTTGTCATGATAGGGCCTGTCAAAGTAGGCCTTCCGAACAAAATTGGCTGTGACGGAAATTCGGCAATTCTTTAACGGATCATAGCTCGGGAACAAATTAAGCTAGTGCAATGATTTTTTTTGCAGTATGCTAGTTTTGAAACATATCTTGATGGTGGTTTAATTATTTTTTCAATGTATCTGAAAGAAAATTTTGGCTGCCGCTACCTAGTCTCATTGTTGCTCTGTGCTGGTCTTGGTCCTTTCATCTATTCCTCCAAACACACGCCGCTGCTTCCTCCTCCGCTCATGCTTCTCCTTTTTCTTTCTTTTCTCTTCGCCCATTGAACTTTTTTTTTTTCTTTCTAAATTTTGACAAAATGACGTAGACATTGATGTTAACACATTATCGCATACAAGTGCCCAACAGTCTGGTGGAACATACAGTCATGACTTTTACATCAGTATCCATCACAATGATCTACTTTGTTAAGAGACGAAGAGCACGGACCATAGAGTTGTTTCTCTCGCCACCAAGTCTGATCCATGTTTGTCACACACAGTTTTGAGTTTTTCATCATTCTCTTCATCCTCGGCCCCCCCCCCCCCCCCCCCCCCCCCCCCCCCCCCCCCCCCCCCCCCCCCCCCTACCCCTCTCCAATCTTTCTCTGATTTTTGTGTGTCTTTCAGGTCTTGTACTTTTCCACTGCATTATTCATATTGAGAGAAAAAAAGGAATGCACAGAACATAGATAATCATAGCCTTTTTTTTTTCTTTTTGTTTTCCCTGACGACAGATTCCTGTTGCCTCACCAGCGACAGCCCAGCAACCCTCCACCCACAAGTGGATGGTGTATGTGAGAGGCCCCCGCGACAAACCCGACATCAGCGATGTGGTGTCCAAGGTGTGGTTCTTTCTGCACCCAGTTACCGACCCTGTGACCTGGTGGAGGTCAAGTGAGTGTTGTAAAGTTCGAAAGTCATGGTCAGTTTTACTGCAGCCCAGTGCACTGATTGTGGGCTCCTTCAAAGCTGTCATTATGTTTTAAACAATGAAAGAAAGAAAAAGACAATTTATATCTGTTTTAACATTGACATGGTAGACACAGTGTACACAACAATCATATTTGTTTTAACTTGACATGGTGGGCACAGTGTACATGACAATCATACTTGTTTTAACATTGACGTGGTAGACACAGTATATGACATGGTAGACACAGTGTACATGACAATCATACTTGTTTTAACATTGACATAGTAGACACAGTATACATGACAATCATATTTGTTTTAACATCGACAAGGTAGACACGTATACATGACAGTCATATTTGTTTTAACAGTGACATGTTTAAGGAGGAAAAAGTTTGGTGGAACTGAACACTCTAGCCATTTCTGTCTGTTAATCATAGATTACAAAACAAAACAAAACAAAAATTATATTACATATTTGTGTTCAGAAGCATTTTCAGTACTACAAAAGTTTTTAGAAAAGGCCATATTTGGGAAAATCGGGCTTTAGGCTGGGAAGTTTTTTATTTCAGTGGTTAAGTTTTCTCTTCTTTGCTGCCAGATTAAAGTATTCAAAACTGCCATGTTGCAAGTTCTGACAAGAGAAAGAAATGTCAGACCTAAAATCAGTGGAAAACTGGATTGACAGAGAAAAAAGGGGGAACAAAGAGTGAAAGACTTGGATCGAAAAGTGGAAATTATTAGCATGGAATTTTATTAGCATGGAAATTATTAGCATGGAAATTATTAGCATGGAATTTTCAGAAGGCAGAGATGCAATATGTAGTAAAGAAGAAACTCAATAGCAACAAAAAGAATTGTATCCTAGTGAGAAATTATTAGCATGGAATTTTCAGAAGGCAGAGATGCAATTATGTAGTAAAGAAGAAACTCAATAGCAACAAAAAGAATTGTATCCTAGTGAGAAATTATTAGCATGGAATTTTCAGAAGGCAGAGATGCAATATGTAGTGAAGAAGAAACTCAATAGCAACAAAAAGAATTGTATCCTAGTGAGAAATTGAGGGAAAGTTGGATGAAGAAGGAGGGACAGGTGAAATGGTGTGAGGAGTGGTCACAGAGTTGCTGCTTTCTTTTTTCTCTGTTCTTTCTTTTTTTTCATTTTCTTACTGTATCAGTTTTCCTCTCTTTCTTTGTGTGTGTGTTTCCTGGCATGGATTCATTGTTTCTTTTTGAGCTGTCGCTTTTGTTGTCCCCTTGTACAGTTGAATATACTTTATCTAACGGGATATGCCAAGATTTGGGTTAACCCTTTAAAACACTGTGACAGTTATTGAAATTGTTTCTTATATTATTCTGCACCCAAATTAAAGTGTTAGAGTGTGAAAGGAACTTTTGAAAAGTGATTCTTGTTAAAGAAACAAACAAACAAACAAAAACAAAAAAAACCAAGAAAAATTATGATGTATGCTAGTCACCATGGGACTTCGGTTAGTGTTGCAGACTGCAGGTTGGGAGGTCTTTGGTTTGATTCCCATGGGAACCATTTATTTGTTGGATTTTTCTGCCTGACCGGCTTCTGTCCAGAGTTAGTTTGCTATGGGTTCAAATGAAAAGACTGGAACACACAGTAGAGTTTCTTCCACATGAGGAATGGATCTCTTGAGAGAGGTTCATATTTCCTGACCAATACTGCAGGTGTCCGTTTCTTTCAGGCCTGGTCGACAACAGGATTTGTGAAAGTGAGCCAAGAGGACAGCCTTGTCATGCAATAGCAGATTAGAATCAAACTTTATAGCATCGTCGTCATTGCCCTTATCCTCATCAATTGGTGTTTAAGAAAAAGTCAAATTCTGTGGTCCATCATGCCTTCTCTAACAAAAGCTTAACAACTAACAATTATTGTCATCAGTAGGAGGCTTAACTGGTGATGCCCTGTGTATGTTGGATCCGAACAAGCACCACCAAACATCACTGACATGACTTGGCAGCAGTGCAGTGTCTCCTTGGGTGGGGTGCCTCATGTCAGTTGACCCTGTTCACTGTAGATTGCTAGTGGACCAGCAGGACTGGTCAGGGTGTGGGTGTGGAGGGGGAGCTGGAAGGAGCGGCATCGGGTAATGTCGCTGCAGCAACATGGAAGATGAGACAACGAAAAAGAAAAAAAGATCAGACCTGAACTTCACCAAATTTTGTTTGAAGTATTCAGTTGAGTTTGCTGATTGATTGTGTGTCTGTGTGATGGTAATATTTAAAGCTGACAGTTGTGATCATTTACCTGATTAAAGAAATGTCACGAAGCCTTCCATGACCTTGATGCCAACTTTCCACCTTTCGGTCATGTCACCCACTGCCATTGAAGTTTCAAGCAGGTGCAGGTGCATCTGCACAAGCTTTTTGAGCCATTGCTATGGGTTCAGTGTTACTGGGGATGCTCAATTTTCCAGTCATTCCGAATGGACACAGTTTGCTGTGATGTGTGGCATAGCAGCAGACGCTGAGGGAGAGGTGGCAGTTCTCCTTTGAAGACACTGATGTGAGAGGTCGGTGTCAGATGGCGCAGCCAACCTTCCAGCCATATTGGTGACGGTGGGTCTAGCCTGTGTCACCGGGAGACGGCTCCGGAGATGTGGGGTGATCGGCGATGGAGCGCTGCCTGACTGCGATCACCGTGACCAAGGGATACCATGTTCTGAGCCAGGCAGATATGGGGCCACTCCTTATGGGGTTGGGCTGAAAAATTGCCCTCTCCGCTGCAGTCTGCGTGTACCTGCCGAATGTTAGGGTCTCGTGCAGCGCTCCAGCAACTTTTGCCTGCTCCCTCCTT
>CM031620.1:9946829-9974329 GCA_018398815.1 Conus ventricosus | reverse complement strand
GTTTGTAGCACTATAATTAATATTATCAATATTATTACTGGTCTTATCATTTGATTAGTTATTAAAGGTAATAGGAATATAACTGGTATTATCAACATTGTTACTGGCCTGATTATTTGATGGATGTGAGAGGTATTAAGACAATAACTGGCATTATCAGAATCATTATGTTCTGATCATTTGATCCATGTTGAAGCTACTAGAACTATATCATTACCAGTATTAAGACCAGGTTGATTTTTAATTGTTATCAACTCTTCGCAAGACGCTGCAAGAATGATCACGGCTTCCAACTTTCCACTCGGCGACATGGGCGAAAAGACTTGCAGCAAGTGATCAGTCACTCAGGACATGTCACGAGAATGATAATGACAGTCTTCTAGAAATAAATATGACCGAATTTCCTGGAGAATTTTTAATCAGTGGTGTCAAGCATACAGATATGGTCCTTCCTATGTCATATCATACCAGTTGGCAGGCTACTAACAGTCGAATTTGATTGGTTAATTTGAAGAGAAAGCAACATGGTTAATTTGAAGAGAAAGCAACCAACCTGTTGGCATCTTCAAGCACTGAATCAGTGGTCCTTGTTTGAAGTATGTCATTTTCAACTCAATCAAACAATAACGAAATAATTACTTTGACTTTTAAAACATTTATAATCAAGAAGGTAAAAGATAGCTCTATTTCACTATACAAAAATAAAGTCACTGTCGGAATTAGGCTTTTAAGGAAAGTTGATTAAAAATGGTCAAAATCAGGTGTCCTGAGGAAATTTCAGCACTGTGACTGCAGTGTGAATTGGGCACATAGAGCAGAACAAGGGTCTGTGTTGACAGTGTTAAAAACAGTAGGATCATTGCTGGTATTATTATCTGTTGTGTTACTGGTCTTATAATTTGTTTAAAATGGAATCAAGACTTCTGGTTTGGCGTCATATACTGTACCATGTCAGACAATAGCATTCACGGCAGTTAGTCAGCTCTGCCAGGCCGAAGTTTTTGTGTGGCTAATGCAGTAATAAGACAGTCACGTGATGCCCACCCGCTTCCGCCGTAGGAAGAAGCCAGTGTCAACCTCCCGTACCTCATTCTCTCTCGGCCTGCCGTCCAAGCAAGATAAGTCTTGTGCTCTGTCTCGCCTTCTCTTTGCCGTTGTGTTAAGATAGCTTTGTGTTTGCTTATTTGTTGTGGCTTGCTCGCTTCACCCTTTTACTCTTGAACCGGTGGGGCTTTGGTTTGGTGCGCTTTATTTACCTATTTAAACCGCGCCATCCTCGCCTTTGTGCCTTTGTCTCGGCACTCGCGACTTCGCCTTCCGTTCTTCGATCTTCGAAAGTACGACCTCTTGATCTGCCCACTGGTGCGCATTTATGTGTACCAAATTTATCACTGGTAAACGATCTCCTCATCTACTAACTGGTGCACATTTATTAGTACCTCCTTAGCATTATTACAAGGTACACCAGGGGTATTTACTCTTGTGCGCCATTGCGCGTCACTCTTGACGAACGATCCCTTCCCGGTCAATCGATCCGCCATCTTCGATTGTGCCACGCCGGTTGCCGTCTCCGCCATGTTGCCTGACCTCACACACCTTGTTTGGCGGTACTCGGCTTCCCCGGGCTCATTTTCCTGTACCTTATTTATCATTATTACAGGTATAGAGATTGTCTTGCGATCTCTTGATCTACCAACTTGTGCACACTTAGTAGTACCCCATTAGTAACATTAGTTATTCGATCACATGTTTCTCGCGTTTGTGCTTTCTTCTCGGCACTCGCGTTTTCATCTTCATTTACCGCACTCCCAGTGCCCCTCACGAGGTGGTTCGAGCTCTTTTCTATCCCTCGATCCACCTCTTTGTCTCCTCTTTGCGATCGTGCGTTCCGTGATTGTCTCGCCACCAGTGCCCAACATGGTGAAGGACATTAACGGGTCGAGCCTCTCCTCTGTTCGGGAGTCGCTCCCTTGCCCCGGAGGACCCGCATGTCGATTCCAGGGGACAATCCGCTCGCACCTATGATGAGCGTTACGGCCGGTGTGGAGGAGGGTTCCGCGCAGGGGACGCGCGACCATCGTTACGATACCTCCTCTGCCCGTCCGGCGGACACACGATCGTTGCGTTCGGAAGCGAACAGGCAATCGGCCTTTATTGCCAACGGTTTTTTCTTTCTACACTGTAGAAATCCAAAGGCAAGGCTCCCCTGAAAGGACCTGCCCGTTCAAAATCTTCCCGCTCCCTGGCCAAATCGCCTGTTCGCCTTCGGTCGCACACAGAGACTCTCCTATCAGGCTGCGTCCCGCGACCCTCGGCCCCCGGGGAACCTTACCGAGGCGCGGACCGGCACGGGTGACGACTCGCGGCCGGAATCACCGCCCGTCACTCGATCAGATGAGACTCGTGGCGTTAGCTTGCCCCCCACTACCGTCACGCTGTCCCATCACGCTCTCCCCAACCGTGTCCGAGTGCAGCCACCACTCGGACACGAGGAGCGTCATCACTCCGGTGGAGGAGTTGTGGGCAGTCTTTGGTGGGTCTCCCCCATGACCACAACTCCGGGTCAGGGACGCAGGCATCGACTAGGTCGGATCTGCGCCCTCACCCCCGACGGTCGAACCACCCCGATCGACTGTCGCACTTTCCCCTAGGGGTACAGGACGTTGGGGAGCGGACTTCTTTCGCTCCCCTATTGGGCAACGTCCGCAGTCCCGTTCCTCCGGGGGAGGATCGACCAGCGGGACTAGGGGTAACCTTTGGTCCCTTGAGGTGGTCTCGTCACTGCAGCCTTCCCAGTCCGCTTCCACGCGGCCAGGGGGCTCGGCTACCATGCCACCCACCGGCCACCCTGCCATGCAGGGGCCGGCATGGACCGCACCCGGGAGACGCAGGAGGCAGTGCTCTCCCCGGGGCGGGTACGAGAGAGCTCGCCTTCTCGCTACCCACCCTATGGTGCCCCAGGTTACCCGGGTCCCCGAGGAAACCCTGCCCCAGGGCCGCCACAGCCCTGCGTACTCCCCGGGGACTGGTGGCTCCATGCCCCCGAGAGGAACCAGTGGCTTAGGGCTGACACCCATTCTGACTCCATCTTCGGTCGCATGTGGCATCCGGCTTCTTTCAGCTGGATCGACCTGGGTCCCCCTCCCTCTCGGGCGCTGTCCGATCGGCGATCCCCTAGTCTGCCTGCCGAGTATGGAGCCACCAGGGACCCGTCCTCGTATTCCCCCACTACCCAACGAGGGCGGGACTCCCACGCACCCCTGTCCTGGCCCCCTGAAGGTGGATCTGAACATCCCTTTCAGGAACACTGACCCACAGCCTGAGGACGGGGTTGAGGGCTCCCTCCCCAGTCTGGTGACTTTTCCACCTTGGAAAGCTGGCGCCCAGATCTTGTTGTTAAGGAATCCCCTCCCTCTGACAACATTTTCTCCTTTTCCGTTACGCCGGGTTCCTCCCTGCCCAGCTATCACGGCCAAGGATAGTCGCCCCCCAGACCCTCATCCCCTTGTGGGACAGATCGGCATCTTTCGCCAGGGGTGCACAGGCCGTCCCTCTGCCGGGGATTGACTTCTTGTCAGCCCCTAACGCAGCTCCAGTAGGAGTTTTCCTCAAGGACTACGGCACTGCCTCTGTGTCTTCAGACGCTGACGACACTGAGACAGACTCTAGCTTGTTTGGCGACCCCCTGATGCGCTTTCTTATTCACAAGATATCGCATCACCTTTCGGCTGAGGCGGACAGCGCAGCCAGGAGTCACTTTAACTGCCTGTTGGCAGTGAGAGATGCTGTACTATCACAGGCCAATCTCTCAGGCCGTGCTGTCACGGTCCAACCCCTCCCAGGCGCTCAAGTCGGCCTTGCGGTGCATCCCTGGGCAGGACCAGTCGCTGTTCGGCAGCTATTCGACTGCGATACCAGGAGACTGACTCCCGCTCAAACCCTATCCCAGGCAGTCACCTGCCCACATCGCACGGCCCGCCAAACGCCCTAATATCCCCTCTCTGCCAGCAGACACGGTCCCGGAGGTAACTGGGGAGTCGCCCATGGGGACTCCATCCTTTACTCCTATTTCAAGACGCTACCTACGTCTCGTCTGCAAGATCAGGGTTCCAGTAGAACTGGAAGCAGTCTGTACTTGCACTGAAATCTGCTCACAATGGGTTCCGACAAACGGCCCTAGCCTAGCAGACGACGCTCGCATTGAAGTATTGATTTTTCTCAAGGTCTCGTCCTAGTTTCCCATAGTCTCGTTTCGCGTTAAGACGCGATACTTGCTTCCGCCATTTTCCCGTCGGTGCTCAGGCAATCGATATGTCAGGAAAGTGTGCATTTCAGGACCTGGGGTCAAGGTAAGCAGTACTGGTTGCTAAGGATCCCCAAAACAACATTACGTTCTATGTTCAGTGTGCAAAAGATCGCCTCATTTGGCATCTATGGGCTCGAAAACAACACACTCATTCTGACTATGGCCACACAAGCGCGTGGCTCAGTATCTTTTTACACGCGCGTTTCGTGTTCCAGTCTTTTCAAGCTGATGGGTAGGGAGAGTGACACTAGTTCAACCTCTACACTACCCCTCCAACTCGGGCTCCCACTCAGGCCCTGGCCCAATCCCATACCTCCAAACTACTACACCTTTGTTCCTCTCTGGGGTTCGTCACCAACCCCTCCAAATGGGAGCTCTCGCCCACTCAGCGATTCACCTCTCTGGGCATGAGCTTCGACACCACCTCCATGGTAGTCTCCCCGACCCCGGAGAGTTCCGCTCGCCTAGTGGACCTCATCTCCCACCTTCGACTCTCTCCCCTTACTTCGGCAGGACACTTTCGTCCCTTCTGGGGATGATGGAGTCCCTGTCTCCTTTCATTCCCCTAGGCAGAGTTCCCAAGCGACAGCTTCAGAGGGAGTTCCGCCGTCATTGGTCCCAGACCAACGACAGCTGGAACCAGACCATTCCCCTAGGGCCTTGGTTCGTTTGGGCCACGGAGGAGTGGCTCAGCCCATCCACCCTGGCCCCCGGAGTTCCCATCTCCCTCCCTTCCCAGGCCCTGGAACTTTACACAGACGCCTCCAACTCGGGCTGGGGGGCCCATTTGGAGAGCAGTCAGCCTCGGGGGTTTGGGATCCTCTGACTGCTCGTCTTCACATCAACATCTTGGAACTGGAAGCGGTCAGGCTCGCCCTCCTCCACTTCCAGTCCATAGTCTCCCACCGATTCGTTCTCTTTCACGGACAACACTTCGGTAGCTTGTTACATCAACAAAGGGGGGGGGGGGGGGGGGGGGGGGGGCACACTCCTTCGGCCTCTCCCTCCGTACAGAGGCCCTCCTTCACTGGTGTCACACGCAGGGGGTCACCCTTCGCGCGAGACACATAGCAGGGACACACAATATCCTGGCAGACACTCTCAGCCTCTCCAAGTCTGTCCTCCACACGGAATGGACCCTCAGCAGGCATACCCTAACAACCGTGTGGGAACATTGGTTCAGACCCATGATCGACCTGTCTGCCACACGGTTCAACTATCGTCTGCCAGTGTATGTGTCTCCGGTCTCGAACCCCCGGGCTTCCTCCATCGACGCCCTATCCCTTCCCTGGTCCGGCCTCATAGCTTACGCCTTCCCTCGCTTCCCGATCCTCCACAAGGTGATCAGGAAGGCGAGACTCGAGAGACCCAGGCTCATTCTCATAGCCCCGTCGTGGCCCACTCAGTCCTGGTTACCGGACCTCAAGTCCCTCACTCACGCACCCCTCTTCGGTTGAACACCAGGTGGGACATGCTCAGGCAACCCCGTTCGGGTCTCCCTCACGCCAATCCCCAGATGCTTCGCCTCCACGCCTGGCTTCTGTGCCAGCCCGGTTGCGAGCAGCTAGATCCACCTCTCGAACGGACAGGTCCCAGTCCGTCCTCAATATCCTCTCTATCGCTGGGGCCTCTCAGGAACTCCGAGACCTAGCCAATGTCCTCTCGCAGAGCTAGCACAGAGTCCCTTTACATTTACAGATGGAGGAAATGGGTCTCATGATGCGAAGACAATTCTGTCTCTCACAATCGCCCCTCCAATATCCAGATAGGAAATTTCCTGTCCCACCTTAACTCTCTGCTAGCTCCATCCGGGGCTACAGGTCGGCCATCTGCACGACCATCCGCCAATGGGCGGACCTTCCTTGAGAATGACTTCCTTCTCAGACAGATCTCCAGAGGGGCTGCTCTTCGTGAGGCCTAATCCCTAGAGTGTTCCCCTTTGGGACCTCTTCACTTACTTGACGTCCTCAGGAAACCCCCCTTTGAGCCTGTCTCCTCCATTCCCTTCGACCTTCTGTCTATGAAGACTACCTTCCTCCTCGCCCTCGCTTCCGCCAGAAGGCGAGGCGAGATCCATGCCCTTAGCGGGGACCCCAGAGACATTGCCTTCCACAGAGACGCTCCGTCTCTCTTAAGTTCCTTCCCGAATTCCTAGCTAAGAACCAGGAACCCGTAGTGCCTCTCCTTACCTCGTCATCCGCCCGCTGGCGGATACACTAGGGGGAGACACCTCTTCGGACATAGCCCTTTGCCCCTCTCGAGGTCTAACACACTACTGGGAACGCTCGCGCCCCAGGCGCGTTTCGCAAAGACGTCTCCTTATTTCCATCAACCCCAGTAACACGGAAGACCTCTCAGCTGGCACTGTCTCTAGGTGGCTCTCCAAGACGGTCAGAACGGCCTATCCCCCAGGCATCCAAGGACCTCCCCGTCTTGTCCCCCCGGGCTCATGAGCTCAGAGCGCTCACCGCTTCGGCAGCATTCCAGCACTCTGTTCCCATGCGCCACCTCCAGGAGGCAGCCTTCTGGCGTTCGGAAAATCCCTTCATAAAATTTTATTCAAGGGACATCCGCATGACCAGGGCTGATGTTCTATGGGATATCCTTTGTGGCGGCTAATGCATCCATATCGGGTAACCCCAGGAACCACTAGGGCACTCGCCCTCCTCCTTTTCCTATGAATTCTGCTATTGTCTGACATGGTACGTATATGACGCCAAAATGGGGAGTTTGTATTATACTCCCTGTTTGGCTAGTATACTTACCATGTCAGACTCTAATGCCCGCCCTGCCTTCCCCACTAGCGCCAAGGTTCTGGGGTTACCTTGCGCGCAGGCCTCGATGAATGGAGGTACGGGAGGTTGACACTGGCTTCTTCCTACGGCGGAAGCGGGTGGGCATCACGTGACTGTCTTATTACTGCATTAGCCACACAAAAACTTCGGCCTGGCAGAGCTGACTAACTGCCGTGAATGCTATTGTCTGACATGGTAAGTATACTAGCCAAACAGGGAGTATAATACAAACTCCCCATCTCTAGTCGACTGGAGTTGGTTGGTGTGTTTTGAAATGTTGATGAGGTCATGGAGGTGACCTTGCTGGTGCCTGTGCAGGGAGTCTCCTTTCCACCTGTCCCGTCGAGGCTGGGGTGAGTTTCCTGTCCGAGTTCAGCTCCACTTTCACGACTCTCGCAACAAGCGTATGGACGTCATCCATAACCTGGTGGTGGGTACATCGTCACTGGGTGTTGCTGTGTCAGCCGTGCTTGTTATCAGTGATGCTGAGATTGATTACAGCTGTCAAATCTCCTGATAAAGACCTCCCTATTAGGACTTTGTGCAAAGACTTAAAAATTTTCAAACTATTTGTGTATTTGTGCAGCTGTAAACCCTCCCCACCCCCCCTAAAGACATTCCATCATACAGCTGTGTAAATACTTGACTTTTTCATCACTTTTTCTGTTTGTACAGCTATCAGATCTCCATGCTCCATGTAAAAACCTTCCGTGCCGCTACTCTATGTAAAGACTTTTTTATACATTTTTTTTTCTGTTTGACAGCCTGAATTGTGTTTTTCACACTCTGCTTTCAGGAATGTTTGTTTTTGTAGATTTGTTCACATTTGTCTTGTTCAGGTTTATACGATGGTAGTGTGTGGATGGTCTGAAATGATGATCGATTCACTGACACTGTGTTTCAGCTGGACAAAACCTACACAGGCCTGCAAACCTTGGGAGCAGAGACAGTAAGCAGCTTTTTTCTTTATCAAAAAGCACTTTATTATTTTTCTCAACTGCCAGATTTTAACCCTCTTGCATTTTGCATTTTCCAACCCAAAACTGCTCCTAGTATTCATATTTTTCATGAGAAATCAATGGGATGCAGTCAGTTCATGACCCTAGTCTGTCTGAATGAATCATTTCCCACACCCATACTTCTGCTAAGGTTTCATTGAACGTCTCTTGGGATGCCCATTTATTTTGGCCAGCCTTTACCTTAAAACAACGTCGCAGTGTGTGAGGGAAAGTAATGTAGCATGTGTGGCTGATTGTGGCCGTAATGAACACCAGGGGAGACAAACAGAGTGGCCAGATAAGGGCCAAACAAATGCAAGAGGGTTAAGCAAAATCTGTAAAATTACCTTGGTAACCACATATTTACATAGCACTAAAGTAATTATTTTAGAGTGCTTAGCAAACTATTGAAAAGGACCAGCTGCCGTGGCGAAGTGGTTAGTGTCGTGGACTTCCGGCTGGAAGGTCATGGGTTTGATTCCATCAGAATCATGTGGGATTTTTCTGCCCCGACCGGCTCCTACCCAGAGTTGAGTTTGCTAAGGGCTCAGTTGGGAAGACTGGACCACACAGTCGAGTTTCATCCACTTAATGGATGCGTCTCTGAGAGTGTTATTCAAATTTCCTGACCAACCCTGCAGGTGTGTGTTATCTCTCGTGCCTGGTTAATGCTGGGATACAATATGAAAGTATGCGTAGAGTACAGCCCTGTCATGCAGTCTCAGACTGGAATGGAAATCCATAGCATCATCATCATCTGCATTCTCATCTCAATCAGCATAAAAAAAAGTCTCAAGTTCTGTGGCCTTTCATGCCCTGCTCTCATGGTGACCTCAGTTTTGATGTCCTGTCCCCATCTGTGGCCTTGGTTGATTTCATCGGGGTCACCGGTATCGGCGAGTCCATGAGGGCTGTCGTTGGATGGACGTGGTGGCGCACTCAGGAGGGAGAGCTCTCTCACACCGGCTCTGCAACTAAGCAATTCCTGTCGTCAGTAGGGGGCTTAGTTGGTGGTTTCCTGTGTTATCTTGGATTAGAACTGGCACCACTGAACACCAGGGAAATGACTTCGCAGCAGTGCACTGTGTCCTGTGGTGGATTGCCTCTGGACGGCTTGACATTGATTGCTCTTTGTGTATTGCTGGTGCCGGGGCTGCGGCGGGCCAGGACAGGCTGTGGCTGTGGACGGGTGTTGGAATGAGTGGCGTGGTTGCACTGCCACTGAGGTGGCACAGAAGACGGGCCAGCAAAAGAAAAAGAAGAAAGAAAAAAAAAAGCTATCAAAATGATATCTAAGAGTGGACGTAATTTGCTGTTAGTGTGTACTTGATGTCTATAGCTCATTATTGTGGTCACTCACATGAGTCGAAAAATGCAAAAGCGACATGTCAACAACTTTGATCAACATCTGCATGGTCATTTCACATATTGCCGCTGAAATCTGACGGCGATCTAAACACGCCTTTACCATCGACGCTGCTTTCAGAGCTGTCATTATTAATTCAGTGGTGCCCAGACTGCTAGTTTGTCCAAAGTTGTGTTCAGTGGACAGTTCGGTCACTCATTTTCACATTTGAAATGAGTTGAAAAATTACATTTTG
Source organism: Conus ventricosus (assembly GCA_018398815.1). NCBI lineage: Eukaryota > Metazoa > Mollusca > Gastropoda > Neogastropoda > Conidae > Conus > Conus ventricosus. The sequence goes on along the minus strand of CM031620.1, from coordinate 9,964,629 downwards.
AAACCTTCGAGCTTGAGTTGATGCACTTAAGATATGGCAGCTGCTTTCGTTTTGGAACTCATGCCTTGAAATGCCACATCTTAAGACTAAAATCATCCCAAATAGCCAATATTGGAATGAAGTGTAGGGTTACCTTGGGTGGATGGACCAGCAGTTAACGTGTACGGTAGTCCCCATCATTTATGACCTTGTAAATGTCATTTCAAGAAGGTCCTATATAAGGGAGGGGTCATTAGTGTGACACTTTCCCAAAGAGAAAGAACTGAATTTTGCTGTTGAAGTTGAATGATGTTTTTTGGATCAGGGTCTTTCCCACATCAAAGGATCTTGGAGTTGGAATGGGAGGCCTCATTATCGTCACTTGTCTGTGTAATGTTCATCCCTTCTCTCAGGATTAGAAGTTTTCTTTTTCTCAAAGATTTCCTTGACAGTATGAACATCTTTTAACAAAACTGCCAGCTATAATCCAGTCAGTTGTCTGGTCATGTGTATTAAGTTAAAGCAATTTCTCAAAGGGAGATAACTTGAATTGCAGAATGACATAAATTGACTACTTTGTATATATAGCAGTACATGATGATATTTGAAACCATGAGGTTGATAGATTATCTTCATTTTCAGAGTTTGACTTGCAGGGTTTTGTGTCATGGTCATCATAGAATGTATACATGAAGTCTTTGGTCTCGTCTTTTTGATCAGAAGGAATAAGACAGATCAGTCATAGAAGAATATCTGCTATTGGGTGAGGGTTGCCAACCTGGGGGGAGGGGGGTGTCACTATGGGGAGTATTACTGTCATAGCAGATGCGGGTGGATACATAGATAACAGGGCAAAGAACATAGCTAAAGTGGGTGCTGTGTTTTCCAAATTAATTTGAAAAAAAAAAAAAAAAAAAATTTTCTCACCTAAATGCAAACAAAAATCAGTCAGCTGTAAATGTGCCTGTGGGTGTGTTGCTGGACGTTTATGATTGATTGTTATGATCTCCCACCTGAATCATATGAGGGTTCGTCATCATGCTGCTGACTCATCACATCTTGATCCTGTAGTCATTGTCACCTTAGTTTGAACCAACTTCACTCAGATTCATTAGTCTACACATATGGTTGTTATCGAAAGAGCAGCATGAGGACTACTGTATTAACAATCATGTGAAGTGGACTGGTCTCAATCATTGTCTGTTTAGTGACATCAGATACCAGGTGACAAGAAAAACAGTGTTTAACTTGTTCTAAAAGCATGGCATGGGGCGACAGCAAGCCTCAGGGCTACAGATCTAAATCCTATGTTGTAACATTCAGCCAGCAGTTTCCATGTTAGCACTGTGTAGTGGAGAGCAGACTAACCCTGTGGGGTGGATTGGTTGAAAGTGAGCACTGAGGGACAGGCAGCTTAGTGCTTTCATTTGGTCTCTGTGCATTATCACTGATTTGTCTGGTAATCTCTTTGCTTGATCTGGTAATCTCCGATATATTCATTTGTCACAACAGACTTCTGCAGGGTTTTTTTTTTTGTTTTTTTGTTGCACATGGTGCTTGTCAGCGAAAAACGTCACTGTGAACACAGACTGAAGCTGTTTGGAGTGGGCACCTGTGAAGGCTTCAGAAAGGAAATAGTGTGAATGTGATTTCTGAACATCGTGAAGGGGGAATCTTGTGAGATGACCTGTCAGAAAGCAGTCGACTTAAAATGGGAAAGGATGGATGTTGAAATCATTTCATCATTGACGCTTGTTTTGATTGTTGGGGGCAGAAGTATGATAGGTACCCAGTGACTATTTCAGATTGGTTTAAAACCATGTAAATGGTGTGAAATATTGATGGTACTAATGGAAATTACATAATAATTGTATGCATCTTACCAGATGTCCTTCAGATAAAAGAGTGGGTGGGAGGAGGGGTGTGAACTGGTGAAGCCAATGTTCCTATGGAGAAGTCAGGAGACACATGCTTTACATAACAGGTGCTTTACATGAAAAGTGCTTTACATGACAGGTGCTTTACATTACAAGTGCTTTACATTACAAGTGCTTTACATTACAGGTGGTGTCGGTTGACCTTGTCAGGGACCCTGTCCCGTGGGGCCGCACCCGGCCGCCGGCTCTCTCCACCATTCAGATCAAGTCATCATGGAAGCGTCCATCAAACGGGAACCAGCAGACACGCACCCTGGGTCAACAGAGGTCACAGAAGAATGCCGATGTGGAACACGGTGCACCCACCCAGTCGGTGTGGCGAGGAAGGGGAGAAACCGTGGGACAGCCGGGCGTCAAGGTGGGGAAGGTTCTGAACTGAGAGGAGCCACGAATGTCGCCATCAAAGAAGAGCCTTTGGATCCCTGTGAGGAGCAGGTGCCTTCTGCCAGGAAGGGGGAGTGGCGTGACTCGGAATGAACTTCGAAATGAACTTGGCATCCAACAGGGGCCTGACATTGGGGATCAGGTGGTTGCTAGGCAGCAGGACATTGAGGGTCATGGTGACTGCAGCCAGCTGGGCAGTGAGAATAAAAGAGAGGGGAGTCGGAAGTACTTGACACGTCCACAGCAAACTGCAGGTGTCAGCCAGAATGGCGGGTGGTGAACTGGGAAGAACCAGCTCTGTTGACCTCAGCCTCTCTCTTCCCAGTGTGCTTGGTGACAATGGACAGCAGATAAACACGCCTCGTTCTGCCCCCAGTACACTCTCAGCAGGACAAAACTCCACATCCAGAAGTTCTGATGATAATGTTCAGTGTCGAATGTCGGTGCCGAAGCGTGTTTCACTTTTACCGACTGCATCTGTAAACAGTCGGGGGTCAGGGGGTCAGCCTCAGAGGTCAGTGGGGGGTCTAACAGCAAGTGAGGTCCAACCATCAAGCTCCCGTCCACCTCAGACAGCTTTCGGTAAAATGTTAACAGGTCAGGCTCACGTGCTCAAAGCTGCTCCTGTGAAGATGGAGGCAGACGATGCCTCTCACGCGCTCAAAGCTGCTCCTGTGAAGATAGAGGCAGACGATACCTCTCACGCGCTCAAAGCTGCTCCTGTGAAGATGGAGGCAGACGATACCTCTCACGCGCTCAAGGCTGCTCCTGTGAAGATGGAGGCAGACGATACTTCTCACGCGCTCAAAGCTGCTCCTGTGAAGATGGAGGCAAACAATACCTCTCACGCGCTCAAAGCTGCTCCTGTGAAGATGGAGGCAGACGATACCTCTCATGCGCTGAAAGCTGCTCCTGTGAAGATAGAGGCAGACGATACCTCAGTGAGTCGTGTTTGTACGTTGAACGCTGTGTCATCGCTGAATGCTGTGTCATCGCTGAATGCTGTGTCATCTCAGAGGAGAGCTAGTGGACTGTCCGCTGGTCCTGTTGCCCTGTTGAAAGCTGCATCTCCACAGACCCCAGCCAGTGGTGCCCAGATGCCCAGTGCGGCAGGGGCTGTGAAAATGATGGTGGTGAATTCTAGTCGTCTCCCTGCGGCAGGGCTAGGGGGCGCTGTGAGCTTGCTGACCGGAAACGTCAAGAGACAGGAGACATCTGCAGTGGCAACGGCCTCTGTTCCTGTTGCAGTGTCGCTGATGAAGGTGACAGCACAGGGTCTGAAACCTGTCTATGCAACTGGAACGACCCCAGCAGCTTCTCCTGCCACCCACCTCGGTGCAAAATCCACTCCTCTCCTAGTCAGGCACTCTGCTGTACATGGTGCACAAGCGTCCACTCAGGGTCAGGTTAGTGCACTGTCTATGAAACCATCTGTCATGCATTCAACAACAGTCGACCGTAGCAGTACTCAGAAGCCAGGGATGAGGTCGCTGCTAAGGACAGCGGCGAAGCCCGGTATTCAGGCGTTGCTGCAGAACTCTTATCCGCTTCCATCGTCTGGTGTCGGTCCAGCTTCTAAAATAACTGGCAGTTCACTTTCCTCGCCTGTGCTACAAAATCTGTCTGTAGTTCCCGCCCTCACCTCGTTCCATTATTCCAGGGGTAAACGCTTCGTGCGTGGTGAACCAAACACAGAGCTTGCTGTCATCGTCCTCCCATTTGGGACCGTCCAGTAGTCCTTACGTTTTGGCTCAGATGAACAACAGGAAAGTTCTGGTGAAGCTGAATGCTAAACAGCCGGTGAAGGAGATCGGTGTAGAAAGCGGACAGCCGCCTTGCCTAGGATCAGACAGCAGCAACGTACAAAGTGCGGAGACTACGAGTCTGTCACAGGCCGGACGTGCCGGTCTTTCTGGTCACGTTCCAACGGCTGACCTGCGGACAGTGTTGCCAGACTGGGTGGGTCGTGCATCAGCAACGCCCGGTACATCTCAGGAAGCTGTGCAGCGGACCAGAAACACCGGGTCCCACCAAACGTCCAGGCAGGGCCTTTCAGGCTACACATCTCAGGCAGGGACGGAGCTGGCCAAGGCCAAGGCTGCTCTCCCAAACCAGACTTTCCTCTCCAATTGTGCGATAAAGCGGGAGACGCTCACAGCCCAGTCCCTCACGCAGCAGGCGACTCTGAGAGAACAGATTGACAGTGTGGATCTGCCTCCCCCTAAGCCTCGCTGTGGTCGGTGGTTTTGCCAGGGTCTGGGGTCTGACCTGGTCCCGGATTCCAGGGTGGACCAGACATGGCCGCCAGCGGAGAGTGGGGATGCGAGGACCCTCGGCCCTCCGGTGGAGATAGTGGACATTCCAGGGGAGGGCACTGAATGGGACAAGGAGAAGAAAATCATGGTGGTGAAGAAGAAGCCTTCCAGCGGTTTGAATCTGATGGTGACAGGAAAACCTGTATCCAGGCTAAGGTCAGTAACTTGGTGCTTTTCAGGGTGATAGGTTAGCACTGAAATGTGTGTGTGTGTGTGTGTGTGTGTGTGTGTGTGTGTGTGTGTGTGTGTGTGTGTTGTCAAGGCTTTTAACATTTTTCGTCTGATCTGAGATTTTTTTTTTTTTTTTTTTTTTTTTTTTTTTGCTGTCCCAACCTCTGCGCCACCTCAGAGGCAGTGCACCCACACCGCTCATTCCGACACCCCCGTCCACAGCCACAGCCCGGCCGGCCCCGCCGCAGCCCCGGCACAAGCAATCGACAGGGAGCAGTCAATGTCAAGTCGTCAAGAGGCAACCCACCGGAGGAGACATTGCACTGCTGCCGAGTCACTTCAGTGGTGTTCAGTGGCGCCTGTTCTGATCTAACATACGCAGGACACCACCTACTAAGCCCCCCTATTGACGACTATAATTGCTTAGTCGCTGAGCCGGCGTGAGTGAGCTCTCCCTCCGGAGGGCGCCACCACGTCCGTCCAACGACAGCCCCCATGGACTCGCCGATACCGGTGACCCCGACGGAACCAAACCAAGGCCACAGACGTGGAGAGGACATCGAAATTGAGGTCACCATGAGAGCAGGCATGAAGGGCCACAGAATTTGAGACTTTTTTTTTTAAATGCTGATCAATGGGAATGAGGATGATTAAGATGATGCTACAGATTTCCATTTCGGTCTGAGACTACATGACAGGGCTGTACTCTATGCTTCCTTTCATAATATATCCTGGCGTCAGCCAGGCCCGAGAGATACAGGCACCTGCAGTGTTGGTCAGGAAATTTGAGCAACACTCTCAGAAACGCATCCATTAAGTGGATGAAACTCGACTGTGTGGTCCCAGTCTTCCCAAGTGAGTCCGCAGCAAACTCAACTCTGGGTAGGAGCCGGTCGGGGCAGAAAACCCCCCACATGACTCTGATGGGATTCGAACCCACGACCTCCCAGCCGGGAGTCAGCGACGCTAACCACTTCGCCACGGCGGCTGGTATTGATCTGAGATTTTACAGTGGAAAGATTTTTAACAAAATTTCTGGTGTGTTTTCAGATAGAATTAAAGGGTTGTGTGAATGAATGACTTATGAGTTGACTTCAAAGCGGTGACAGCCCTGATATGGCCCTTTGTGGTTGGCTGGGCCATAAGCAACATTACATTACCTTACCTTAAGGCTGTTCATCCAGGCAGTCCTGTGTCCATGCTTAGCTCATTATGTTAGCACTTCTCAGAGGTGACTGTGTGTGCGTGTGTGTGTGTGTGTGTGTGTGTGTGTGTGTGTGTGTGTGTGTGTGTGTGTGTGTGTGAGAGTGTGGTGTGTGTGTGTGTGTCACTGTGTGTGTGTGTGTGTGGTGTCTTGGCTGTTCGTCAGGCAGACCTCTGTCAAGGCTATGGTCAGTATCTTGATACTTTTCACAGGTGACAGTTTAGCATTCAGAAACATGTGAATGAGTGTTGGCTGTTCATGTGCTTGTCATTTCTTCTATCTTCCTTTACTACCTCTGCTTGGTTTATAAAATTATATTTACACCTCTGTACCCCTTGGATGGTGTACCTGTCAGTTACGCACACATACTACTGAACTGATTTTAAAGAAATTTGAGAGAGAGAGATAAACTGTGGTCCATACAATCTGGGTGCAGATCAGGATGAAAAAGTGAATGTGGGATATGTTCAATCATGGCGGTAGTCTGCGCTGTCCCTTGTGCATTTTTAGTTTTGTTGTGTGTACTGGCTCATGAAATCAGTTGGTTATCTTGCCTTGCATGTTTTTACACTTTTGTTGTAAATCTGCCTTCTTTTTTTCTTTTTTTGCGTGCTTGTGCATGTTAGCTTTCTCTTTGTAAAGAAGTTTTTCACTGGCCTGTGTTCTGCAGATTTTTCTGCTTCTTCGCACTCCTTCCCTTTCACACACACACAGAGTCCACATCTGAGAAGTCGAGGAAAAGAGATTAATATGTATACATGTGTGTGTGTGTGTGTGTGTGTGTGTGTGTGTTGTGTGTGTGTGCGTGTGTGTGCGTGTGTGTGTGTGTGTGTGTGTGTGTGTTTGTGTGTATGTGTGTGTTGTGTGTGTGTGTGTGTGTGTATACATGCATAATGTGCATGTATACAGTATGTGGTTTTCATTATATTCCCAGACCCGTTTACCCATATCAGTTAGCCATATTTTGTACATGTCTAACAAAAATATGAATTTAAAAAAGGTTAAAAATTGACTTCTTTGAATAGTAATTAGATATTTTTGTACCCACGGAATGTTAACCATGGTATTATCTTTTGCATGGATTGCACTTTTTGTCGGTTGCATATGTCATACACAGACCAGCTGAAAAAAATGCGTACGGCTGGCCTGATTTTGCGTCCCGCACCAAAGTCATAGAAATATGTGAACTGAAGAAAGAAAAAAACCTATCTCGTCAAGGTCAAACAAACCCTGAATGCTCCACTTCTGCTGTAGACGTGGAAGGTTCGACTTCTGAGGAAGGAGGAGTTGATGATTCTGAAACACTCTGATCCAGTGGCCTTTTCTGCGAAAAGAACGCGAAAGGGATTGCTGCTGTTTCTCTGCCATTGTTCCATAAACTGGGGCGATGGCGGGAAAGAATGACGCAGATTCGTGGGATCTAAACTGACGACACGCGTGACGTCACAGCTGCACGTCCGACACTATCTGTAGTCTGTTTTATGATCGCTACAGTGCATTATTAGCTGTCGCAGTATCCAGATTCTTCTTTGCCAATGGGCACAAAACACACAAAAAACGAAACGGGACATAGTGAGGCAGCTGAGAGAGTCACTACTTCAGACGCTGACGCCTGTTTCTTTATTTTGGTGCACTACCTGTAGACCAAGGCTTTTTGCGTACGACTTACGCATTGCAAATCAAAAGCGAAGACTATTTATAAGCCCTAAAATGTAGAAAAAAAGAAAAAAAAAACAGGCTCGAAAGCATGAATTTGTGTCATTTGAAGTATGCTGATGGATCAGGTTTGTGACTAATGTGTGTAGGGAGAACCTACTTTTAGTGTAGTTACTGCATGATAGATATCCCTGTATCCTCTGCTTGCTATATGATGGCAGGTGAAACAGATTTTCCCCATACCCCCAACCCCCTTCTTTTTTCGTACAAAGAAATTAAATGGAAGATCTGTAAACAATCTTTGTAAGTTTGTAGAAAATGCAACAATGCCAGTTTTATAGTAAACAGGTCTGTGTTCCAGTTAATTGGAGGTTCAGATTATTTGAAGGACGGGCCAGAGTCCATTCTCTTTCCGTTTCGTTTGATTTGTGTTTTTAGTCTAGAGCTCAGAGTTGTGTGACCTCAATGTGATGCGATGTGTGTGGCAGCGTGCAGCAGTACAGCAGCATGGCCGCCCTGATCAAGGCAGCAGTTCTGCGACACCCTCTCCTGTCTGCCAGGGCTGGTGAGTCCACAAAACTACTAACACCTGGCACTGGTGGAAATGAGTTGGCTGATTTAATTGGCTAACAATGCCACAAGTAGAAAATTGTGCAGGTTGTCTGTCCACTACTAGTACTACAGCTGCCAGTGTTCCAGAATGTTTTTTCAGGAATTTCCCTATTTTGAAAATCAATTTGGATTTGGAAGTCCTGAATTTTTTTGGGGAAAAAATCCAGAATTTCAAATGTTGTCAAAAATGTGGGGTTTGGGAAGTTACTTATAGGGTGGATAAGGCATTGAGAACATTACGTGGTTGTCGGCAACTCTGTGCTGTGGCCATTTGCATTTTCTTTTTTAAAACCCATGTTTGTCAGCTGGAGTAAATGAGTTAAAAAAAAAGAAAAAAGAAAAAACCAAAACAAAACAAAACAAAAAAACACCCCACTGCCAAACAGTCCCTCTGTATTTCTCCCACCCCCTCCATCACCTGGTTCCTGAAATGTGACTCCAGATGGTTCGCAGCAATGCCCTACACACATTGGAAAGTTCTTCATGTTCAACACCTGTCTCTGAGTCTTGGAGACGGTTAGGGCACCACAGAAGACTTCGCATCCATGCACTGATGTTGTTCTCCCATCTCTTTCTGTTTCTTCCTCTCCTCTGCTCACAGCTATGTCAAAGAGTTAAAGAGTGAAACTGGAAGGACAGCATTTCAAAAGCACCACATTCCCTTGGCTGATTTTTGTAAGTTTGATTTTGATTGGCCAGCTGTAATCATTCAACTCTATTTTGTTGTCTGCGATTCCCTGAACCCTGGCCACAGTGAGCGTTTTTTTCTATCAGACCCCTCTCACATCCCATAATGTATGAACTGTTTCACTGATTTATATTCACACAGGCAAATAGAGACAAGTGATGTCAGACAATGGCGCTGTCCACAATGACCATGGCTGGAATTTCACTCTGAGAAATCAGAGCTGTGAAAACATAACACAGCACATGAGCACTACAAATAGGAATGCAAAAAAAAAAAGGAAAAAAAGAAAGAAAGAAGCAAAAGTTCAACAGCCCTAGCATGTGACATTCAACGATTCATAATTGAATTGTTGAAGCATGGAAAGCTGAGGAAGATGTTATGTTGCAGAGAAGACCGTTCACCCGTACTGCGCTACCTCTCTGAAGCAGTGGACCAGTTGGCATCCTGCCAAACGCAACGCTTGTGAGGTAATGTCCATGTGTGTGTGTGTGTGTGCGTGTGCGTGCGTGCGTGCGTGCGTGCGTTCGTGCGTGCGTGTGTGTGTGTGTGTGTTTATGTGTATGTGAGTGTGTATGTGAGTGTGTGTGTGTGTGTGTGTGTGTGTGTGTGTGTGTGTGTGTGTGTAACTTTGTGTGCATGTGAGCTTCTTTTGATCTGTCTGAGAATCTTTTAGTAGTTTTATATGTTCATTGTGCTTGTGTTGTTTGTTGATGTACAACATGTGTTTTCATCATTGTGACAGCTGTTTGCTCAGAACACGGCTGTTCAGAGCAAGTTACTTAGTTTGAGTCTCAGGGGAGTTTACAGCTGCAGAGACCAAGCCGTGAATGCAGGTGAGGGAAAGGAATGTTTTCTGCAGGCCGCTCCCCACCAGCCAGCTAACCGCACTGTATTCGGCCAACTGAATGTCATCTGTTCATAGCTGGTCTGGCAGCAATGCGTTCGGCAAGGTTGAGCGGCCATTACAAATGGGGCTGTAGGTTTGATAATTAGTTATTGTCATGAAAAATGTAATATATCTGCACTATTGAGATGACTGAATTGGCGAATTCCCAACAATTCTTTTAATACCAAACTCGACTGGGTTTATTTTCTCGTAGATAACATAGATGCCGCAAGAAAGCTTGTACGCAAGTGGTCAGGCAATATTAGAACAATGACAACAAACACAATATTGTGCAAAAATGACGTCATCACTTTCTGGGAAGTTAATTTTCCATAGTTAAGTAGTACACAAGTTTGATACATGCCTCTGCTCAGACTACAGCAACAAAAATATTGGATTACAAATGTGTAAAGCCTTGTTTGTTTGCCCTTTCACTAAGTGTCTCAATAAGGACGGAAATGTAAAGCTGTGAGAATGTTTCATCATGGTTGTTCATTTTACCCTAGGTACAAGTCAAAGGAACCATGCCTGAAGGTGACGTGTATGTTTGTTGGAAATAGTTGTGCTATTATCAGATAGCACCTAGCAGTGTATCATCTTTTCCTGTTTTTTTTTTATGCTGTTCACTATTGAAGAAGCATTCAAGAAAAGAAAGTCTGAATAGCACACTTTAGTTTTAGAATCAGTGAAGTCCACTTGCGTTTTTCATGGTCGGGAGGAAGAATGTAGAGAACTAATAAATGCCGCTTCTAACTCACTTTCGCCCTCAACTAGTTTTCGGGCGAAAGTGACCTAGAAGCGGCATTTATTAGTTCTCTAACAAGTAAGACTTTAATAACCAAAAAATAACGATTATCTACAAAACAAACATACTGTGTAGGGTTATCCGTTTTCAATACTAATTTATTAAACTTTTCAGATTTCAGTTTTTCCGCGTTTTTTTGATCATTATCAATAACATCATTTTCGCGCAGACAGTCATTTTCAATAACATCATTTTTGCGGAGACGTCATCAAACTAAGACTTGGCTGAGTGTACCATGCACAGCGGTCCTGTGTGGCTCATGCGATACCTGTAATTAACTAACTGTAACCACCATAAGGCGGGGGCTGGTGGCGCTTACCTGACCAGGTTAACGAGTTTCGGAGAGAGAGAGAGAGAGAGAGAGAGAGAGAGAGAGAGGGCGGTTTTGAGACAGGAATTGGTATTTATTAGTTTTTGTTAGTAAATGCTACAAACATACATACTGTGTATATTTTTGACATAAAATCCACACACTTATCCCCGCATGTCTTCCACTGAAACCCTCCGGGGGTTGCAACCTTGCCGTGGTCGGAGGGCTTGCATGGTCCAGTGATCTTTTAGGCTTTGCTGACGGGGGCATCAATACTCAGCTAGATGGTTAGTTGTTATGAACGCTTCTAGGCCTGTATAGCCAAGTTGCTGACTGGCCAAGCATTACGTGGTAGGAATTGATGCCCCTGGTAGGGTCTCCCATGTCAGAAAGGTTGGGGGTGAGGGCCCAGACAAATAGTAACCCACCTTTTTCCTATTCTGTCTTGTTTTCTGCCTTCCTTATTTGGCCCTTTTCTATCTTCGTCTCCCCTTCAAGTCTTCTTTTACACACTCCTTTTCTCTCTGTGGTCTCCTTAAGATCCGCCGCGTTTGCCGTGCGGTGCGACCTGTGTCGGAGGGGGATGAGATCCTGGTGATTGAGAGGGCCAGCGTTCTCAACACATCACTTTGGCTCGGACCTCTCCTAGACAGGAAGTACACTTTGGCCCGGGTGTACTAATCGGCTCCCTTTTTGGGGCGGGGTCAAGACAGACAGTTCCCCTGCTGGCCAAGGAAACCCCTGCAGTGCTCAGCTCTCTGTCTCCGGGAGTTGAGCATGTACAGGGGGGATAAGGTTGGTAGTTTCTGTTTGTCGTATATCTCTCCCGAAGCCTGGAAGGGGTCAAGACATTGGTTTCTTGGCCCTGGCCCCTTAGTTGGACTCCAAGGTGGGTGGGTAAGGGAGAGATGAATCACAATAAACTAAATATGACTTCATTAAAAACTACCCCCCCAAAAGGAAGAGGAAGGCAGTATCCCCTATTTCAGGGGAATTTGAAACAGACAGTGATTCTGACAGTGAGGTAAGACAGAGGACAGGTTTCTGGGCTTCCTGGCTCGTGGTGGAAGGGACAGAGCAGGAAGACCCCTTTCAGCTCTGAGCCCTTTTGCTGTCCAAAAGGGCTTTCATGGTATAGCAGGTGAACCTAGGTCCATAAAACGGTTGAGGAATGGTTCGTTTCTTCTTCAGTGTCGATCACAGAAGCAATCTGAACAGCTGCAGAAGGCAAAAAGACTTGTGGATAGGGAGATCAGGGTGACTCCCCATAAGCAATTAAATTCATCCAAAGGTGTGATTCGATGCAGAGATCTGGCGGGTGTTTCAGAGGCGGAAATAAAAACGGAGCTGGCGTCCCAGGGTGTGACGGAGGTGCGCAGGGTGACGGTAAAGAAGGGTTCAGAGAGAGTGGCCACCAACACCCTCTTTCTGACCTTCTGCAACCCTGTGCTGCCTCCGGTCATCAAGGTTGGTTACCTAAATGTTCATGTTCAGCTATATGTGCCGTCCCCATTGAGGTGCTTCAGGTGCCAGAGGTTTGGCCATGTCAGGGACCGCTGTTCTGGGCAGGAGGTGTGCGGTGTTTGCTGCAAGGCAACCCATGATGGGCCGTGTAAAGATCCGGCACATTGTGCTAACTGCGGTGGCGACCATCCCTCCTCTTCACGAAACTGCCCTCTTTGGATTCAGGAATCCACTATCCAACGAATTAAAACTGAAAAGAAAATCTCCTTTTTTGAGGCCCGCAAACAGGTTGTGGGCAGTCAGACGCCCACAGCATCTTCATATGCTTCGGCTGTCAAAACAGTTCCCAAAGTTCCCACTCGGTCAGTCTGCTGTCAGACTGATGATTTTACTTTTTCGAAGACACTGCAAGTACGAACTGTCAACTCTGGTGGACGCAGGTCCACCACCTTCCAACCCAAAATGACTGCCCCTGGTGGAGGCAAAAAATCCGCCACCCCTCAGACTGCCCAGCAGTCTACAACATCTGCTGCTGGGCAGATTAAAAAACCAGCTATCCCCCCTCGACCTCCTCTGTCCAGTGCCCGTGCGGGCAAGGGAGATCAACCCAGTGTGGAGATGGTGGAGATGAGGAAGAAACCTCCACCATCTCCCAAATCCAGACCACCTTCACCTGTTGGCAAGTCTGCCAGCAGGCCTGTAGACCAACATACTCCAGTGAAACTAAGTAACAAATTCACTCCATTGGCTGCAGACGTTGAGGAGGAGATGACCTGATCTCTCTCTTTTTTGACCTCTGCACCATGGATAGTACCATATTCCATTGGAATATCCGTGGTCTAAATTCCAACTTCGAGGAGCTGCAGCTTCTGTGTCAGTCTCTAAAACCTTCCGTTGTGGCTCTTCAAGAAACTCAAATTCAAAGCCAGAAGACCTTTACTCTTTCTGGCTTTAATATTCTTTCAAAACCTGCACAACCATCTACGTTAGGACTGTCGGGCGGTGTTGCCCTTCTCCTACACAAAACTCTGCTGTATAGTCCTGTCGCTCTGTCTACCTCCCTTCAGGCTGTAGCTGCGAGAGTCACTCTCCACAAGACTGTGACAATCTGTTCTCTTTATCTCCCACCTTCTCTCCCGGTTTGTCGTCAGGACCTTGTCAGTCTGATAGAAGAACTTCCTCGACCTTTTTTGCTGTTGGGTGACTTTAACGGTCACAATCCTCTTTGGGGTAGTGCCGGTACGTCATCCAGAGGTCTGCTGATTGAGGATGTCCTTTCAGACTTGGATTTGTGTTGTCTGAACGACGGATCTGCAACTTACCTCCACTCTTCCACAGGTTCACTTTCGTGTTTAGATTTGTCGGTCTGTGACCCCTCGCTGGTCCTGGACTATGAGTGGTCTGTCCATGACGATCTGCACGGAAGTGACCATTTCCCTGTCCTTCTACAACCTGTATTAACTGAACACGTCTCTGTCTCTCAGCATCTAAATTATAAGAAAGCAAACTGGGATCTATTTGCAGCCACTGTTTCTAAGGAGTTCCAGGACACTGATTTTCTTCAGAGTCCGGACCCAGCAGAATCTCTGACTAATACTATGATTAAATGTGCTAAAGCCTGTATTCCAGTGTCTTCCGACAAACTTCAAATGCCAAAAACACCCTGGTTCAATTCAGATTGCCAACAAATTTCCAAAGTCCGAAAACGGGCTCAGCGTCAGGTATACCATCGACCTTCGGGTCCCAACGCTCGAGCCCATCAGAAACTCCATGCCAAATCGAGACACACTTTTAAAATCAGTAAACGTCGGTCTGGAGAAGCTTCTGCTCCAGACTGACATCAAAAACTTCCAAGAAAAAAGTGTGGAATATCATTAAGAAAATCAAAGGGAAGAACACCTGTCCCACTGTGAACCATCTCAAGTTTTCGGATTCTTTAATAACAGAGAAGAAAGCAGTTGCCAATCTGCTTGCTTCAACCATTGAAAAGAATTCCTCCTCTTCTAATAAATCAGCCACTTTTGTCAAAAACAAAGCCCTAAAAGAAAAATCACCCTGCAACTTTTCGTCCGACAACATGGAAGACTACAATCTTCCTTTCACGTTAAACGAGCTGAAATCTGCCTTACTTTCTTGCAGCAATTCCTCTCCAGGTATAGATGAAATCCATTATCAACTGTTAAACATCTTCCGCAAGAAGGTCTGAACATACTGCTACAAGTATATAACCATGTGTGGACTACAGGTTTCTTTCCACCATCTTGGCGGAAAGCCCTCATCATTCCAATTCCCAAACCTGGAAAAGATCTTTCTAATCCATCCAACTACCGTCCCATAGCTTTGACCAGCTGTGTTTGTAAATTGATGGAGAAAATGGTCAATGCTAGGCTCATGTGGAAACTTGAAACCGATGGCCTTTTGGCGAAAGAACAGTGTGGTTTCCGCAAACATCGGACTACCGTTGACCATTTGATTCGTCTGGAATCAACACTTCGGAACGCTTTTTTGAACAGACAGCATACAGTGGCAATTTTCTTTGACTTGGAGAAGGCCTACGATACTACCTGGAAGTCGGGGATACTTCATGATCTCCACGATCTGGGTTTTCGAGGTCATCTTCCGCTTTTCATTCAAAATGTTTGGCAGAACGACAGTTTCAGGTCCGGGTTGGCACCACTCTCTCTGATTTCCACGAGCAGGAGTTGGGTGTTCCACAGGGGAGCATACTGTCTCCTGCCCTCTTTAGTATTAAAATCAACAACATTGTGAAATCAGTTCAGCAGGGTTCAGACTGCTCATTGTTTGTGGACGATTTTGCTGTCTACGCAACTGGAAGCCTGTACCCGAGTGTCCAGCGCAGGCTCCAGCTTTGCGTAGATAAAATTCATCGGTGGGCAGATGAAAATGGTTTCACCTTTTCTCCAACAAAGACGCAGTGTATTCACTTCCATAATTTCCGTCAGTTTTTTCCAGATCCTGAACTTCACGTCGGAAAATCTCCCATTCCAGCTGTTAAAGAGGCCAAATTTCTGGGAGTCATTTTTGACCAAAAACTTAACTTTCTCAGCCACATCAAAAACCTCAAAACTGCATGCCAGAAAGCACTGAATATTCTGCGGGTCGTAGCGCACACCGACTGGGGCGCTGATAAGAAAACTTTGCTGCACCTCTACAGAGCCTTGGTCCGTTCCAAACTGGACTACGGTTGTGCTGTCTACGGCTCCGCAAGATCGTCTTACCTCAAACTCTTGGACCCTATCCACCATCAAGGGCTTCGTCTCTGTCTTGGAGCGTTTCGCACCACCCCTGTGTACAGCTTGTACGCAGAGGCAGGTGAACCTTCATTGTCCAACCGCAGGCTGAAACTGTCTTTAAATTATTACATCCGACTGATCTCCGAACCACAGAATCCTGCCTATGACTGTGTCTTTGACCCTCCGTTCCAAAGTAAGTTTGAAAACAACCCGAAATGTATTCCACCGTTTGGTCTTCGTATGCAGCCTCACGTGCGGAATGCAGGTGTAGACCTAGGAGTTGTGTCCGATTTTTCCAAGTTTCCGGATCAACCTCCGTGGACCTTTTTCACACCAGAGATTCGTTTTGATCTTGCAGCTTTTCGCAAAGAGTCTACCAGCTCTCTGGCGTACAAGGCTTTGTATGCTGAGCTCTGTTCCAAATTTCCATCCTATCAAAAAGTTTTCACTGACGGTTCCAAGTCTGAAGATGGAGTGGCCTGTGCAGCCTACTGCCCTGGGGCTCCTTCTCAGATACTGTTGGAACATATCCATTCAGATGCTTCTGTCTATTCTGCTGAACTTACTGCTCTTGTTTTGGCTTTGAAGATAATCTCACATTCTTCAAAGAGGGACTTTCTGGTTCTGTCGGATTCGCTGTCAGCTTTGGAGGCCATAGCTGGCCGCAACCTTCAGCATCCAGAACTTTAATTTTTTTTGAACTTTTTAGCAAGTTGAAGGCGGACGGTTACAACATTACTCTTGCTTGGGTTCCTGGTCATGTTGGCATCGGCGGGAACGAAATGGTTGATCGTTTAGCCAAGAACGCCACAAGAGAGAAACTGTCCAACACTTATATCCCCTGCTCAGATGTGAAACCCAAAATTAACGATTATGTGAGAGACCTCTGGCAGGAGGATTGGAACACACAGACGAGTAACAAACTCTTTCAGATCCGTCCAAACCTTAAGGAATTCCTCCCATCCACGTTGGGAGGTCGTAAAGAGGAAACGGTTCTGTGCCGGCTGCACACCGGCCATTCGTATTTTACCCATGCTTACCTTTTAAAGAGTGAAGAAGCTCCGTGGTGCATTTCATGTCATGCGCCACTCACAATGAAACATGTTCTTTTAGAGTGTTGGACTTGCACGATGTGAGACACAAACATTTTACAGCGGAGTCCATGAAGATCCTGTTCAGGGATGTCCCGCCTGATGTGATCCTTGAGTTTTTGAGAGAGATTGACATTTTTCATCTGATTTAAGATTTTATGGAAGAAAGATTTTTAACAAAGTTTCTGGTGCGTTTCTAGACGATGTCATTTAACGAGATGTATGAAAGGTGTTTTTTTTTTTTTTTTTTTTTAAATATATGACTGGTGAGTTGATTTTAACGTGGTGACAGCCCTGATATGGCCCTTTGCGGTCGGCTGGGCTATAAGCAACATTATCTTATCTTATCTTCCACTGAAAGATAGTTTTGACAAAGTGTTTCTTTCTGCTGAACAGTCATCTATAATAAATAGTGTCTGCGTTCCCTCAAACAGTCTGTACTACTCTGTCACCTTTTTTTGCAAGACAAGACAACACAATTATAACGACGCAGTAAGTCAGCAGGCTGAGCGACCCGTTTACAAACTGTGTGTCTCCCTATGTTCTGACCAAAAAAAATCAATAAAACACGCCTTGCGAGCCGACTGCGTTTCTTCTCTCCCAGGCCAACGATTGCATCGGCTAATGTTCTTGAACATTCTAGGCTGCTACGTCAACACTACCACGTTGACACGCGATGGGCTGATGTCACGGCCGGCCAATCACAAGACTAGATAGAATCAGCTGATTAGTAGTGACGACATTTCCGCCCAGCATTTGTTGTTCATTTCTCCGAGTGCTGTGGTGGTGTGAAGACGGTGCTTTTTCTGCGAGAGAAGTGTTTGCATATGGCACAAAATATAGCTGCAGTTTCAGAAGACAGTGTGGATTCTGAGTTAGAAAAAGTTCTTGAATCACAAATACCTTTTCGACAACTTTATAGATTAAATTATTGGGTGTGGAAGACATGGATCAGCTACAACTTTCCAACAAGCCAAAATCTTCATTCCCGCCAAACAACGATTGTCGGCAGAGAGAAAAACTTCATGAAAATATAAATACTTT
>CM031620.1:9915255-9945829 GCA_018398815.1 Conus ventricosus | reverse complement strand
CATGAAGCACAATCAAACACAATTGAAAGCAAGAGCACAATGTGCTTACATGGTCCGTTAGCCACAGCTGGGTGACCGAAGCAATAGTGCATGGAAGGAAAAGAGGTGGGGTAAGGGGCCTGGGCTTTGCTTGAGGATCAGAGTTAGTACAATCAAACTAAATATGAGGCGAGGCCAGATAAGGATTGTTTTGACCTCTGACGCTGGGTTTTGACCTCTGACGCTGGGTTTTGACCTCTGATGCTGGTTTTAACCTCTGACGGCTGAGTTTTGAGCAACTGCAACTATCGTGAGAATTGCCTTCTCTTCCATGCGCATAATGATCATGAAACGGGATTGGGTATGTGGGAAAGAACGCCAAAAGTAAAAGAAATGAAGGGAGGACTAAGGGACCATGACAGGATCCTCAGGATGAATCACAGGACTGAAAAGCAGGAATACATCAAACTGATTCTTAAAATGCAGTATTGCCCTTTAAACGTAATCATTAATGTCTTTACGAGTTTTAAGATTTGTTGTGCTGGGCATATTGTTAGCAGGCATCGTTGGATTTAAATTTGAAGATAAAAAAGGAGCAGGGAACACAGATGAATAGTACTGATCCCGATTGATCTCAGATGTTAGAGTGATTACACAACGCTGTAAACTGTGCTAGATACGTGTGTAAGGGCCGATCTTTTTTCGGATGCAGCTGGAAAATCATGAAGGAACAGGTAGCATCGGGGGAAGAACAACACCAATTTGCGATTTGCAGATGATATTGACGGCCTTGCAGGAAATGAAGACGAGTTGATAGCTGGTGGAACATCTTGATAAAGCAGCTTCCGCATACGGCATGGAGATAGCGCCGAAAAGACCAAGCTCATGACCAACAGTACCAAAGGCATAAGACAGAGATCAAAGTCAGTAGGACAACCTTGGAAACCATGAAGACCTTCAAATACCTAGGATTCATCGTATCTGATGAAGGCTCAAAGCCTGAGATTGTGCAAGGATTGCACAAACAGCAGATGTAGTGTCAAAATTAAAACTATTATGAGAGACAAAAACCTCAGTCTTCGCTCCAAGATCCACCAATGCGCTCCCTTGCCCTCTCAGTTTTTCCGTATGCAAGTGAAACTTGGACACTCACAGTAGAGTTACAAAGAAGAATTCTGGCAACTAAAATGAGATGCCACAAAAAGATCTATGGCATCCATACACAGACCATATGACAAATGAGACGTCTGTAGAATAATGCAATAAGCAACTGGACCCCATGAAGACCTAACTCACAGTCGTCAAGAAGCGGAGAATGAAGTGATACGGACATGTATCTCTCGATACAAGTGAGCTCTGATGCAAACTACACAAGGTGATTTCTATTTGCAAAGCTTGCTGTCATTAAAACCGCAAAATCAGTAAGCGAAAGGTTGCTAAACTACCGTATTAAATCAGTTTTCCACGTTTTAACTGTTTTTCAAGTCGTGTTGGGCTACAACCCTTGAGAATTTGGAGAAAGAAAAACACACACACACACACGAGGAAAGGTCATCCTTGCTAGAATTGAGTCAATGATTTTGACATGCAGACAGGAAATGCCCCAGTGAAAATTGGTGACAGTGGTCAGGCCGTTGTTTTGAGCCTTTCCTCACTCGGTGTCTTGCTAGCATGGGCATGTTGGTAGTAATAACAATTACAATATCATGAACAATAGTCATGAGCAATAATTACCCAATAACAAGAATATTAATATTTTTACATATATTTATTCAGTCATGCTCAAAACATATCCAGTATTTTCCCAAATAAAGCATAAATATTTCACAACCAAATCAATGTCCAAACAGAAACGGGAGTAATCTGTTTCACAAAGACCTCACACAAGTAACTCTTTGAGGACTACTTGTGTTGGATCGCTGCAGAACGAGCTTAGTTGTGGCTGTGAATGGAAGTGCTGGAATGAGAGCTGTGCGAATAGGTAACCATGATGCCACTGAGACAGCAACAAAATGAGACTAATATGGTGGGGAAAAACACAGACATAACTTGTACACATGCATAGCACAGTCCAAACCCACAGTCCAGCAATGACGAATAAAATCTGCAACCATACTAACAAACCATTTATCACAGTATGCCAACATCAGACATGCTTCGCTACAACAATGATCTGCAGTCATCGTCTCCATTTTTATCATATTTTCTGTCGTATGACATCTGGTAACATATCTTTGAGCATCTAACCAGTTTTGTTTCATACAATAATCCAAATGGCTTTGCCATATACAACAAAATAATTAACCCAGGTGTGTTTAGACTAATTAACTGTGGTAAATGTCTTGGCTGACATTGAAAACTCACAGGAGGAACATCAAGATCATTTGATCTAACCAATTTCCATGTGGTTGTGTAACAGGCACAACGCTTCTGTTTTTTTCTTTTCCCCTAGTTTGGCCTGGAAGCAAATCCCCACACACACACACACACACACACACACACACGCACATATATATATATATATATATATATATATATTGCTGAACAATTAAGTAGTGGGGGAAAACAAGTGCAGGTTAACAATTCTTCAGTCGTTATAGTAATGACTTGGCAAAGATTTGAATTTAAAAAAAAAAAAAATAAATAATAAAAATTGAAGATGGAGAAAATGGGGGGAAATATATTATAAATATGAGAAGCCCCTTCACTAGCTGCCTGAGGGAACCATCGTAATCCTCTTGAAGGCACATTTATTTGTATTGCCTGCTCCTAGGCCTTTCGTCCGCTGGATCGGACTCATCAGGGAGACATGGCTGATTGTGTCTGTGCTCTTGGTGTCAAATAGAGACACACCACAGTCCATAATTCTGTGGTGTTCTCACCACCAAGGGCTCAAAAAAGAATCCCACAGCACCCTCAAAGCAGCCAGCGAAGTGTAGTAAAATGGAACAAAACAAAAGTGTAGAGACGAAAAACGTTGCTGAAAAACTAAAAGCATTATTCAAACAGTATAAATATAGGGGACAATCTTTGAGCCTGTGCTTGAGGATCCATTCAAGGATGCAAGGGAGATCAAAAGATATGGAACAGTGTGAGTGGTCAGCTCTGCTGTTTAATAACCCAAGCATTGTGAGTGGCTAAGAATTGTACAGAACAACCTTTACTTGGATCTCCTAAGAGATGCAATCTCCCATGATTGACCAAACAATAGAATGCTGAACAATTAAGTAGTGGGGAAAACAAGTGCAGGTTAACAATTCTTCAGTCGTTATAGTAATGACTTGGCAAAGATTGAACTTAAAAAAAAAATAAAATAAATAAAAATTGAAGATGGAGAAATGGGGGGAAATATATTATAAATATGAGAAGCCCCCTTTACTAGCTGCCTGAGGGAACCATCGTAATCCCTCTTGAAGGCACATTTATTTGTATTGCCTGCTCCTAGGCCTTTCGTCCGCTGGATCGGACTCATCAGGGAGACACGGCTGATTGTGTCTGTGCTCTTGGTGTCAAAAAGAGACACACCACAGTCCATAATTCTGTGGTGTTCTCACCACCAAGGGCTCAAAAAGAATCCAACAGCACCCTCAAAGCAGCCATATATATATATATATAAATTATTGAATTATAAGCAAAGCTTGCTCTTATGTCTTAGATTGAAGAAATAGGGGGAGATACGCATTCATATCTGCAGTGGTAGATGATGATTCTGCTAATTAACAGTATGTGCTTGATTGGGTGAATGGGGAAAAATAAAATAAATGCTTCTCATATATATAGTTAAAACAAATTAAAAGAGGAATCTTAAAACTATCTACAAATTTGTTCAAGCGTGTTGCGCTGTCATCAGGATGTGTTTTTTTTTTACACAACACACACACACACACATATATATATATATATATATATATATATATATATATATATATATATATATATATATATATATATTTTATATATGTGGGGTGTGTGTGTGTGTGTGTGTGTGTGTGGTTCCCTCAGGCAGCTAGTCAAGGGTTTCTCATATATATGATATATTTCCCCCCATTTTCTTCATTTTTTTCATAATTCTAATCTTTGCCAAGTCATTACTATAATGACTGAAGAATTGTTAGCCTGCACTTGTTTCTGCCACTGCTTAATTGTTCAGCGTTCTATTGTTTGGTCAATCGTGGGAGATTGCATCTCTTAGGAGATCCAAGTAAAGGTTGTTCTGTACAATTCTTTGCCACGCACAATGCTTGGGTTATTGAACAGCAGGGCTGACCACTCAGACTGTTCCGTATCTTTTGATCTCCCTTGCATCCTTGAATGGATCCTCAAGCATAGGCTCAAAGATTGTCCCCTAAATTTTATACTGTTTGCATAATGCTTTTAGTTTTTCAGCAGTTTTTTTTTTATCTCCACACTTTCGTTTTGTTCCATTTACTACCCTTCACTGGCTGCGTTTGGGGTGCTGTTGGATTCTTTTTTTTAACCCTTGGTAGTGAGAACACCACAGAATTATGGACTGTGGTGTGTCTCTATTTGACACCAAGAGCACAGACACAATCAGCCGTGTCTCCCTGATGAGTCCGATCCAGCGGACAAAAGGCCTAGGAGCAGGCAATACAAATAGATCTGCCTTCGAAGGGGAGTACGATGGTTCCCTCAGGCAGCTAGTCAGGGGTTTCTCATATTTATGATATGTTCCCCCCCCCCCTCCCCATTTTCTTCATCTTGTTTGTTTTTATTTTTTTAATTCTAATCTTTGCTAAGTCATTATTAATGACTGAAGAATTGTTAGCCTGCACTTGTTTTCTCCCACTGCTTAATTGTTCAGCATTATACACACACACCACACACACACACACACACACACACAAATCATATATATATATATATATATATATATATATATATATATATATATATATATATATATATATACAAGGAACCAGATCATGTTTAGTAAATAATAACATGCGATTTGAAGATAAAAAAGGGGACGCTTGGTGCTTGGGTTGCCTGGGATGACAAGGCAGCATCCGGAAAAAGGCGGGAAAGTGATTCTCAGAGCAACATGTGCAAATGTCACGGCCAAACCAATCAATATCAGACCATTCCAACATCAGATTACCAGAATATTTCGTGATCATGAATACTCTTGGCAACAACCTCTTTAGCACAGTTCCGTAATTTGAACAGAACCATTTGTGTGTGCTCGTCCAGCAAAATGGTTGAAAATACAGTATTCAGGGTTTCCCATCTTAGTCAGTGTACGATGCTGAAATTTACACTTTAGCGTCCTCTTTTTCATCCCGTTTCTCTCTCTCCTCCCCCCCCCCCCCCCCCCCCCCCCCCCCTTCCCTTTTCCTGTGTCCATCGCTTTGAACTATATATTTGTTAAGTTGCTCTATAGCTTACTGAGGACGTGCCTTCCAACAGTTGTTTTCCCTTTATTACGTTGTTTGATTGCTTATTTTGTTTGTGCCCTGTGTGAAACAGACTGATATGTCAAGGCTTCTGATTTTAGTATTTGTTATGCTTATTTGATAGATCAGTATTTCGACGTTTAATTTCATGCTTTCATTCCGTCAGTGTAAAATGGATCCGAATTTAACTCATTGTGGAAAAAAGTTAAAATGAACATTCTTCCCCTTGACACGCATATATGGCAACAATTTTGACGTGACAATAGCCCTGATGTGAAGCCCAATCGTCTCTAGGCTAGACATGAAGTGGAATAACATGAACAAAAGTGCTTTGGTTGATGTTTTGTCCATGTTTTATTCCGGTCAAAACTTTGTGAGGTTTTTGTCCCACTTTCAAGACAGTAGTACCTGGAAATCATGGCTTCCTTGATTGGTACCAAGATGACTAAGCGTTTTCACTAAAGTGGTATATTGTGTGTGTGTAATGAATGGACTTATATTTTAGGATCATTGGGGATATGTGTTTGTTCACGGTCTCGCTGTAATGAATAACATGTGACAAGGTTTGGGAGGGAGATAAATCTGTCTGAGTGCTCGTAACAATATGTCCTAATAGTCAGGTTGCAAATAATATTTTATCAAAGAGGAGATATTTTATGCAAGCAAACTGTATTATGTTTGCAAATCTGAACTGTCTGTTTAGTTCTAGCAATTTGAAAATAAGTCTGGGTGGAAGTACTTATAAAAAGTGTTCAAATATTTATGTAAAAATTATTTGAAATGGAAACCGAATGTTGATATTCTTCTGAATGGACAGAAGAAAACACACACACACACACACACACACACACACCACACACACACACACCACACACACACACACACACACACACACACACACACACACAGCGTGCACGCTTTTTGTACTCCCAGTTCTTATAGAACAGGGAATACTTTAGAATGGGAATGAAGAAATGCTGTCTGTGTGTCTGTCTGTGTGTCTGTGTGCCCGTGGTCAAAATGTGTTCCACTCGCTCCAGACAAAACTACTAGGCCGATATTTCTGAAAATGTGTAGGTATGTTCATTATGGGCCACGGATGATGCCCAATGTTTAAGTTTACCGCTATAGCAGTCACTAACGGCTGTAACGGTCTGTCACGTTTTTTTATATGGAATATCTCAGAAAGTACTTGGCCGATCTTTCTGAAAATTAGCAGGTATCTTCATTATGGGTAACGAATAATGCCCGATGTTTTAGTTTACCGTTATAGTCGTTACTAACGGCTGTAACGACCTGTAACGCTTTTCTTCTTTATGGAATATCTTAGAAAGTACTTTGCCGATCTTTGTGAAAATTAGCAGGTATGTTTATTATGGGTCACGGATGATGCCCGATGTTTTAGTTTACCCGTTGTAGTCGTTACTGACGGCTGTAACGGTTTTTCTTCTTCATGGAATATCTAAAAAAGTACTTGGCCGATCTTTGTGGAAATTAGCAGGTATGTTTATTATGGATCATGGATGATGTCCGATGTTTTAGTTTACCGTTACAGCCGTTACTAACGGCCGTTACTAACGGCTATATCGGCTCATAATGGATATTCTTCTTTATGGAATATCTCAGAAAGTACTTGGCCGAACTTGCTGAAAATTTGTAGGTATGTCCATTATGGGCGACGGATGATGCCCAACGTTTTAGTTTACCGTTGTAGCCTTTACTGACGGCTGTAACGGCCCATAATAGTTTTTCTTTCTTTTTTTTATTGAATGTCTCAGAAAGTACTAGGCCGATCTTTCTAAAAACTTGTAGGTATGTTCATTGTGGGTCACGGATCATGCCCGACGTTTAATTTACCGCTATGGCCGTTACTAACGGCTATAACGACCCATTACGGTTTTTTTAAATGGAATATCTCAGAAAGTAAGTGGCCGATCTTTTTGAAAATGTTTAGATATGTTCATTATGGGTCACAGAGATGCCCGATGTTTAAGTTTACCGTTATAGCCGTTACTAACGGCCCATAATGGTTTTCTTCTTGATGGAAAATCTCAGAAAGTTCTTGGCCGATCTTTCTGAAAATTTGTAAGTATGTTCATTATGGGTCACAGACGATGGCCGATGTTTACCAGAATAGCCATTACTAAAGATTACACCAGCCTAAGACGGGTTTTACTCTTTATGAGATATATCACGCGTATTCAGGATAAACTGGGAGTACGTTTATATGCTTTGCATCTTGTTTTCTTTTCTTTTTTAAAGCAAATTATCTCATCTCTAGCAATAAACGTAGAATGAACACAAAGCATGTCATATAATAGTTCTTAACAAATACAATTACCCACCATCTATCACCTATCCTGGAGTCGTGAATACCGTTGGGGCGCCACAGAAGACTTTGCAGCCAGCTTCCTCCACTCCCCCTAGTTCTCAGATGCTCTTAGGCAGTTGCCGAGTGTGAGGCCAGTCCATACACTGATGGTATCCTCCCTCCCATCTCTCTGTCTCCTTCTCCTTCAGCTCCCTCTCACTCTTCCTTGTAGGATGGTTTTGGAAAGTCCTGTTGATCTTGTTACATGATCGTGCCATACCATTTTTCTTCTCTTCACTGCGGACAGCAGGTTTTCGTATGGTTCAATTGCGTGCCTTACTCAGGTCTGTACCTCCAAATTGGTAATGTGGTCTTTGTATAAGATGCCAAGGATCTTGCAGATGGCATCTCATCTCTAATGCCTGTATCCTGTTCTCAGGTACAGCTGTCAGAGTCCACATCTCACAGACAGAGAAATATCGCAAATGATCAGGGAACTCGGAACCGATTGTGATGTTTCTGTCATTCCAGATGGGTCTTAGTCTGACTAGTGCTGCTGTCGTTTGTGCAATAGTGGAGAGCACTACAGATTTTGATCCCTCATCTGAAACAATTGCCCTGGGGGTACTTGAATCTCTGAGCTGTCTCTAGTTTTTCTCACTTAACAGCGATGTTAGCGCTGATGCCGTTGATGTTGCTGGCCATCAGTTGTGTCTTTTTGGCGCTGATCTCCATGCCGAATGCTGCAGAACATTTGTCAAGCCACTCGACAAACACTGCACATCTACAAAACAATATACATTTGGTGAATACGAAGTACTCTAAACTATGAGGACATGGTATTTGTGTGAAAAATGTACTAAGACAATATCGAATCGATATTACTGAGGTACAATAATCAACAATGTAGAAAAACTGGAAACAAAACCATGAAACAGCCACACAGTCAGATTTCATTTAAGTAAAGGATGTGTCTCCGAGAGTGTTGCTCAAATTTTCTTACCAACACTACAGGTGGCTGTATCTCACGGGTCTGGTTGACTTACGAACACAAAACGAACTGGACGTGTAGAATATGGCATCGCCATGCAATTTCTAGCTCCATTAGATTTCCATAGCATATTTGGCATTCTTCTCAAATACTGTAGCTCTTGAAGCCCTGCTTTCATAGTAAAAGCAGTCTGTGCCCCTTGCGAATCCGTGTCGAGGTTTTCAGAATCAGCGAGTACATGGGGACTCTAGAGAACTAATAAATGCCGCTTCTAACTCACTTTCTCCCTCAACTAGTTTTCGGGAGAAAGTGACCTAGAAGCGGCATTTATTAGTTCTCTTCCTCACCAGTTTCGGACGAAGTGCCCCAGGATTGGTAAAATGCTGTTCTCTCCATGTGTATGTGGGTGCGTGTGTGTGTGTGTGTGTAAGAGAGAGAGAGAGAGACGTTCTATTCAGCCAAAGCCCGTTAAGGTCAAGTTGTCCTCAGAGCAACGTGTGACGAAGGATCGCTCGTGGGTGGAGATATTTTCAGATGATATTTCCATTTAGACACGGAGGAGAGACCAGTCTCGGAGCCATAGACATACGTGTTCTGCGTTTCACAAAATACGTGTGTATGCGCGCGCGCGCACACACACACACCACACACACACCACACACACACCACACACACACACACACACACACACAACACACACACACACAAGTTGGGAGGGGAGGTGGTAATAGGGGTTTTTCATTCTCCATGCTTGTCAAAAAAAAAAAAAAAGCACAAACCAACGACAGAGATCAAGAATAGAGCACCACAGCACAAACTAAGACTTGGCTGAGACACACAACCCTAATTAGAGGGCTTGGGGTTTGTGGCAGTCAGTACCATACACAGCGGTCCTGGGTGACTCATACGATACCTATAATTAACTAACTGTAACCACCATAAGGCGGGGTTGTTGGCGCTCGCCTGACCAGGTTAACCCGACCTTATTCTCGTTAAGTCCATTGCGCAGGCGTATTAACGAGGTAAAACCAGCCCATGTTTTACAGTCTGTGACAGTCTTGTTGAGTACGCCTGAGCTGAATGTTTGTTGTGATCTATGGCGAAGTGTGATGATGTAGACAAAGCATTATTGCAGCTATCAAAAGAACTACATATTGATGATGAAGAATGTATGTCTCTTGAAGAAGAAGAACTGTTTAGAAAAGATCCTGAAATTGTAAAATCTATTGAAGAACATATTAAATTTTACTCAGAACATTTAACATACTGGGAAAATCGGAAATGAAATGAGGTAGGGAACAGTAAACGATAAACAGTAAACAAGTGGGGTATGTTTTGCTCCCATAAGGAAACCTAACACAGAGTAACTTTTATTGAAGACTGGCACAGCCTTTTAAACTTGAATAAAGTCAGACAAATACATAGACGAACAATCTAATAGTGGGGGAAAAACAAGCGCAGGCCAACAACTGAACTGTCTGGCAAAGATTTGGACTTTAGGGGAGGGGAGTTCGAAGATGGAGAAACTGGGAAAATGAAATTTAAAAAAAAAAAAATTAAATAAAAAAAAAAAAAAAAATGTTTACAGAAGAAAACTCTTCTCTAGCTGCATAAGGGAACCCTCGCAACCCCCTTTTTAAAGGGAATATATTTGTATTGCCCGCTCCCCAGGCCTTTTGCCCGTGGATGGGACTCATCGGGGGACACGGGTGGTTGTGTCTGGCTCCCGGCGCAAAAAAGGGAACCCACAGTCCATAAAACTGTGGTGTTTCCCACCGGGGGCAAAAAAGAATCCAATAGCACCCCAGGCAGCCCCGCGAAGAGTAGAAAATGCCCAAACGAAAGTGTGGGAGGAAAAAAAATTGCGTAAAACAAAAAAATTATGCAAATAATTTAAAAAATGGGGGCAGTCTTTGGCCCCGCCTGAGGATCCACCCAAAGATGCAAGGGAGATCAAAAGACAAACCCCACAGACGGGCAGAAACAAATAACCTCATTTAACAAAGAAAAAAAGAAAAGAAATGAGGGAGGGAACAGTAAACGATAAAAAATAAACAAGTGGGGTATGTTTTTCCCCATAAGGAAACCTAACACAGAGTAACTTTTATTCAAGACTGGCACAAACCCCTTTTAAAATTTTAATAAAGCAGCAAATACATAGACGAACAATCTAATGTGGGGGAAAACAAGCGCAGCCAACAACTGAACTGTTGGCAAAGTTTGGGCTTTAGGGGAGGGGAGTTTTGAAGATGGAGAACTGGGAAAAAAAAATTTAAAAAAAAAAAAAAAAAAAAAAATTAAAAAAAAAAAAATTAAAAATGTTTCAGATATGAAAACTCTTCTCTAGCGAAAAAAAAAAAAAATCCAAAAAAAACCCTTTTTTGAAGGCAATTTATTTTTGTATTGCTGCTCCGGGCCCTTTTGCCCGCTGGATCGGGACCCTCAGGGAGACACGCTGGTTGGTTGCGCTCCCCGGGGTCAAATAGAGACACACCCAGCCCTAATACTGTGGTGTTCTCACCACCATGGGGGCAAAAAAGAATCCAATAGCCCCCAAGCAGCCCGCGAAGGTAGTAAATGCACCCAAACGAAAGGGGGGGGAGGAAAAAAAGTTTCTGTAAAAAATAAAGACATTATGCAATAAAAAAAATGTAGGGGACGTCTTTGAGCCTACGCCTGAGGATCCACCCAAAATGCAAGGGGGTCAAAAGAAAACACCGACGGGACAGAAACAAAAAACCTCAAATTTTAAACAAAGCAAAATCGGAAAAGAAATGAGGTAGGGAACAGAAACGTAAACAGTAAAAAAGTGGGGGATGTTTTGCTCCCATAAGAAACCTAAAAACAGAGTAACTTTTTAAAAAAAGACGGCACAGCCTTTTAAATTAATAAGCAGACAAATACTAGACGACAATTAATAGGGGGGAAAAACAGGAGGCCAAAAACTGAACTTTTTGGCAAAAATTTGGACTTTAGGGGGGGGGAGTTCGAAAATGGGGAAACTGGGAAAAAGAAATTTAAAAAAAAAAAAAAAAAAATTAAAAAAAAAAAAAAAAAAAAAATTTACAGATATGAAAATCTTCTCTAGCTATAAGGAACCATCGCAACCCTTTTAAAGGGAGATATTTTGTATTGCCGCTCCGAGGGCCTTTCGCCCGCTGGATCGGGACTCATAGGGAGACACGGCTGGTTGTGTTGCGCTCCCCCGTCAAATAGGGACACACCCCAAATCCATAATACTGTGGGGTTCCCCACCCGGGTGCAAAAAAGAATCCCAAAAGCCCCCCCAAGCAGCCAGCGAAAGTAGTAAAAAGCACCCAAACGAAGTGTGGGGAGGAAAAAAAATTGCTGAAAACTAAAGAATTAGCAAAAAATATAAAATGTAGGGGACTCTTTGAGCCGACGCCCCGAGGATCCACCCAAGATGCAAGGGAGATCAAAAGACAAAACACGACGGCGAAACAAATAACCCAATTTAATCAAAGCAAAATGGAAATGAAATGGGAGGGGAAAAGTAAACGATAAAAATAAAAAGGGGGGATGGCCCCCAAGGAAACCTAACACAGAGTAAATTTTTTTGAAGATGGGACAGCCTTTTAAATTTAATAAAATCAGACAAAAACATAGACGAAAAATCAATAGTGGGGAAAACAAGGAGGCCAACAACTGAACTGTCTGGCAAAGATTTTGGGCTTTGGGGGGGGATTTCGAAGATGGAGAAATGGGAAAAAGAAAATTTAAAAAAAAAAAAAAAAAAAAAAATTTAAAATTAAAAAAAAAAAAAAATTAAAAAAGTTACAGATATGAAATCTTTCCCCAGTGCATAAGGGGAAACCCTCGAATCCCCCTTTTAAGGCAGAATATTTGTATTGCCTGTCCGGGCCTATTGGGTTCTTTTTCACCCCTGGGGGTGGAACCCACAGTATTATGGACTGTGGGGTGTTAATTTTTAGCCCGGGGGCGCAGACCACCGCCGTGTTCCTGGAGCCCGAACCAGCGGGCGAAGGCCTCGGAGCAGGCAATACAAAATATTGCCCTTTAAAAGGGATTGCGATGGTTCCCCTTTTGCAGCGAGAAGATTTTCATATCTGTAACATTTTTTTTAATTTTTTTTTTTTTAATTTTAATTTTTTTTTTTTTTTTTTTTTTTTTTAATTTTTTTTCCCCGTTTCTCCCCTTCGAAATCCCCCCTAAAGTCCAAATCTTTTCCCAAATTCAGTTTTTGGCCTGCGTTTTTTTTTTCCCCCACTATTAGATTGTTGTCTATGTATTTGTCTGATTTATCAAGTTTAAAAAGGGGTGCCAGTCTTTAATAAAAGTTATCTGTGTTAGGTTTCTTAGGGAGCAAAAAATACCCCCCTTGTTTTTCTGTTTATCGTTTACTGTTCCCTCCTCATTTTTATTCCGATTTTTCTTGTTTAAATTAGGTTATTGTTTTTGGCCGTCGTGTTTTGTCTTTTTCTCCCCTTTCACTTTGGGTGGATCTCGGCGTAGGCTCAAAGACGTCCCCCACATTTTATATTATTTGCATATGTCTTTAGTTTTACAGCAATTTTTTTTTCCTCCCCCCCCCTTTTGTTGGGGGCATTTACTACTCTTCGCTGGCTGCCTGGGGGTGCTATTGGGTTCTTTTTTGCACCTGGGGTGAGAACACCACCGTATTTTGGACTGTGGTTGTCTTATTTGACGCCGGGAGGCAGACACAACCAGCCGGTCTCCCCGATGAGTCCCCATCCGCGGGGAAAGGCCGGAGCAGACAATACAAATTTCTGCCTTCAAAAGGGGTTGCGATGGGGTTCCCTTATCAGCTAGAGAAGAGTTTATTCTGTAAATTTTTTTTTTTTTTATTTTTTTTTAAATTTTAAATTTTTTTTTTTTTTTTTTTTTTTTTTAAATTTTATTTTCCAGTTTTTTCCCTCTTCGAATCCCCCCCCCTTAAAATCCAAATCTTTGCCAGACAGTTCGTTGTTTGGGCCCCCTTTTTTTTTCCCCCATTTGATTGTTGTCTAATTTTTTTTCTGCCCTTTTTTCAAGTTTAAAAGGCTGTGCCCGTCTTGATAAAAGTTACTTGTGTTAGGTTTCCTTAGGGGGCAAAAAAAACCCCCCTTGTTTACTGTTTATGTTTTCTGTTCCTCCTCTTTCATTTCGATTTTTGCTTTGATTTAAATGAGGGATTTTTCTGTCCCTCTGTGTGTTTGTCTTTTGATCCCTTGCATCTTTGGGGGGATCCCGGTAGGGTCAAAAACTGTCCCTACAATTTTTTTTTATTTTCATAATGTCTTTATTTTACACAATTTTTTTTCCCCCCCACACTTTCTTTGGGGGACATGTACACTCTTCGTGGCTGTCTGGGGGGTATTTGGGTTCTTTTTTTCACCCTGGTGGTGAGAACGCCCCGTTTATGGACTGTGGGGTGTTCTATTTGACGCCCGGGGGCGCAGCACAACCAGCCCTGTCTCCCGATGATCCCCACCACGGGCGAAAGGCCCCGGAGAGGCAATACAAATATATCTGCCTTTAAAAGGGGGTGCGATGGGTTCCCTTTGAGCTAGGAAAGTTTTCCTTTTCTGTAAATTTTTTAATTTTTTTTTTTTTAATTTTTAATTTTTTTTTTTTTTTTTTTTTTTTAAAATTTATTTCCCCGTTTTCCCTCTTCGAACTCCCCCCCAAAGTCCAAATCTTGCCGCAGTTCGTTTGTTGGCCTCGTTGTTTTTTCCCCCCTATTAGATTGTTCGTCTATGTATTTGTTCTTTATTCAAGTTTTAAAAGGCTGTTCAGTCTTAAAAAAGTTATCTGTGTTTGGTTTCCTTTTTGGGGGCAAAAAAAATACCCACTTGTTTAGTTTTCTTTTTCGTCCCTACCCCATTTATTCCGATTTTGCTTTGATTAAAATTTAGGGTTTTTTGTTTTTTGTCCGTCTGTGTGTTTGTTTTGATCCCCTTGCATCTTTTTGGGGGTCCTAGGCGTAGGTCAAAACTGTCCCTCTTTTATATTTTTTGCATAAAGTCTTTAGTTTTACAGCAATTTTTTTCCTCCCCACTTTTGTTTGGGTGCATTTACTACTCTTCGGGCTGCCTTGGGGGGCTTGGTTCTTTTTTTCACCCCTGGTGGTGAGAACACCACATATTTTTGGACTGTGGTGTGCTCATTTGACCCCGGGGGGCGGGGACCAACCAGCCGTGCTCCTGGAGTCCCCGACCCACGGGCAAAAAGGCCCTCGGACAGGCAATAAAAAATTACTCCCTTAAAAAGGGGGTTTGCGAGGTTTCCCTTATGCAGCTAAAAAGAGTTTTTTTTATCTGTAACTTTTTTTAAATTTTTTTTTTTTTTTAATTTTTTTTTATTTTTTTTTTTTTTTTTTTTTTTTTTTTTTTTAAAAATTTTCTTTTCCCCAGTTTCCCCCATCTTCAAAACTCCCCCCCCAAAAGCCCCAAATCTTTGCCAGGACATTTAGTTGTTGGCCTGCGCTTTTTTTCCCCCCACTTTTAAATTGGGTTGTCTATGTATTTGTTGATTTTATTCAATTTTTTAAAAGGCGTGCCAGTCTTGAAAAAAAGTTACTGTGTTAGGTTTCCTAGGGAGCAAAACATACCCCACTTTTTACTGTTTTCGTATACTGGGAAAAGTAGAAAGACTTTCAACAAGGAGGAGAAAAAATGTGGGGATATGAACCTTTGCACAAAAAAAATCTGCCCAAAAAAACCAGCTTTTTTCATTTTTTTTCGAAGCAAAAAAAGCCACAGCCTCAAAACAACTTGAGCAAATGAAAGGAAAAGAAGTTGAATGAACTTGAAAACCATGTAATCAAACCCCGGATTAATGGGTTACTTTCCCCGGTTTTAAAATGTTTTAAAAGGATTTTAAACAAAAAAAACTAGAAAAAAATTCGGGAAAATTAAAATTAATCAAAAACAACCGCTCTACTTAGTGATTTGTTTGTTATGGAATGTGATGTTAAAACTTTGTTTGTCTTGAAACCAACGTTTTAAAACACTTTTTTTATAAGAACTGTGGCTCAGCGGTCTTGGGGGAAAAAATTTATGAAAGGGCTAAAGTTTTCCCCTGTACCCACGTCTTCAACAGCTGAACATCACAATAACAACGTGTTAAAATTAATCAAATCTACAATCGCCTGAAATTTTTTTTCCGCAGACCCCTAAAAGTGGCCAAAGTTTAAGTAATGTTTTTTCCTGCACTTTTCTAAAAAGTCTAGAAATAGAAGTGAAAATTTTTTAAGCTGTTTTTGGGGAGGTTCTTTAATTAAGTTTTAAAAGTTTTTTGATTAAGTCCCCTTAAGTCACCTTTAAGTTCTTATTTAAGTTTTTAATTTTTTCAAGTCACTGCAAGTTCTTTAATTAAGTTCTTTTTAAGTTACCCCAATTTCTTAATAAATTTCTTAATCAAGTTTTTACTCAAGTTCTTATAAGTTATCTAAAAATTATCAAAAAAAAACAATCTATGTTTTTATCTTAAATAGTAAATGCAAAATTAGAAAACACCCTCAAAAAAAACGCCTCGTTGAGGATGTCGCTCAGGTCTTGGGTGGATTGGTTAGCATGATCTTAATGAAGTTTTTTTCATCGCAAGCAACCGATTTATTTCAATTCTGGGCTATGGAAATGTCTTTTTGATCCGTCTTTTTTTATTTTCCTCTTTTAAACAATAAAATCCCATGGTCTATTTTTTTTCAAAAAAATTTAAAAAAGTTTTAAAATTTATTGCATCTGAATGGCAAATGTTTTTTTTGTTGGCGGTTTTTTGGGTGTGTTGTGTTCGTCTTTTTGTATTTAGTGGTTGAGTTGTTTGGACTTGGGTCTTGGTGTTGCTGTTTATATATTTTAAACCGTAATAACGCCCCCACACAACAAGGACGCCAAAATGAAAACATTTTAAGTTCAAAATTCATGAAGGCTTTGGGGGCGAGGCCGAAAACTTGTTTGGGTTTTTAAGCCGGGATTGAAACAAAAGGTTGGCGGCGTTATGTTTTTTATTATGAGCTAATTCTGGATTTTAACTGTAATTTTTTTTTTTTGTTCCCCCTAGCAATTTTTTTCCTGCTGCAATGGTCCCCGGGTGAGGGGATTTAGTGACCACTTTCACCTGATTAAGTTTCTGATTCAGTTTCCCGATTCAATTTTTCTATTCAGCGTTTCCTGATTCTGTTTTTTGGCTCGGGCTTTTGAAAGGGGAAAAAAAAAACATATGATTAAAATTATTAAAACCCCTTTAATGGCGTAACAAAGTTCAAAACTTATATAGATCACATCTGAGACTCTAATGACTTTGTTTTAAAATGGATCCGCGTTAAATCATACATAAAAATCTTGTTCAAATCAATTGGTGCAAAAATATGACTATTTAGTTACAAACTAAGAACCGTTTTCCCCACACTTTTTAAAACCATTTTGATCCAAATTGCGTTCAACCTGTTTGAACTTTTAAAAAGTCTTGCGGCGACATCTGTTGAATTGTTCTTGCTGAAATTTTTTCCCAGGAACTGTTTTGTTTTTCCCCAGCTGCCCAAAAAAATACGTCTTTCTTTTTTGGCAAATAGCTTTTCATCAACCTGGTATTTGTAAACATAAGTTAGGAAGGTTTAATAGATCATCGGGGTTCATGTTTTTATTAATTTTAATTATTTTTTTTTTAAAAATGAGCGCCGAAAAAACTGTTGCCAACCTTGTATACCATTCTGCTGTTATTGGAGGCCTAAGTATAGGATACACAATGCTTGGTAAAAGCTTGTTAAAAATTAAACCAGCAGATCTTGGCAAACTAGACTTTGAGGATTCAGCAAAACTGATTGCTATTATTGCAGCTTCATTTGCTACGAAAGATTTTCTAGTTAAGCAAGAATAATTCCAGAGAATATAAATATGTAAAAAAAAAATACATTTATAAAAAATGGCTTCACTCGTAATGATGATAGGCGGCGCTGTGGTGAATGCGCTTGCTTTTAGCGGAAGTAATTACGCATTTAGTAAACTGCGGGATGACGGCGAGAGAAAAAGACATAACAAAGCTGTGGAGCAACTAGCTGCAGCACAAGATCGCTATGAAAAGCAGAGAATCGAGCAGTTAGATTTCATTAACGATACTCCTGAAAAAACAGGGCATGCAGCTTACACATTTAAAGATGTTGACAGCAATAAAAGAATATTATCTTGTAACAGGCAAACCAATCGAAACATTGCCCCCACCAAAATTCAGTGACTTTTATCAACCATCAGAAAAACAAAAGATGCAAGAAATCGGGTTTATTGTCTTTGGCATGACCGTCGTGTATTTTGTTGCGCATAATATTGGCTGAATAAAAATGAACAAAATCTATTATTCGCCAAAAGGATATTGGAAGGGAATCACGGCAATAAAAAAGCTAAGCCAAGCGGCAGGAGTCAGTGAACAAACAGCAAAAGAATGGTTATCTAAACAAGCGATTTGGCAAATTTATTTACCTGCGCCTAGACGAATACAGAGACCACACTTTGTGAATACAATACCGAACGACACCCATCAAATGGATCTTCTATATTTACCTCATGATACGATTAGACGAAAAAGATTTAAGTACGCACTCACAGTCATTGACATGGCTTCAAGATACAAAGATGCTGAACCATTAACACAAAAGAGTGCTTCTGCTGTTGCTGTTGCCATACAACTGATATACCAACGGGGCCCCTTAACTTATCCTCGCATGATTCAAGTCGATGATGGGAAAGAATTTAAAGGGCGAGTGAATCAATTATTGTTAAAACATAGAGTTACCATTAAAAGAGGCATTCCAGGAGTTCACAGATCACAGGCTTTAGTTGAAAACTTTAACAAACAGTTAGCTGAAAGACTTTTCTCCTACCAGTATCACAGAGAGCTTATTGACAATTCTCGCAACACAGAATGGGTTAGAAGATTGCCCTCAGTTTTGCGCGCAATGAATAATGAAGAATTTAAAGGGCTAAAACCAGTACAAGCAATCAAAAGAAAAACAATAAATGTTGTTGAAGGAGACGTCAGTTCATCCGGCAAACTATTACCATTTGGTTTGAAAGTAAGGTACCTTTATTTACCGGGGGAAGCAGAAGGGGACACTCGCATCAGGGCAACAGATCCAGTTTGGAGTGTTGATCCATATGAAATAAAAAGAATTGTAAAAATGAATCCGCCCGTGTATTATTTACGAGAAACTGACACAACAAAACAACCAGCTCCTCAAAGATCTTTTGTGAAGAAGAACTGCAGATAATCCCCCAGACACAGTTCCAGTTGCTTAGTTAATTTACGTAAATATATTTGAGTTTAAAATGGAAGCTCAGAAGGAAGCGCAGAATGAAACAAGAATGATAAAGGAAAAGACCTTCGAACTGATACGGGAATCATTTGATTTGAGTTCTGCTATTAGTGCAACATTTGCGAGGGTTCATCAGCACATAGCAATGCATCCAGATCACCTACAACCCAAAATCCCAAATTTTGATTATCAAACATGGGGAAAAGAATATCTTGAAATAATAAAAAATATTCAAGCGCATCAAGCAAACATGAGAAAAAATTTGTCTGAATTGGAGGATGATATGATTGATTTTATAGATAAAGTTGATGAAAAATATGGGCCTGAATATATACCCGAAGAAGATATATAATTACGCTGTTCTCCAGTGCCCGATTGCATATGAAAACTCTGGATTAACAAACACACGTTTTGTGTTTGTTCTATCTAATGACTTCTTTGTTACAACGTTGTGTTGATCTCATGTAGATTAGATCGCTAGTTTTACGTTGTCATGATGAAAAGTCTTATTGCAAACAATGCTTCTTTGTAGTTGTCATGTGATATGTTTGACTGCACAACGCTGCGAGATATTCCTTTGCTTTCTTAATGATTTTCTCCTGGCTCGAAATACTGTACATTTTCGACCTTAAACCAATAAACTCCTTAATCACCTTCCGATAATTCATCCTTCATCTTTCCTAAAACCTTCTTATTATAATTGAATGTAAAGGCGAATCTTTAGGGTAATCAGATGTATCATACCATCCCGCATGTCCTTTAGCCACTTCGATTTCCATGTCTTTATAGATGTCTTCAGTAGGGATATCTATAACAAAACTATCTGTATCTGTGTAAAGCACTCTGGACTCTGGATACAAGGGTTTAAAGTAGTCATAAAGAAATCTAACATAAAAGCTTTGATAATTCTAAAACGGTAAACCCAATAAATACAGGTTTGTCCAATTTGACTTTCTTTTTTTTCATTATTATGCCAAAAAGCTGATCATGAAATCTTCTAAAGTCCTGATAATTTGGTTTTGAAGTCAGCTTAATTGCTTCGTTCTCTTTGGTGACTAATCTGACATCTTTGCGCTTGTGCGGATTCTCCATAGTCTTTCCAAAACAGCTGTTGTTCATCAGCTTGAAAAAGTCTTTTTCTGAAGCATCTGTGGATTTAGTTCTGAGATCAGTGTTCTTCATGATGTATGGTTTCATGAACTGTTCTTGATCGAAAGCAATTATACGATGAACAGCTGTTAACTTTAAACCATGTCTTAAATAAAATTGTAGAAGTCTGTAATGGCAGACATAATTTTTTTTGCCGCGAAGATTAGGCACAAGTTTAGGCGGCTCTCTCGGATTCATCCTTAGACTTTCTGCTGCTAATGGATAGTCATTATGCAGGTCATGGAGTTCATGAGGATATTCTAAGTCAACTTCTAGAATGTATCCACGCTGTTGATCAGGCGCCAAACTGCCCAACCACTTTAATGCCTTTTGAATATTTTTTGGATTGTCTTCTGTGTACATTTTAAAGTTGCGTAATGGAAGTGATTGCGCCATTGCCCAACCATACAGATTGTTTGCATCTAAATACATGAGATAGTTAGACCTTTTACTTGGATCATAGTCGTCCAAGTATTTGTTGTTTGCTTTACAGTAATGATGCGACGCCATACTAATTCCTCCACGCAATCCGTTTTCAATCATCTGAATCATTGGTAGGTCAGACAATAAATCAATCTGTACTCCAGTAAACTTTAAGAAAGCATCCCAACTCATCCCGGGCGCAGAAATGTAATGCGCGGGATCCAGGCTATAATGTTTCATGCAGGTCTTTCTATAATTTTCAAAAATATCCGCCAACAAACATACATCAGCCATCAAGTATGAGTCATGATAGTCTCCCATCGTTTTACACTCTAACTTCTGCCACGCATCTTGAGCATGTTGGTAATCAGAATCGCTGATGTCCTTTCCTCTAAGACTAGAAAAGAACGCGCTTTAGGTGGAAGTGTATCTTCGTCAAACCTTTCCCAACTGTTCATGTACTCATAAGGATAAACGCCCTTTCTAACGAGAGTTGGGTCAAAATATTCTTCTGTTATTGGGCAAGACTTTAAGGACATAGCCAGTGACTCTAATGAACCCATCATGTGTTGCATAGAGTCATAAAAAGACATGTTATTTAGATTAAAGCACATGTACTTTTCTGATGACTGTGCAATGCATGCTACCCTGAAGGCGCTGGTTACTGCTTGCATTATAAGGTGAGAGTCATAACCTCGCAAGTTGTGAAAGAATACAGGCAGCTTCCATGTCTTTGGATCAAACTTTAGTTGAAGATTGCATTTGTTATGCGCCGCTCCTCTGAACTTTCCGCTAATGTGATCATGGTCTCTTACTGTTGGATTCGCTGCGTCTGATGAGAGGCCTAAACCGCAAATCCAACAATGTGTGGCTGAGTCATACTGTTGTTGATCTCAGGAGTCATAATAATGCCTGAGAGTTTCAGTTTATTAGAACAGGCGTTACGCACTTGCTGCATGCGTTCTAAGAAGTATTTTGCAGCATCGGGTCCTCTATATAATTCTGGCGTTGAATGAGCGCCATCCGACCTGACAATAACGAAGGCAAATGAACAAATCTGGTGATTACTCTTTTTGTCTGTTTTTCGAAGTTTTTGTGGCGCTGGCCCTTCATAAGGAACAATGAGTGATTCGAAGTCTGCGTAAACAAATATGGAGAATTTTGCATCCATTTCCAGTTCTTAAAACTAACTTTAGATCCGGGTGGGGGCGTAATTGGTTCTGTATTACAGTCAACTGGGCCGATACAATGTTTCTTATGTTCGCTTGCGGCTTGAGCAGATGGAATTCTTGTTAAACATTTTCTGCAGAATTCTTGTTTATGGTAATGCTTTGAGTATGCGCAATAATCTACTCATTGTTCGTATCAATGTGTAATGCGGTAGCCCCGCTGGCGAAAGCATCAGTAGTAAGTCAACATGATTTTTGCCTGGATTCACCTATTGTTGGACTGTTCTTGGACACTTTAATCGGCAGTAGATTTGTTTCCTCATCCCATGTGTATACATTAACAGTTATTGGTTTGTTTTGTTCTTCAAACTGATCAATGGAATCCACGCTAACAGGAAAGGATATTCCACTAAAGTTAAGATCATTGATGTAAGGTTCATAGTTAGATACTCTCTCTGCGTTTTTAGCAACGTGATGCAGCCTTGCAAGAACACACCACATGAAACATTTGTTGTCTGAATTCTTTATGTTTAGAACTGCTCTTTTTGCGACTAATGCTGGAGGCAGTGGAATGAAAGACTTGCCAACA
This sequence comes from Conus ventricosus, assembly GCA_018398815.1. Lineage (NCBI taxonomy): Eukaryota > Metazoa > Mollusca > Gastropoda > Neogastropoda > Conidae > Conus > Conus ventricosus. Next base: position 9,923,516 of record CM031620.1, on the reverse strand, counting down.
ATCGGCTCATACTTAGCCTGTTTTAATCTAATCTCTAAGACTTCGTTCTCTGACCAACCGGAGCCTCTCATTTTGGCTTCTTCAGCGGCCACATCAAACTGCGTAAGCAGTTGGTCTGCCCAACCAGGTGTTAAGTCATTATTAGAAAGAATAACCTGTTGTTTAGTCGAGACCCAGACTCCTAGATTTTCTTCATTTATTGTTATATAGTCGATAAAAACAGCTAACTGTACTTTAACTGGCGGGTCTATTGTTAGTTTACCTGGAACTTGAGAAATAGCATGCACAACACTTGCCTGTACGTTTGTTGGATCAATGACTTCTAGATTAATATCATTTAAAGCTTTTGATAAACGCTCTCCCTCAAGCATTCCTTCAAACAATTCGTCTGGTCCTTCATATGTCTTAGCCATGTTGAGTTTCTTTTCTAACTCAAAATATTTATTTAAATTAAAAAAAAAAAAATTAATCAGAATCAATATCAACGGTCTTTTTGTGCTTGGACTCATAAACTAAAGTATAAACACCCTTTGGCGTTGTTAATGTGAGCTGTTTAGAACAGAGTTTAATGTTTCGTTTACTTTTTTAAGCATTCCTTTTTTATCTGCTCGCGTCTGGCTGTTGAGAAAAACTTGTCCTCGCCTTTCTTTGAAGATCAAACTTTTGTCTTTTATAGTCATCAAATCGGCCTGTAAACGACTAAATTCTTCATCCGTGATGTGCGAGTCAACTAGCGCTTTATTTATTGTCAGTTTGAACGAGCTAAGTTTAGCTGTTATTAGTTGAACCATAGCTGTGTGCTTTTGGAGTTTAGTTTTTAATTTTTTGCAGCAGCACTTACAGCTACCGCCTAGAGGTATAGCTAACGGTGCACCAACGCCTGTTGCTAAGAGACCTACACTTGTCCCTGCCGATAGTGCACTCAAAGTCGATGCTCCAGTATTAACATATGTAACAGCATTAAAGGCAGCAGAATACCTTCGTCTGGTTTTGCTGTATTTTGAAAGGTCTTGCTCTAGTTTTTGCTGCATCTGTATAATGTTGGTTAATCTGAAGGTTTTTACTTCAGCAGCAGAGACGGCCCTGGGGTCAATGTTGCCTTCTATAGCAGCAGAGTTGCTGCTATCTCTTCTGTAGGTACTTTCGGATAAACGTCAACAGGCATGCTTTTTTAAAAAGTAAAAAATAATTTAGTATTCTATATAATCTAATCTGTTATCTTTAATATTCAGCTGTGTATCAATTAATAAAAACAAATGTACATTAAGTGGTTTATCAGCATCTTTTTCTTTCTCAATTTGAAGGTTTATTACGTCTATAACTTTTCTCCCACTTCCATGCAACTGATTATCCTCTGTTGACCTTAGGTCAATCCATAAACCGTATTTTGTTGTTAAATAATCGTCAAGCCTAACACTGTGAAGGTGTAGATCTTTAGACACAAGGTCTGCTGTTGAACTTCTACCCCTTCCACCCCAAACAATTTTCTTATTTCGTCAAATGCTGATAAGGTCTAAGCCCGCTAGCATAGATTTGGTTAGGACTGCCATCAATCGAACATTGTACTTTCGTTATTTTTGGATTAAAAAACTTTTCACTTGCTCTTGCGTATGGTTCTTCATCTTCACACAGCAATAAAATACCTTTAAGCGATTTTACTGTAACACTAAGATTAAAATTCCATATAGCGTCTGCCCTGCTTTTAGGATATGTTGAATGATGACGCACTGCTTCGTAATATGTTATAAATTGTGACTGATATTGTTGCCCAATCAGCCTTGCTAAATTAGAGTTGCTAACAACATCAAACTCTAACGAGATGTCAGAAATGCTGTACTTTGCTTCGGTGTCTGTTGATCTGATAACACGTTTGTATTCGTTAAAAGTTAGTTCGTATGACAATCTGTCTTGTAATGCTCCTTGAAAGTATGGGGCATGCACTTTTAACAACTCAAAATCTAAGGGAATGGAAAAGCGATTTCCATAAGCAAAATTTAGAGCTAAAGACTTTTTGCTGCTTTTTTCACCTGCGCCGAGTTCGGCGCCTATTCTAAATTTTAGTGCTTCTTCATTTTCGATTCCTTGAAACACAAGATCATCCCTTTCATTCGCGGTTAGCCATAGATCAGAATAGGTTAAAAATATGTCTGCATTGTGTAAAGAAAATATTTCTTGCCCCTCAAGTTTTATAGAAATTTTCTTAACGATTGCCCGTCCTAGATTCTGGACAACTGTTCTGGTTGGGTCTGTTGTTGAAGCGAGGTCTATTTTGAAAGTAAGTCGCGCAGAGCCTGGCACAATCATTTCATCCGCTCCTAGGTCTGGAAATCTGACAGTAAGAATTTGATCCGCATCAATTGTAGACGGATTATTTGGAACAGTAATATTCCGTTTATTTCCCTTCACGCCACGGGGTTCTTTCAGTCTTCTATGCGGGTCAAGAATCGAGCCATATGCTTGTGACATTTTTATAAACAAAATAAAAAGTTAATTATTTAAAAATATGGCAGACATTGGAGGTGAAAAAGATTTTGATTTCCTGATCCTGAAGACAACACGAGTGAAATGACTCCTTTGATACAGCATCGCTCAACGACCTCAATGTGGCATGAATTAACAGAACCTAAGGTCAAATCATTTTATAGAAGTTTAGGTCAAGAACCTCCCGAATTTATAGCCCCTGATGATTTTGAACAAAAAGGCGGCCATTTGTATGTGAAAAACGCCAAAGGAGAACGTGTTCCGCTTACAGATAAACGAAACCCATCAAAGTTTGTAGGCATGAGTACAATTAGACAAAGGCTCAGTGCAAGCGAGCGAAATCGCCTTGGCATTGTTGAACCAAAATTAGATAAGGAAGCAGTTAGACAAAGGCTCAGTGCAAGCGAGCAAAATCGCCTTGACATTGTTGAACCAAAATTAGATAAGGAAGCAGTTGCTTACTTTCAAAACATACAACAAAAACTCCTAACAGATAACCAAATGCAAAACATGGAACTTGAAGAATTAAATCAATCAGCAGGCGAATTAATAAATGCAATAGAAGCAGAAACCAGTTTTTCAGAAGAAACAGTACCAAAAACTATTCACGAGCCACAGATAACTGATAGAGAAAGAGTGGCCCTTGATCGTGCTTTAAGAAGAACCAGCGGGGAATTATTAAACAATTCATCAAAACTAACTGAACTAGATAAGCATATAGAAAAGGAAGAAAAAAAACTCGCTGAGGCTAACGAGGACAACTTAGGGAGTGATGTTAAAGAAAGAATAGAACAAAGACTACATGAACTTAAAGAAGAAAGATCAGCAAGACTAGAAGTGTTGTCTACTAACCGAGAAGAATTACGAACTCAAGTGAGCAGAATAAGAGAAACTATCCAAAGAATTTTATATGAAGACACGACGCTAGCAGAACGAATAAGAAACACTGTTTAGAGAGCAAGGCGTCACATTAGCAAGTGTTATACTGCCTTAGGATTGCAATAAGTACATTGGTAAAGTCTGTCTTAACATTAATATTGAATTCGTTACAGATCCTTTCAAAAGCCTTCATGTCTATTCTGTTGCTGAATGGATTAAACGTTTTATCATTTGGCAATGGCGCTTGCAGTTCAGTCAAAATACGTCTAAAGGTGTAATAGAAATGAAATCTATACACTGACCTCACCAAAGGATCAGGATGATTTAGATGATCAGCATACGACACTCCACACCCAGTTGATGCACAAAACACAGCAAAGTTTAACTGGTTCTGATAAAACTGCATCGGATGACTAAACCAAAATTTTGGGATGCGGTCGTTTTTAATAGGAGGGTTAAGATATTTGGCCAATGGAGTACTCACCTTTACTTGAAAGGCGTCAGACTGAGTCACAGAAATGTCGAGGGTGTCGGTTGTTATATTTTTAAGATTGTAGTGCGGCCCAACAATATTTTGCATTAGTATATTTAAACGCACTCATTTTTATTTCGTTTAAAAAATGTTTGTAACAATAACAACTCAAGACCGCCCTTCGTTTTTAGAACATGCTGTTAAGAACGATTGCGGAACCAAAATGTCGCACTCCATGAAATATTCTACAAAGTCGTATGGTTTAATATAACTGAATCCAGGAAGAATAATAAGGTTCTAAAAGTTGGCAAATCAGGGAACAAAGTTAGCCAGTTAACCATACCTGATGGTTATTACGGGTTTTGCTCACTAAAAGAAGAAATGAGTAACTTCGACATTACTCTCAAACTTAACAATGCAAATCTAAAAACAATGTTATCATTCAAACCTGAAGAAGAAGTAGTACATTACCTTTTTGATGTAGAGCTAGCTAAAATGTTAGGCTTTGAAGCTGACAATCATAGATTTAGAGTTACATCAAACAAAACTACTTATGAGGGAGAAATCCGCTCGATCTTGCATTACATTCATTACTCTATGTTCATTTGGATGAGCTGAGCACTGATGAAAACTTATATGATGGAAGGCCCTCAACTGTTTTAAGAGCTCTTCCGTCAGGGAAAGCTGCATATTGCGATTATGAAATTATACAATTCCCTAATTTACAGTTTAAAAGATTAGTTTGTGGGAGGGTCGGATCATTTAATATAAAAATCAAAGACAAAGCAGGAAAAGTTGTGAAATGTGATAACCTGCACATTGTTTTGGAAATAAAATAATAAACTGTACTAAAAAATAATGTCGCGTGGGCCAGAAGAATCGGGAGTTACATTAGCGCCTGTGAGGTGTATAACTTTAGAATTAAAAGACCTTGCAGACGTTACAGACTTTGAACAAAATGGTGAGATAGGCGCTTTGTATGGTTTTGAGTACACTAAAGATGGTGATTATAAGCGCAAAGAGGTTGGCGACAGCAAAAAGTTTCCTAAACTAGAACAATGCGCAATCTAGAGGCAAATAATGTTGGCCAGTATGAATATAAAATAGTTCGAAAACCTGACCTTAAATGGCACTTGGAACCATATTTAGAATGGGACATAAAATTTGAATTCATAAGCCCATTTACATTTTTTAGCCGTCAAAAAAGTTTCAGAAAAACATTCAACTCTGGCCCTTTACATGTAAGTCTTATGCCGGACGACAATAGTCGGAAAGAAATTTAAATAACGCCGTATGGGAATAAACAGTACATCCTCCACAGAAAAGAAACGGTTTTAAAGGACGCTTCTACAAAATTACAGTTCTTTCCACAAATGAAATTAGGAGACACGTTCACAATGATATTTGAAATTTCTGTCTTAAAAGATGAGGCGAGGAATGGGGCTGTGGGCGTCAGTGACGTCCTTTTAAAAGGATTCTAATTAGCTGGCAAAACTTAGACGTTGAAAAACTTAAAGTTACTATCGTCGTTCTTCACAATGGCGAGGATATTACGGTCATAACAACAAGCAAAAAAATCAATATTAGTCTAAATAGAAACAATCTTACAGCACTGAATTGGATTAATATTACACATTTAGATCTTATAGGGTTTTATTATACTGAACAAGTTTTGACAGAGAGCATGATAAAAACAATAACTGGATTAGATTAAGTTCTGTTATAAAACTATGGAGCAGTTAAACTTTATGACAAAAACTCCTCATTGTTCATTGATTTGTGGACAAACTGGTTGTGGGAAAACAATATTTATCCTAGACCTATTACAAACAGTTTATCGCTATAATTTTGATCACATTGTGATTTTCTGCCCAACACTTAAATGGAACAAAGCATATCATGATAGAAGGTTTATATGGACAGATGATGACATATATTTAGTTGATCCTAGCAATAAACTGAGTGAGTGTCTAGAACACTTTAATAAATTGTTTGAAGGAACGCAGACACTATTTATTATAGATGACTGTTCAGCAGAAAGAGACATAGTTAAAAAAAGAAAAACTTTGTCAAAACTAGCTTTCAGTGGAAGACATGCTGGGATAAGTGTGTGGATTTTATGCCAAAATATAACTCGGTTTTAAAAGACTTTAGAGAACAGTTAAAGACTGTAGTTCTATTTCACATGAAAGACAGAGACTCATTTGATGAATGTTTGCGCGAAAATGATGTTATTGAAAATGATCAGGAAAAACACAGGATTAAGCAAAAACTGAAATCTAAAAAGTTTAGTAAATTAGTATTAAAAACGGATAACCCTACACAGTATGTTTGTTTGTAGATAATCGTTATTTTTTGGTTATTAAAGTCTTACTTGTTAGAGAACTAATAAATGCCGCTTCTAGGTCACTTTCGCCCCGAAAACTAGTTGAGGGCGAAGTGAGTTAGAAGCGGCATTTATTAGTTCTCTAATGTATTGTGATTGACAAATAATGTTAATTCTAGAGTAAGATTTTTGTAGCAGATGACAAATTACTATTCAGTTAGAAACGAAGAAATCCACATCATTTTTCCATACTGTTTTTGAAATTGTGATTAGAATGGCATGAGAATGAAAAAGTTATGAAGTTTGTGTGTCGTCATAAAGTACATTCATTAATTTGATATATTGTTTTATCACAGGCTTTAACGGTTACACAAAAGAAAACAATGAGGTTTTCCATGAGGGTTTGATACACTCCCTCAGTTTTCTTTTGATCGAGACAAAACAGAAGAGAAACACAGCTGAGGAAGCCAAATTTCAGTAAATGTGTAATCCATGAACTACTAATGAAGATCGGTTGGGAATACATCATTGTTGAAGCCTAAACTTCTGGAATTTGATCATCAGAACAATCTTTTCTGTGGAAAAGTCTTCAGAGTTGATGCCTTTCGCTTAACTGGAAAAACATAAATTCTGCCTCATACATGGATACATGGCCTTTTCAACCCTTAGAGGTCTAATGAATTTATCTGGATTTTGTTGAGTCACATAGGTAAATCAGGGATCTCCTGCATACAGAATTTTCTCTTATTTCCCTGTATAACTATAGGAGTCGTTAGTGTAGGTAGAGCTTCTGTTTGGCTGACCTTGATGAACAATATCAGAGATGCTTGATGAACAATATCACAGAGATCCTTGATGAACAATATCAGAGATACAGTTTGTTAATATAAGAAGACAATAGTTTTATCGAAAGTAGACCAACAGCATCACAGACACTGTCTGTCAGTAATTGGTGAACTTGAAGATAATACCTTCTCTACAGATCAGGCTGAGGTTTGGTTAGAATGTGTGTGTGTGTGTGCGTGTGTGTGTGTGTGTGTGTGTGTGTGTGTGTGTGTGTGTGTGTGTGTATCTACGTGTGTATATATGTGTGAGTGTGTGTGTGTGTGAGTGTGTGTGTGTGTGTGTGTGTGTGTGTGTGTGTTAGAATTGAGGGTGTGTGTGTGTGTGTGTGTGTGGCTTTTTTGGTTTAATTACCTGTTTTTTTATTTGCTTCTACTTTCCCTTGTCTGTGGTAATTCTTTGACAGACACTTATGACATTATGTACTTGTTTCACATGACTACTTTTTCATGTTTTTATAATAAAATGTAATACTAAAAAAAAACCATTTTGTGCCATTCAGTTCAGGCCTTGGAAAAATTCCTATTGGTATTGTTTAGTCTCCATGAGTGTTTTCCATCATGAGGTGAACTACAGAGCTCTTAGCTCTCATTTTACATGGAAGAAGGTATAAATCAGCATCATTTTTTTTTTTGAGGAAGGTGTCAAGAGTTGGCAAACTGCTATCGACATTATCCCTTCAAAGGTCCAGTGTTTCCAAGCTTTGTGAGGATTTCCTTGCATAAATGACAGAACTCTTGGTTGATTTGTACGCTGTGGAATACAATCCTTGTCCAGTTTGGTCAAACTTGATTTTGTCATCATCAGGACAGTCTTTGCTTTCATGATTTCTGCTCTGTACTCTGAAGCTGTTCAATGTGTAGTAGATAAGGCTTTGACAATGTTGATAAAGCTAGTGAGTCAGACCGAAGGTACTTCAGCACTGGTGTTGAATATGAGGAAGAAGGTAAAGTGATCTTGGTTTGATGAGTGTAATGATGTTGCGAACAAGATCAAAACTTAAAATAAGAAGATAGTTCCTCTGAGCTTTCACGGCATGCTTGTCATCTAGTTCAGGTGCCCCCCACCCCTAAACATTTGGGAGATGAAAACCCTCCCCCCTCCGAATTCTACTTTTACTTTCAGGATCAGAAAAAGTTCAGAATCTGTTTTTCATGTCTGGTCATGTAAGTGGAGTGTGGGCCCTGGGATTGTGATGAACCCTGTCTGGTTAGGCCTCTGTCCTGGTACCCCAAAGACCCAGTGTCATGGGACAACAGT
>CM031620.1:9913597-9915155 GCA_018398815.1 Conus ventricosus | reverse complement strand
TTAAGCCCTCACAATTTCTGGAGGTTAGAAACACAGTTGATCATAATCTGTTGTCTTTCAAGCGCAAAAAGCACAATGTTAGTTAGCTCAGTCTGCAATGAAATCCATGGACACAAAGCACCAAGACCACCGCTGTCTTCCAGATTGAAAGGAGAAGGCAGACAGAGAAACCGATGGACAACACCCCATTTTTGCTGGGAGTACAGGGTAGAGCTTTGGAGGCAATGCTGGCATTTGCCAATAGCAGTCAAAACGTAGAGACAACTGGTGCAGCAAGAAACTCCCCAAATAGAACGATTCCACAGTGTACACACACACACACACACACACACACACACACACACACACACACACACACACACACACACACACACACACACACCAGAGAGATAACTAAGAGAGAGAGAGAGAGAGAGAGAGAGGGAGAGAGAGAGAGAGAGAGAGAGAGAGGAGAGAGAGAGAGAGAGAGAGAGAGAGAGAAGACAGAGAGAACAGAGAGAGAGAGAGAGAGAGAGAGAGGAGAGAGAGAGAGAGAGAGAGAGAGAGAGAGAGACAGGCAGACAGACAGAGTGATAGAGAGATTACAGGTTATTGGGTGTAAACATAGAAGAGCGAGAGCTGGGCTGATGTTGTGAGTCACAGGCTTGATGTTGTGACTGTTCTATTTCAACAAAGAAGTTTGACAAAATCGAAAATTTCACCATTGCATATATATTAGATTCAACTGATCTGACACTATAATAAGCATTTTCCATATATAACACTGCGTGCTAATTTAATTTTTTTTTTTTACATGAAAAATTTTGTATTTGTATCGTTATGAAAGGTATACGATCTAATGGTGCTATAGAGACGACAGGAGTACGAACTGGTTTCATAGAACAATCCCAACGTTTTCTTGCATACGAAGGTCCAGGCTTCTGTAGACATGGAGAAAATCAAATCTGCAGCTCAAATACGTTTTGGAAGAGAACTTCTCACAACCAGCAGATCAAATAGAATCCCAGACACTCGCGAGCATTTGCATAACCTAGACCCATAGACACCAGAGCAACAAGGAGCCTAGACACCCGTTTACTTGTCCAATGCTACATGTTAAGTTTCATGACGTATTACTGAATAATAATAATAAAAGAATACAGAGAGAAAACGAAGAGAAAATACAGACAGAAATGAAGAGGAAAAAGGGAGGCTGAAAAAAGCAGAAAAGGCGAGCAAAAACAATAGAAATGAACAACAACAACAACAACAACAACATTAACAGCAACAACAACAACAACACCAATAACAACAGCAGCAGCAAGAACACTAAAGATAAACGCATTTTGATGTCACATATGAACATGACAGTGGTAGAGTAGATTGATGTACCAGCCTGAATTTGGTCTGATTAGGTTCAGAACACACTTGTATTAACTCCCTCGTCTCCTAATCCCTACTTCCCTTCTTAATCTATCCCCCACCACCGACCCCCTTCTTCCACCGATCCATCAACCTCTCTTTCCGCCCCCCCCCCCCCCCCCCCCCCCCCCATCTCCTGCTCCTTCCGCACACACAG
>CM031620.1:9881097-9906097 GCA_018398815.1 Conus ventricosus | reverse complement strand
AACACACACACACACACACACACACACACACACTGCCTTCCTATACTAAATAATTATGATTATGATTGGTTTCGTTCTTATCTCTTAGACAGGAAACAGTTCATTCAAGTAGGTGACCACCGTTCTGATGAATCTAACCTCCAGTTTGGCGTACCTCAGGGATCCGTGCTGGGACGGTCCTCTTTATTTTGTACACCACTCCATTGTCTAATGTTATCCGCGGCCATTCCGTTTCACACGAAATGTTTGCGGATGATACTCAGCTGCTCCATTCCTCTGTCATCGATGACTACTCACCCCTTGTCTCTACTCTTCAGTCTTGTACTTCTGATATTGAGACCTGGATGTCAGCAAATAAGCTTAAATTAAACTGTGAGAAGACTGAAGCCATCCGTTTTTCAAAGCAGCCACATCACGGCCCTGATCCGCTCCCTTCTTCTTTGACATTAGGTTCCAGCACTATCGAATTTTCAAACACTGTTCGTGACCTTGGTGTTCTCCTTGATAGCGACCTCTCAATGAAGCAGCATGTCACAAAAACTTGTCAGTTAGCTTACATGGAACTTAAACGAATTGCTGCTATTCGACCCTATCTTACTGAAGACGCCACAAAAACTCTCGTTTCATCCTACATCCTTTCAAGGCTAGATTACTGCAACTGTGTTCTCCTTGGCTGTCCCTCAACTGTCATCCAACCACTCCAATGTGTACAGAACTCTGCAGCCCGTCTCATTTGCAAATCTCCTAGGACCCAACCCTGCAGCCCTCTCTTGAAAAAGTTGCACTGGCTCCCCGTTGAAGAAAGAATTAAATACAAATGTTGTTGTCTTTGCTTCAAGATTTTCACTGGCGATGCCCTGCCTATCTTTCCGATCTCCTTCAAGTATACGTCCCATCACGAATGCTTCGTTCCTCCACCGACACCAGGACCTTCCGCTTTCCCAGTTACCGTCCCCATCGTAAACAGCATGGTGAACGAGCTTTTTCATACGCAGCTCCCAAACTCTGGAATAAACTCCCCTATGACTTAAGACATTCTCAAACCTTTTCTTCCTTCAAACCTCCCTGAAAACCCACCTTTTCAAACAATATTAAGAAGACAGTTATTACCCGATGGTTCTGATTGACTCTTGTTGTTTCTGTGGATCGCCTAATAGTTTGTGATTATTGCGATTGTTATGTATTGTGTGTCTGTGCGTGAGAGTGTATGTGCGTGTGGGTGAGAATGGGAGAGAGCCTTTGTTTTTTTCATTTTCTGAGTCGTTTTTTTTTTTTTAATGCATTTTCTTTACATCTAGTAATTTGTATTTTTCTTTTCTGCCTTTGTAAAGCGCCTTGTGCCGTGGAAGGCGCTATATAAATCCCATTATTATTATTATTATTATGATGAGGAGGAGAGGTGTTCTGTTTCTGCATGCAAGGTTTTTTTTTTATCCCTAAATCAAATAAGTTTTTAGAAACAAGTCGGAATTGAAAGCCCCTCCCTCCTTTTATTTAAACGAACTGGCACGGGTTTCTGAGAAAAAAAAGACACCCACTAATTTAGTTGTAATATCACTTGATTTCTTCAAGAAATATCTTCGAACTGAAAATTGATTAATCGATTTGGTTGGGCTTCCCTTGATTGTGTTTGTTTAAACAATCAGAAAAAAAAACCCGACCAGATATCTAATTATTCACCGTATTATGCCCTTATCAGACAATATTTCTGCCCATGGCTGTGACTTCCACAAATTCACAGATGACACTGAACTCTCTAAGAGCGCAACCACCAGCGATTTTCAAGGTGCTCAATCAGATATTACCGCATGTTTTAGGGATGTAAAATACTGGATGACCAGCAACAAACTCAAGCTGAACAGTGACAAAACCGAGATCATGGCTGTTGGTACCTCCTCTCGTGTCAAGATGGTTAAAGCTGAGTCGGCAGAAATTGATGGCGTTGTTTTACCATTCAAAGAGTCAGTGAAATATTTAGGTGCCAACATTGATCAAACGCTCTCTATGCAGAACCAAATATCTAATGTTTGTCGTGCATGCTTCCTGGAATTGCGACGTATTGCTTCTATCCGGTCTTACCTCTCCACACAGGCAACAATCAGACTCATCACCGCCATGGTAATGTCCCGACTAGACTACTGTAACTCTGTGTTAGCAGGACTTCCTTCAGAACAGCTTGCACGATTACAAAGGGTGCAAAACAGTGTAGCTCGGCTTGTGCTCAAAAAGCATAAAAATGAGAATATTACACATTTGTTACGTGAACTCCACTTGCTTCCCATCAAATATCGATGGCAGTTCAAAATCGCAGTTTTTGCCTATCGTTACTTTGATGGGACACCCCCACAGCATCTTTCTGCTTCTCTGTCCACCTATCAAACTTCTCGGTCTCTTTGACCATCTTCTCAAAAACTTCTGAAAATTCCTAGGCGCTCGTTAAAGACAGTCGGTGTGAGAGCATTTAGCTTTAGTGCGCCCACTCTTTGGAATGCTCTTCCTGACAGCTTACGTGACCTGCCTACATTATCTAAATTCAAGTCAGAGTTAAAAACATACTTCTTTAGGAAAGCCTTCTTCAGCCATAGTATCTAAATGCTGTGTCTATTATTCTGACCTGACTTTTTATGTACTGCATGCAAAACTGTATTGTTTACGCTTGAACCGATGAACGTGATAAGTGCGCCTGTGTCGGTGGTGTGTGTGTGTGTGTGTGAACACATGTTAGTGCGAGTGTTTGAGTGTGTGTTGAGCGCGATGAGTTGATCCCAAGAATTGCGCTATATAAAATCCATACATTATTAATATTATTATTATTATTATTATTATTATTATTATTATTATTATTATTATTATTATTATATGAAAGGAAAGCAGTACGTTCACTTTCAACACACTCCTTCCCACCCAACCCACCCCTATCCCAAACCTTCTTTTCTATGGAGGATCCTTGGAGGATTTCCTTTCCATCAGTGGATGTCTCAGTCTGTATCCCTGGTCTTAAAGGCAAAATCCAGCATGTCAAGAATGAGTGACATGGCAGTTTGTTTTTTCTTTGTTGTTGTTGTTGTTGACGTTTTGTTATTCCTAAACTCTCAGTGCAGGGACTCGAAGTCAGACAGTTTCAATGCCCTGCATGTAGCCAATGTCCGTGGACTGAGCGCTTCAGTTGGTCAGCTTGACCGTTCGGATACCGCACGAATCATGAGTGGACTGAATGTGGAGGGGTTGACAGGTCAGTGCGGGGAGATGAAAGGGAGCAGGGAGGGTGGGAGATGGATGAGCGGATTCGGTAAAGGTAGAGGTGGTCAACTGTCTGTGTCTGCAACTCATGTGTACAGATGACGAGCGAAAGTAACACACTGAGAGAGAGAGGAGAGGGAGAGAGAGAGAGAGAGGAGAGGAGGAGAGAGAGAGAGAGAGAGAGAGAGTAGAGGAGAAGACAGAGAGAGAGAGAGAGAGAGAGAGAGCAGAGAGAGAGTGAGAGAGAGAGAGAGAGAGAGAGAGTCACGTGTAGTTTTATATTGTGCATAATTATTGCATATTTTATGTCCTTGTCCTGGTTCCTTCTTACTAGTTTGTTGTTGTTGTTGTTGTTGTTGTTGTTGTTGCTGCTGCTGCTGCTGCTGCTGCTGCTGTTGTTGTTGTTGTTGCTGCTGCTGCTGCTGCTGCTGCTGCTGCTGCTGCTGTTGTTGTTGTTATTGTTGTTGTTGCTGTTTTTGTTATATCTTTTATCTACAATTTTTGTTCCTGTTTTAGCTTCGATTCCTGTAATCGCATGAAATTTTTTTATCCGATGAATAGTATTTCTTTTCTTTTGTCCTTCGATTAGTTCCTTAATTCTGTCTTTATTCATCTGGCCTTCGCCTCTCTCTCTCTCTCTCTCTCTCTCTCTCTCTCTCTTCTGTCTGTCTGTCTGTCTGTCTCTCTGTCTCTGTCTGTCTGTCTGTCTGTCTGTCTGCCTCTCCTCAGGACATCAAAGAAGAGAAACGTTGGAACACGCGTTTTGGCCTTTTTTTTTGTTGGTCCGAATAGAGTCCACGCTGTGATTTCAAAATCATTAACAGTTCATCTAAATCACGAAAAACGATCCTGGTCTCATTTTAAAATACATCCACCCATGTCAAATGACCTCCTTTTCTGAATACTGGCAAAGAGGGCTCTATGGGGGGTAGGTGGTGGGGGTAAGTGCTGTCGTATGTTTTGTTTTCTCAACAAAGAGCAGGACAAAGAGCAGGGCATTATTGAGGTAACCTTTGTGTTCAGTACCATCAGTTCAGCTCTTCATTTAGCCTACAGCAGTTGGCATTTCCATTTACACAGTTCCTCTTCATTGCGTACGCAGCGAGTGCGAAATCATCTGTCAGACTCCCACCCACCCACCGTACTTTTAGGAGACTGGAGACTGTGGTTATTTTTGTTGCTGCCTACTCCCCCCCCCCCCCCCCATCCCCCACCCCACTCCACACACACTCATGTGACTCTCCACATAATTTATCCCTGTATTTAAAACTCCCACAGCTCTTCTATCAATCTGAGAGAGTCACTATTTTTAGTGTAGGGGAAACATCGCTGACCACAGTTGAACCGTTTCTTTGTCACCTCCAGCCCCAGACGGAACACGTATCTCCCTTTTGTTAAAGGTGAATGGACCGCTAGTGGAACACATTCAGTGAGAAACTAAATCGTTTAAACTTTGTCCGTTATTTCATAGCTGAATTAGAAAACAAACACTTTACACTTCGTCTTCTTGAATTCATCTTTTATTTATAAATGCTAATGCACGTGAGGTTGCAAGACCGACAGAATTCTGTAAAATTCCTTGCCATTGGGAGAACGAACCAATGGAAGTCACCCGTTGTTCCCCCTCCCCAGTCAGTCCGGAACGCTTCATCAACTGGCTTGGCCTCTCCAGTGAGATGAGAAGAAACGTGGAAATGATTCTCTTTTGAACCCTCCCCATGCAAACTCTTCTTTTCACTGGATATTAAAGGCAGTATGGTTGTAGAAAATCTGAAGTATATTCCAACATGAAAGACAGCGCCCTTATATGTTTTTTTGTTGTTTTTTTTTAAAATAAATCAGCTCTGGTATTTTGATGAAAAGATTTCTTTTAGCCGATCTTCTGTGCTGACTCAGTGGCATCGCCCTCACGCCGCTCATTCCCACCCCTCATCCACAGCCACACCCGGCCCATCCCGCTGCAGCCCCGGCACTGGAGCAGTCAATGTTAAGCAGTAAGGAGGCAACCCACCGGAGGAGACACTGCAGTGCTGCCGAGTCACTTCGGTGGCGTTCAGTGGCGCTTGTTCCGTTCTAACATTCGCAGGACACCACCTACTGAGCCCCCTCCTGATAACAATAACTGCTTTGTCGCAGAGCCGGTGTCGTATATAATACTGTCGCCGTGGAATTGTATCGCAGCGATAGCATTTCACGTGAAATATTGTTGCAGCGACAATATTTGCTGGAAAAAATTGTCGCGCGACAACTTTTCACGAAAAATGTCCTATAGAATATTGTAGCTGTCCATAAAATACTGTCGCTCGAAATTTTGCGACAGCTTTTTGCGACAGGACACTGTGAAATATTGTAGTCAGTAAATACTGTCGTTTGCGACACATTTTCACGTGAAATCTTACTGCTAGAGTTAACATTTCCTGTGAAATATGGTCGCAGCGCTAATATTCACAGCGACGACTTTTTCTGCAAAGTGAAAAAACGTCGCCGCGGTTGAGCGTCAAAATATCACAGAAAATAATGCAGCCTGCCATAATATAAAATAAAAAAATTGTCGCAAGTGATTTTTTTTCATATAATGTTTTCAACAAAAGTCAAATTTCCATTCGCGCGCGCGTGTGTGTGTGTGTGTGTGTGTGTGTGTGTGTGTGTGTGTGTGTGTGTGTGTGTGTGTGTGTGTGTGTGTGTATGCGTTTGTGAATGTGTGTGTGTGTGTGTGTGTGTGTGTGTGTGTGTGTGGTGTGTGTGTGTGTGTGTGTGTGTGTGTGTGTGTGTGTGTGTGTGCGTGCTGTGAAATGTGATGTTTTTATCAATATCGTAGGCCTAGGACATTCAGCACAACGAAGTAGGGGAAGATTGGGTAAGTTAGAACCCCTAAGAAATGCAGCCCTACCTCCTTCACTAATTTCACTTCACTCAAGGTTAATTATTTGTAAAGCTTACCATAAGAGCTTCATATAGTACAAATGGCTATCTTTATTTCAAAAAGTTCTATATAAGAAATAATAAAATTCTTAAAGAAAAGGAAGCCCACTTTAGACATCATTTCGGGTTAAATGGACCAGGGTGTGGTAAATATTGGGCCACGGGCCTATATTAACCGACACGCATTAGTCATAAACCCAAACCAATATTGTTTGTCTGTTGGCCATAATAAGATGTGTGAGCTTGTTCGATAATCCATTTTGTCACGGGTTTGTTACGAGGCCTATGACGATTGGCCCATCTAGGGTAGTAGAATTATTCATATATTTATTGTCGTCGTTGTTGTCGTATATCCGTCCCTTAATGTGGCTTTTGGTGTGGTTGCACCTTTGGTGTGGTTTAGCTCAGGTTAGGTTTACTTTCTCTCTCTCTCTCTCTCTCTAATTCCACTGCCCGTGCAATTCATCCTGCAGGTTCACGGGTGGCTGGTATCTTTTTCTTGTACTGGCTGTCTCTATCGGCCTCTCACCTGTCTTTTCACCTGCCGCACGTGCAAGGTTCCTCTTAGGCTTGAGGTATTCTCACCGTGACGTAGCGTGGCATGTTGGCCGCCATGGCTTAGGCAGGTTTTCTCTTCACTCGAGCGGAAGATGTCTCTGGGAGCGCCTGCTCCGGTCCTGGTTCTTCACCTTATCGTCGAAGGTACAGTCGGTACTTTCATTTCCTACAGTCGGCCTGTAGGAGGGAGACATCACTTCATCTCTTTCCGCATCTGCGCTGCTGTCCTCTCGACTGGACAGAGGGCAGAGAGAGTCATTTGACCCGCCGCTTGGGTCACCCACGGGTAGCTGGTAAGCATCAGTTTCGTGGTTTGTTTGTTTTGGTTTTTTGTTGTTAGCCGGCTAATTCTTCTCTTTTGCGCAATTTCCTTTTGTTTTCAAAATTATAAAAGGAATATTGTTTGAGACCACTTTTTCTGGTTAATTCGATCTTTAACCTGGCCATTCTAAATTATATCCAAAATTCTTCCTCCTTTTTATGCATCTGGTGATGCGGTAGTCGGTGGGGATGGGAGAGAACCTGGTGATTCAGGGTTGGTACTTGCTTGGTCTCGCTCGTCCGCCCCTGTCACATTCGCCGGATTCTTATTTTTCGGCCACCGTCTGTTTGTGTGTGCAAGGGGAATGAGTTTTATGTTCGCGAGCGTGCGTACGCATGATTAGTCGTTTGGATGCGTGGTTGGATATTTGGGTTATTTTGAAATGCTGCCATAAAATGTGGGGATAATTGTGCCATTGAATTATTATTATTTGCAAATGTGGTGGCAGATGTAAAGCCATGGTTGCTCTATTAGTTCAGTTCCTAAGAAAGGAAAATGTTAAACGTGAGTGAGAGAAGGATGAAGATAATTCATATTTGTGTTATAGCCTGTTAATTTAATGCAGTCTCTTACCTGCTTCTGTATGAGAAGACTTTAACGAACATTCCTGATTTGGTTGGTTTGCTGCGTTATGCTCAGGTCTGTGTTGAGCTGATGTGTTGGTGTACTTAGTAGACCTCCCCTCGCCTATCATGCGAGTGGCGGTTAAGGTTTAACAGCATGTGTCAGACCGTACTGACTGCGGGGTTCCAGTACCCGTCTTTCTACTTTCCTCCCAGTTACCTTTTCCCTCCTCCCGGAGGCTTCACCCGGAGCACGCACTGGTTGGGGCCACGCACTGGTTGGGACCGCGCACTGGTTGGTAACGTGCACTGGTTGGGGCCACGCACTGGTTGGGACCACCCACTGGTTGGTAACGCACACTGGTTGGGACCGCGCAACTGGTTGGTAACGCGCACTGGTTGGGGCACGCACTGGTGGGGACCACGCACTGGTTGAGGCCACGTACGGGTGGAAAAGCCCGTGGGCTTGGCTGGACGGTCCTGATCCCCGTCTAGGACCTCCAGCAACAACGCCCCGTCCCCAGAGACGCGCTCTCCACCGTCTGTTTGTGCGTGTCAAGGGTGTCGGCCTTGAACAACTCTCTTCAAGAACCGACCTGGTGTGGGGCACCTAGTGCGACAGGGTGTTCCCAGTGGACTTTGGAGAGGCAGGCGTGTGAGGGCACTGCATGACAGGGACAGGGATGGTGCAGAATATTATTATTTATTATTATGATTAGTGAATGTCGTTTATTGAAAGCTTGATTGTGATAGTGCATGTTGTGCGTGTTTGGAATGCTTGATTAGTGATTGTGCCAAGGAGCGTGTCGTTTGAAATAAATAAATTTGTGATTGCGTGTGTTGAAGTGAAAACATGGGGATTTTGGTATCGTAATCTTCTTAGTGTGGTCTCCTGCTAGGCGTGTGAGGTCATTCACACCCATCACGTTCCCATCTAAACCGATCCTGTCAGGCAGACCACTCCGGGGTCGTACGTGACACCAATACCTCCAACCGAACGTTCTCAAACACCTTCCTAAACTAAACTTCAAAAGTAAAAGATAATCCTTACAAAGTCAGAACCAGCCACACACTCATAAACGCGTCTAAAACTAATACAAGACCAAAATCGCAGAACAATACCTCATATGTCTAGCTTTAAATTGCAAGTTGCTTCTAGGGCACTTACAATTCATGAATATAACAAACGCGTCACAGTACCCCAATTTAGTCACAAGAAACCCCAAGATAGCAGACATCCATAATGCCGAGCTTCAGCATCATTTGGCTTTGTTTTACATGCAGCCTTTTAAGGCATTCAAAGCTCCAAGGAAGCCGGTGATTATGAAACATTAACATAGTATTTGGTAGAAAAGGATAATCCATTCTTTTCTAAAGCTTTATCTAGTTTAATGAAACAAACAACGCATAAAAAAAATGAAGAACGATACGGTTCAAAATGGGTTTTCTTTCATTACGCTCGTTTTAAGGCACCTAAGCCTAAATAAAATCATTCAAAATGTGAAACATAACACATTTATAAAAAGAATCTTTTGTTTTGATGGCTTTCTTTGAAAGAAGACAAACGAAATTAATGTTCGAAACAAAAAAAACATTCCCCCCCAAAAAAAAGCCATTAACCCCCAACGTCAAATATTTGGATATTTTAGGGTTGTCCTTCTAAATTGGATCCTCATACGTGCATTCATGCATGCATCGCCGAACAGCGTGCAACACACACACACACACACACACACACACACACACACACACACACACACACCCACACACACAACACACACAAACACTCAGCTCCCAACATACACACACATCAGGCTCTATCAATAATTACTGATACACAGAGAAAAACAACCGCTATCTACTTCTAATGAAGTGGGTATAACTGAACACAGTAGGCTTAATTGAGCTACTGGCCCAACTAGCCCACTGGGAAGTTCATCTTTATCCTTTTAAACCATGGTCATTAAAAATCCTCTAAACCATTACAGCAACAACAAAATAATCTCTGATGTTTGTTTCACAAGGGCGTTATAATATGTTAGAATTTCGTTGAATCAGAAAGCAACAGTTCCAATTATTTTAGGCCATGTCTTTTGCTTTAACAAAACATAAGGTAACGAATTAGTACAAAATGTTTCTAAAGCTTACAGTTGGTAAAATCCTTTCCCGCCAATACGACCACCATGGTTTTTTTCTAGCCCAGAGAAGTTATGCATGCTGACAATGTGCTCACAAAAAATCTAGGACCTTATCTCCGTCAGTAGATTTTTCTCAATTAGCACCAGTCAATTTATCTACTGGCCCGCATTAAACCAATCTTCCTTACAGTAACAAACGAAGTACCTAACCTTTCAAGTAGGTCCCACATTACTGGACAAGACACATACTTCTAACCTGAAGGCTAAAAACAAATCTTTCATTGGAGAATTGTTTTATTGTAGCCTAGTTGTTTACTTTTTTTTTTTTTTTTTTTTTTAACAAGGGGTCCCCATACTGCTTCTTATAAAAGAGTGAGAGAGCTTCTCTGCATTGATCATTTTTACTTACTCTTTCATAAGAAAGAAAACTGGTGTAGGGCCCTTTTACATGAGTCACAATTAGCCCTTTGAGAATTATCAACATCATCATCATCAACAGCAATCATCATCATCAACATCATCATCATCAACACAAATAACAAGATGCTCTGCGATCTGTGATTTTAATGATATCAGCCAGAGCACACCCACACACACACACACACGCTACACAACACACACACACACACACCTCATCACACACACACACACACACAAAACACACACACACACACACACACACGCATGCACGCACGCACGCACGCACGCACGCACGTACCGCACACCGCACGCACAGCACGCACGCACGCACAACACACCCACACACACAACACACACACACAACACACACACACACACACACAACACACACTACAACACTCTAAATAAACATCTGACGACTAATTCAACAAATGCCTTCTCTCTCTCTCTCTCTCTCTCTCTCTCTCTCTCTCTCTCTCACTCATCTCTCATCTCTCTCTCGCTCTCTCTCTCCTCTCCTCTTTTCCATTAGAAGGTTCACACACACACACACACACACACACACAACACACACACACACACACACAACACACACACACACACACACACACACACTTCCGACAAAGCTGGATCTTGAACCGCTGAAGTCTTGCGGTAGAAGACAAGAACCGTACTTTTTCAAAAGATAACTTCCTTTTTGACCAAGATGAAAGATCATGTTTTCGTTTTTGTGCTGCCGCTAAGTTAAGAAGAAAAAAGGTCACATAGTCCCAATAAGGTCGAAGCGGTTCAAATACTAATGACGAAAATTATCAAATATCAATTGTCTATACTTAATCTCTTTTGTCCGTCGTACACAATTTAGGCCTATTAATAACGAGCAGATCCAAAACTGCAACTTGTAATAAGTATACAATTATTCCATGGAACTACTACTTATCTTTTTTTTTGTTTGTTTTTTTGTTTTGTTTTGTTTTCTTCTTAAATAAGATTCCAAATCAGAAATTCGGAGATATTGAGGTGGAAGGAAAGATTTTAAAAGAGTTGGGTGTAGCAATGTAATAATTAGATATCCATAATAAAAGCAATCGGCTATTATACGATTTTTAGTGTCTCTCGATTTCCTTCCATGACTATCCATATGTCTCCCATGAATTATCTGTATTGACCTCACATAGCCCTGTTACACTATTATGTAATATTATGGGGATAATAATATGATTTGTTCCCTCGCTTTGACCTCCTCTCTGCCCCATCCATCTCTAACCTAACATACCTCCTTCAACGGGTATGTGTCCCTCCTGTATCACTGACCTATTAATACTCCTTCAAACGTTTTTGTGTCCCCTCCTGTACTTGAAAGGGAGTGCATGAGTCGAGGAAATGTATGTGTTGTGTTTGTGTGCGTGTGTGCCCAGCAATGCGTGTGTGCGTAGTCTCTCTCTCTTCTCTCTCTCTCCTCTCTCTCTCTCTTCTCTCGTCATCACTCTCTCTCTCTCTTTCTCTTCTTCTCCCGCCTCCTCCCTCCCCTCCTCTCTTCTCCTCTCTCACTCTCTCTCTCACACACACACACACACACACACACACACAACACACACACACACACACACACACCAGCACACACACACAACAACACACACACGTGGAACACGTAAACGCGCATTGCACGGGAATACACAACAAACTCAAACACTGCATTAACAAATCTGCAAAGACATTGTTGCGTAACTTGCAGGGTTTTGTGGGGGAGAAGTGTCTTAAGGATTCCTATTCAGTTGATCCATGGGAAAGAGTATCGTCTCCACGAGATTGTTCAGAGTGGGCGGGGTATGTAAAGTGATTAGCTGGGTATCCTAGGAGAGAGAGAGAGAGAGAGAGAAGAGAAGAGTAGAGAGAGAGAGAGAGAGAGAGAGAAGAGAGAGAGAGAGAGAGAGACAGAGATAGAAAGAAAGAGGGAGGGATAGAGAGAGATAATGAGAGAGGGGGGGGAGGAGACAGAGAATGAAAAGAGGGGAGGATGGGATTGAGGGAGAGGAAGGAGAGAGAGAATGAGAGGAAGAGAGAGAGAGAGCGAGAGAGAGAGAGAGAGAGAGAGAGAGAGATAGAGAGAGAGAGAGAGAGAGAGGGGATGGAGGGAGAGAGATTGCGTGATTATGGACAAATGAATCACAAACTAATATGAAGCAAGAATGCAGTTGAAACAGGCTCCAAACACACACACACACACACACACACACCCATCACACACACACACACACACACACAACACCACCACACCACACACACAAACACCCACACTGTCACCTCTCTCATCCACATACACGACACATGCTTGCAAAACGTCCAAGAGAGAGAGAGAGAGAGAGAGAGAAAGAGAGATAAAAGAGGGAGGGGGGGGGGGGGGGGAGGGGGCGGGAAAGGCAGAGACCAACTGACAGACATTTTATGGACAGAGTGAAACTCTAAAGAGAGGTCAAAATCAGATAGAGGGAGGCGAATACATAGAGAGCATGGAGCGAGAAAAAACAAATAGCACAGAACGATAGACCGACGACAGTCAAGCAGACACAAATAAAATATAACAGAAAACAATGAGTGGGTTGGGGAATGTGGATAATGGGGCAAAAGAACTGATTACGTAAACAAAACCATGAGAGAGGGAGTGTGGGGGGGGGGGCAGACGGTTATGGGGCAGAGACCGAACATGTCTTCGACGTCGTCTTTTTACGGGGAAAAATACTGTCACAGGAGCGACAACTTTTCTACGGAAGAGCAATTTTTTACATGAAATGCTGTCGCGGCGACATGACATTATTTATGGCAGCGACAACGATTTTATGTACATTTCTCGTGAAATCCTGTCGCGCTAAAACCAGTATTTTTATGAAATTATGTCGGCTCAGCGATAATTTTTCATGACCCAGCTGCAGTATTTCCCGGAAATAACTGTCGCTGCGCCACGAATTTTCTTAGCGACAGTATTAATAATACGACACTCCGGCGTGAGCGTGCTCTCTCAGAGGAGGCGCCATCACATCCGTTCGAAGATGGTCCAGCCCAATTTGCTTACACCAGCGACCCAGCCAACACAACCAAGGCACCACGTCGAGAGGGAAACAAAAAGGAGAACAACCATCTCCATGGCTCTGCAGTGGCCACAAAGCGTTCTGTTACCTTTCCTGTTTTCAGATGATGGGCAGTTTGGTCTGACATGTTGCTGGCTACCAATAACATCAGTCAATCTATTACATACTTATTACTATGTACTGACCATAGTAGATCATTGGGATGATTTAACATGTTATCAACTGTTTCTTTCTGCCTGTCTAGGGCGTTCAAGTTGCTCACCAAGTTTCATCACCTCATCAGTGTTCATTTAAAATGCCTATCAACACTTAAGTTCTGGTTATGGACTTCAGTGAGCGTAACATCAACTACCAAAATGTCATTTATCGGTCGTTTCATTAAGCAGTTATGAGACATTCACGTTTTCATTGTTTAGGGGTTCGTTTTTATAGTTAACAACAACTGACAATGTAGGTCTAATTGCATCAATTTTCCCCGTGAGTATAGCCACTGACACTGTCACATTTTGTAGGATTCCATTTCATTATGACAGATAGCATCACAGACAGGAGGACGGACAGAGCGAGAGAGAGAGAGAGAGAGAGTAGAAAGGAGAGAGAGAGAGAGAGAGGAGAGAGAGAGAGAGAGTAGAGATAGAGAAGAGAGAGAGAGAGCAGAATTTCATACAGTAAGGCGAAAGACCATTTGAAAGAGAGAGAGAGAGAGAGAGAGAGAGAGAGAGAGCGGAGAGAGAGAGAGAGAGATAGAGAGAGAGAGAGAGAGATGAGCAATTTTGGCAAAGAAGAGTGAGAAACGACAAACAATTCATCAAGAACAAAATAAATCCGTCAATCACAAAACGAACCAAAAACAAAAGTGGTTTTACTTTAATTCTCTCCTAGCACCTCTTCCCTGCATCTCTCCAGAACCAAACACGATCCTCCTCCTTCTTCAGTCCCTTCCAACCTTCTCCTTTTTCCACTCCCTTTCACACTGGCAACCTCAAACCCAGGACCAGTCTGTAAATATACACTGTCTGTGATGAAGCACTTCTGTACCTAATTCACATCAGCAGTCAACATGGAGAACAACACACACATCCACCATTTTATGTTGGCAAGACATGAGTGAGTGAAGTGGGAGCCATGAAAACACCAGTCTTCCAGTTTGGACCAAATGTAGTGTGATTATACTAAACAAACTTCACTGTCTGATGACTGTGACAGAGAGAATGAAACACACCACAGAGAGAGAGAGAGAGAGAGAGAGAGAGAGAGAGAAGAGGAGAGAGCGGAAGGAGAAGGGGAAGAGCGGGGGAAAGGGGAGTGGAGAGAGAGGGTGGAGTGTCAAACATACAGAAAGGGAAAGAGCGAGAGGTGGGGAGGGTATTGCATATATATAAAAAATAAATATATATATATAATAATATATATATATATATATATATCTATATAAAAATATATATATATATAATATATATATATATCTATGTGGTTAAAATACCAAACATGATTTCCAGAGCGCTCAACCGCTTGGGGAGACAACATTTGTTAAAATAAGTATTAAAGAAATCTACAAATTTGTTTCAAACGCCTTGCGATTGTCATCAGGAGGGCTTTTGGTTTGCCCACCGCCGATGTTATATCGCGTGGGGCTCACCAGTTGCGTTTTTTGCACGTGCGGGTTGGCTGCACGTGTTTTTTTTTTGGGGCTTTCATGTTTTGTTTTGAGCGTGTTCACTAACAAACAACACGATTTCCATTTATGCCCTGCAGTTGTTTACTATTTCTGTTTAGTGTTTAAAAGTTGCTAAGTGTGGTTGCATATGATCAAACCAATTTTCAGTTAACATAGGTTGCACCTTTTTGAAAAAACAAGCTACAATATATCCCTGGGAAAATCAAAAAGAAGCATCATCAAACAGCAATGTTTCAAAAAGGTGCAACCTAGGTTTAACTGGAAAAATGGTTGATACTATGCACACCACACTAAGCAACTTTAAACCACTAAAACAGAAAATTGTAAACAACTGCCGGCATAATGGTAATCGTGTTAGTGAACACGCTCAAAACAAAAACCTGAAGAGCCCCCAAAAAACACGTCAGTCCACCCCGCACGAGCAAACAACCGCAACGGTGAGCCCACACGCTATATAACATCGGCGGTGGGCAAACCAAAAGCCATCCTGATACAGCGCAAGGCGTTCGAAACAAATTTGTAGATTTCTTTTAATACCTAATATTAACAATATATAAGGATATACTAAATATATATATAGAGGAGAGATGAGAAGAGAGAAGAGAGAGAAGAAGAGAGAGAGCGAGAGAGTTAGCGAGATGAGCGAGAGGAAGAGAGAGTGAGAGAGGTAAAGAAACAGGCTTATGACGCAATCAAAGAAAACCAGTCTCACTAACAACGACGTGAGGTGTCACCGGGGGGGCTGTCCATCGGAGCGGAGAGACGGAGGCATCTCCCCCTCCAGTCCTGGATGGGCCCGGAGGCGCGAGGTGAGCAGGAGAGAGGTGATCACGCCAAGAAGCACACCACTACAGGACCGCTGCCGTGGGGGGTGGGGGAGGGGAGCCACGCCATGGTGGACACTCTTACTGAGTCACTGACAGACAGGCCAGGAGTGACGTCAACAGCCGATTGGGGCATATTAGTAGAAGCGAAGTCCAAAAAGTTCATAATGGGGTTAATGACCACCCCGCTCTCTCGCGTCAACTTGGGTAGGCCAGCCCTCATCCCCTGCCCGCCTGCAGTCCCCTTAGCCCCCCACCCCACCAACTGATATCCCCCTCCCCTTCCTCAGATAACCTCCTACTGCCAGAGGGGTGCCGGGGGGAGGCCCCGTCCACCTTCTTTCTGTTTGACATCTGCGCAATGCCTTGATCTAAAAAATTTTGCTTCTTTCTTGATTTACACTACGGCACGAACATTGTACGGACACCTTTGATATCAAAAAGCAATGTACGCTAGTCCTTCTCTCTTCCTTTGTTAAGGTCTCTAATTCTTGTCTTTATATGTCATTTCATGTGCCTCTCCACCCTCCCTACCCTCTCTCTCTCTCATGACTTTGAAAAGAAAACTACTAAAAAAAGAAACAAGGAAAGGACATACCGACCCCCCCCCCCCAAAAAAAAAAAAAAAGAAAAAATAAGAAAAGAAAAAAATTGCTTGTTTTGTTGCTTGTCCTAAAGTGTTGTAGAATTCACTCAGTTTCCATCCCAATCTCCCCAAACAGATTTCTAAAGGTGATGATGAAATACAATCATGTCCCTATATTTTCTTTTTGTTCTCTAAACAAACAGCAGGGCGTATCAAGGTAAACCCTGGAATTCAGCACCAACAGATCGCCTCTCCATTCACGGGCAGTTGAGGTCTCCATTCACACCATTTTCCCTCCAGCTGCGTACACAGCCAGGATGATATAAACGGTCAGGCTCCCCCCTCCCCCCCCCCCCCCCCCCCCCCCAATGTGTTCCCAGGAGGACTGAAGACAGGATCAGTGTTGTTGCTCTCTCTCTCTCATCTCGTCCTCCTCCTCATCGCACTCTCTCTCTCTCTCTCTCTCTCTTCCTCACACACACACACACACACACACACATCACACACACACACACACAACACACACACACACAGCACACCACTTTAACTCCCTGCCTCGGCTCCTAGTTTAGGAGAAATCAGGCGCTTTTCTGTCGATCACAGAGGGTTACATTTTTTTTTTTTATTTTTTTTAGTGTACAGGGAGGTAAACCTATGACCGAAGACACTGCAACAATTTTCTTTTTGCTCTTCTGCCCTAGAAACAACAGTTACCTCCCTGTTGTTGAAGATAAATATCAGAAGGGGAAATCACAGAGTTTAGGAACTGAAGTGTTTAAAAACTCGTCTTTGTTTTCACAGCAAGTAGAGACCTCATTTGTAAGTTTTAGTAGTGTTTTCTTAACTGCACTTTTACTTATGAATGCTGATGTAAAAGCCAGGCAACAAGATTGGCAGAATTATGTAAGCTCCTGCCATTGGTAGAAGAACGCACTGAGTCCACCCATTGTTCATCCCTCCCCAGTCACCAAGACCAACCCAATCACCCTTTCGTAAACCCACGAAGGGAGATAAGAAGTGTAGCGAAAAGCATCTTTTTCTTTACCCTGTTTCCGATGTCAACGCACCTCTTTTTCTTCGAATGTTAAGGACATTTGGTCGAAGAGTAATATGGAACACACTCCAGCATGGCATGCAATACCTTTACATTTCCATGACTGAATTTAACATTTGATGAGTTGAAGCTCATGTACTGTAAGTGGTACAGAATTTTGTTTTCAATGCACTGTTCTTCTGGAGTCATGAATTTGTTAGTTCATGAGTACAGAGAAGTCTGTCAGTTTGTTGTACGGGTTGAAATGCTCAGCAAAACATGTCCTTGAGTTCAGCCAGACACTCGCTGTGACGTAGCATTGGGGCGGGTCAGAGGTACAGATTTGGGAGCTGTGTCTTGAAGGACGTCCTGGTGACAGGGTGAGACGTCAGACGACGCAGATTACCTCACCTTCACAAACATGACGTCGACCCTTCACTTCCAACCGCAAGCAGCAGGATGGAAAAAGAGAAGGATGAAAGCTGGCAGGGGATGGAGGTTGGGATGAGAGGGATTGTAGGAGAGGGGGAGACGGGGAGGTGTCACCACAACACAGCTGCAGCTCCCACTGCAGGAGACACTCAGTCCCAGATGGGGAGCCACACAATCTGCAAATGGCATAACACTCAAATGGCGAGATCTGCACATGGCGCATCATTTCCAGGAGCAAACCAAGCGGCATCGACCCCCCCCCCCCCCCCCCCGGAACCACGCCAGTCAAGAGGCTGTTGATGGGGATGTGTGTGTGGAGGAGGAGAATGGTGGCAGGGGTTGAGGGTGGAACGGAGAAATGGGGGGAGGGGTGGGGGCGAAGAGGTGGCGGCAATGGCAGATGGTGGTGATAGTGGTAGTGAGAGTAATGAGAAGCGCTCGATGAAAACCTTCAGAACACAACAGAAATGTTTCAGAGAGTGGAAAATGCAGGGAAACAGAACAACACTCTCTGACTTGAGAGTGTAATTTCTGACAGACGAAACAACAGTCTTCTGCTAGGAACTCAAACTTTAACTGACGTTCTGACTAACCAAATTAACTACTAAATGAACAGATGGCTAATTCACAGAGTATATCTGTATCCAGTTGGTGTTGGAAAGTGAAAGCGAGGAACAATCATTTATCCTTGCAATGGTCAGAGATGAAAACAATCACCTAATGAACAAGATGAATGCGAATACCAGATGAAAATATTTATACGGACACTTCTCGCAACATATATATATATATATATATAATATATATATATATATATATATATATAATATATTATATATAAAATTGATAAAATATAATGCTGAACAATTAAGTAGTGGGGAAACAAGTGCAGGATAACAATTCTTCTGTCGTTATAGTAATGAACTTGGCAAAGATCTGAACTTAAAAAAAAAAATTGAAGATAAAAAAATGGGGGAAATATATTTAAATATGAGAACCCCTTCACTAGCTGCCTGAGGGAGCCATCGCAATCCCTCTCAATATATATATATATATATATATATATATAATATATATATAATATATAATATATATATATATATACACACAAACTAATAAATCCCAAGGATAAGTACCGCACCGTTCCAGCAAGCTTTGTTATAATTCAATATATATATATATTATATTATATAATATATATATATAATATATATATAAATATATATATATGATTTTATTAGTTTGTGATTGCAATTGTCTGATAAGAAGCCCCGAAACAGGGCGAAGATTTATGAAAATAAATGTTAGAACGCAGCCCAGTTCAAGACTTCTGATTTCTTTGAAGTGTATGCTGACTATTATGAGCATTGTCTGCTTGAACGAATTCCTTGGTCGAACAGCGCCTGAAAATTATGGAAACTGAATTAAAAAAAACATATCATATATAAAAATATATATATATATATATATATATATATATATATATATATATATATATGTAAGATGCTCTCTCTCTACTCTCTCTCTTCTCTCTCTATATATATAATATATATATATATATATATATATTTCAATTATTAACAAATCTTGCTCTTATGTTCTAGATTGAAGAAATAGCAGGGGGGGGGGGGGGGGGGGGGAAAGCATTCATATTTGCAGTAGTAAATAGTCTTGCCTAACTAACAGTATGTGCTTGAGTGGTGAATGGGGAATAATATTGCTTCTCAAAATGATTCCTTCAGCAAGTTTATAGTCTCCAGAGGGAGAACAATCTCCAAATGGAAGGAAACTCATTATCATATAACTCCTGGTCATATACCGGTATTTCGAAACCTGATTGTTTCTCCTCAGTTGACCGCGGAAAGTGTAATTGACTACTACTCTGCTTTTCGGTTTAAGAAGAATGCTATCCCAGAAAAAGGCTTGTGTGCAATACCGTAGTATGTTTGTTGAGTTTTCAAAAACAACAACAACCGAAGGTGCCACCTAGGAAGCAAAGAAAATCAGAAAGAGCAAAACAAGCTACGTTTTCCTTGTGAAAAGTAGAAAATATAAAAAGATAACCTCTTAAGACACAAGGCTGAGGGCCATTCCTGGAATGAATCCGCAAGGGACTAATTACAATAAAACAAATCGATTCCAAGGATAAGCAACCAAGCACCATTTGCAGCAACTTTTATAGAGCAGCTTGGTGATTGGAATGACTGCAAAAAAAATTAATTTATAAACAAAGCTTGACTATTTCTACACAACTATACACCCACCCACCACTCTCCTTCTCTAGGATCCTTAATTTTCACTGCTGTTTTGAGCTTTGATAGTTGAAATGCCCCCATGGGACTCGACGCAGACAGTGTCTCCTCGTGATTTGCCTCATAATGGTAATCAAAATTGATATTCCATGTGCCTGTCCCTGCAACATTACGACAGGTTGAACCAGGTGGGGTTATCAAGGGAGAACCAAATGTAGAAAGGGTGGAGGATATCCCTAAGAGAGGGGGGGGTCCAGACGACTAGGACAGCGTGGAAGGTACGTTAGCGAAATATAACAGCAAAAGTTAGGAAACCTAACATAATAAAGGGAAAATGAATAAAGGTTACAAATGTTGAAGAAAAAAAAAAGAAGAACAAGCGGAAAAATACATTCACATAATAAATCAATAATTGAATGTAAATAAGTAAATTGAACAATGCAAGATTAATCAATCAATCATTCAATCAAACAATCAATCCAATCGTGAATAAATACATACACAAACAAATAGATAGAAAGATAGATAGAATGAATAAATAAACTAAAAAATTAAACCCAAAAAGAAAATATTTGTGGCGCTCGTGATGCACCATATCTGGTGTGGGCGTCAAGGCGGATGACCTGTCGTGACACTGGTTTGGGAAAAAAGCTATGTCCCCTGTGACATATCCCATTTCCCCCGCTGACTGCTTATTTCCACAGAAATGTTTTTGACTGTCGGGGCCCTTAATTGGCTGGGTGTGTCTGAGTTATGTGGAAAGGAGAGGGGAGGGAATGGGTGTAGGAGGGAGTGTACAAAGAAGGGGGGAGGGAGTAGGGGCAAAGGAGGGGGTTTCGCGAAGTCACTCTCGCCACTCTTCATTCAAGACGGCGGCTGTTTATGCAGCTGTCCTCAAATCTCCTCCGTCAAGAAGCTTGTTTTGTTAGCTTTTTAAGATCATTTTTGTGTGTGTTGTTTTGGGTGTTGTGTGTATTGTGCGTGTTTGTGTGTTGTGTGTCCTTTTTACGCTATCCATATTCGGATATTAACAACAACAACAACAACAACAACAACAAAAAAAAAAAAAAAGAAAAAGAAAAAAGGTGATGTGTACGGAAGAAATTTGCGAGCGTGCACATAATGTGTGTGTGTGTATATGTATAATGCTCGTGCACCGAGTGTGGTGTTGTTGGTGTGTGTGTGTGGTGTGTGTGGGGTTGTGGTGTGTGTGTGGGTGGTGTGTGGAAGTTTGTTTAAGTTTTTGAATTCTTTCCCACAATCATAAGAGGAAGTTTAACAAGAAACAAAATACAAAACCAACAACCTCCCTTCATTCCCCCCCACCCACCTTCTCCCCCCCCCCCCCCCCCCCCCCCCCCCCCACTATTTTTATCCCCCCCCCCCACTTCCTTTCTTATCCCCCGCATATAAAGTTAATAAAGAATATTATAAGTATTTTCCAATAGGGGTGCGTTCTAAGTGTACAAAGAATTCTTACGTTAAAGCTGGTGACTGAAAAATGGCCTGCACGTATTTGCTTCAATACGGAATGATTTTTTTTTTTATCATTGCATGGAAACAATATGAACTGGAGTAATCTTGTTTCCACAACGCAAACTACGTTTTTTCTACATAATTGGTTTTAAATGAAATTAAGTTTTCCATCTGTGCTTTAATGAGAGTAATTTTCTATTAAGATTAAAATTCTTTTTTGATTTTTTTAATATCAAACTGTTCTTTAAAGACGTGATCTACCATACTATATTCAAAAGCTTCCAGATATGCGACTTAACCAAGTTTACACTGTTCATGTACTGATAAGGGAAAATCAAACATTTTCTGAATCAAAACAAATTTTTGGCTCCACGTTCAGCTGCCCGTCTACTTTTCATTATAATGAAAGGAACAATGTGAAGGAATCCAACAAAAAGCTACATGGGTTTCCTCTTGCAATAAACATGTGTATCTTACAACTTATCTCTATGAATCATTTCAGGTCTTTTTGTGCAGTTGAGCTGATTAGAATCAACAAGAACAGAATTTGAAATATTGTTTTTGGAAAGTTTAAAAGGTGATTTAAAGCCAGGAGTATCGCTGTTAATTCTGCTGTAAATATTGATTTGTTAATCCCGATATAAAAGATTTCTCTACTCTTAAGTCTGGTATTAAAAATGCACAACCTGCTTGTTTATCAATGCCAAAACCGTCTGTGTATAATTTTCAAATAATTTGAATAGTTTCTTTTCAACATGGCATTTGGATATAGCTTGCTAACATGTTTATGTTTTCATCTTTTTCATATAGTATTTTCAATATAAAAATGTGCTTTTTTAAGCTCCCATGGTGGAAATAGGAGAAAATACGGTCTAATGGATAGAGCATCGTATCAAATTGAAACTCCGGAATCAGTAATACTTTTTGACGTGTACGTTGCCATGTTTTTTGGGGAAGCTAAAGATTTGGCTCTTTTAGGAAAATCAATATCTGACCTCATTTTTATTTCAGATCTAATGTGCGTTTTATTAGTTGTACTCTTGATAACAAAATTTACAACACGCTAACTCTCGTATTCAACTAAGGGAAGCATCTGCGCTTCAAATACGTACGAGAAGATAAATGCATGCACCGGAAGGCCAATTTGCAATTTTCAATGCCTTGATCAATACTTTCAAGCTTTTTGCAATGGGTCTTTGGGAGCGCTAAAGATTACTTCTTGGGCATATGTTATTTTCGACCTCATTAAAGATTTACATAGAGTTTCAATGTAGATGAACTCTGCCCCCAAATTTTTCTTTAGAGATAAATTTCAGGAAATTTAATATTTTTCCTCGCCTTTGTTAATAAGTATTCAATATGAGCGTTCCATGATAGTTTAGATGTAAAATGGACTCCTAGGAATTTAACTTCATCACATTTTTAAAGAGGGTTTCGCCCAATGGTAAAAACAGCAGTTTTTTCTGGATTATTACCTCTATTGAAAAGAATTATATTTGTTTTTTCAATAGAAAAAGTTTAATCCATTTAACTTCATGTATTCCGCCATCCTATTTATTTCGTCTTGATAGATTTTTCTGATGAAATTTATATCACCGTGGTTTTCTTTTTAGATTTACTTCCACCCCACATGCAAATGTCGTCTGCATATTGAACGAGAACTACCTTTTAGATAACTTGTTTGCAAATCATACAATAGCAATGAAAAAAAGAAGGGGAGCTAACACTGACCCTTGGGGGATTCCCTTTTGACAAAGTTCTACGGGTGGGGTATGTTTTTTTCCTACCCTTGTTTGTATTACCCTACCTTTCAGAAAGCACTTAACATAATTGTCTACATTTCCTGATAGTCCAATATTTTTTAAAATTTTGTTTAACAGCTGTGAATGCCATACTTGATCGTAAGCCTTGGTTATGTCAAAAAATGTAGCCAGGACACATTTGCGACTTGCAAATTGTTTCTTTTTATTTGTTGATAATTTTTACTAATATTTTCTGTAGTAGATCTCCCTTTACGAAAGCCAACTTTATTAATAGGAATGATGTCATTTTTTTCACAGTAATGTGCTAGTCTATTCAAAACAATTCTTTCTGATAGTTTACAGACGTGTGATGTTAATGCTATCGGTCTGTAATTTTTAGGATCACTAGAAGAATTCCTTGTTTATGAAACTGGACAAACAATTGTCTGTTTCCATATTTTGGGCATGTCGCTACTAATTTCCCGCAAGTACTTAGCAGAGCATGAAGGAAAAACTACAAGATTTTTTAGGTAAATTTCTTTAGCATCTGATTAGATTTTTGCATCTAAACCAACTGATGACTTCCTTATTGGAATGGCCCTAATGGCTTCTTTTACTTTATGTACAGTTATAGGAGCATTAATGTTATGCTATTATCTGGTGGTGGATCATCATATGTTTATTACTTTCTTCTTTTTCTCTGTAAGTTCGGTCAGTGTTTGTTAGACCCTCAGGACGGCTGACATCAGCGAATAAGTTTACAAAACCTTCTGCTTTCTCTTTAGCAGTGGGTAGATTGTTATCTTTTGTATGGGATACTGTGGTGATGTCAATCCATTTTTCATAGCTTTCAGTTTCTTCCCATACTTTTTCCCATATCCTTACAATGTTTTACTTCAGAGTTTTCAGAAATCATTCCAATGTTTTTAATTTTGCATATTCTATAGCATATCACTTTATTTACCCGTCTTTTTTTATTTTTTCATGATTACTTGCTGATCTTTTCTTTTTTACAATATATCTTAAATCTTTCTTTTTCTTATTAATTTGCGCGTTCACATTCCTGTTCCACCACACATTTCCATTGTGTTTTTTGATTTTGTGTTTTTTATTTTTGGGATCGATTTATCTGCTGCTGTTAGGAAAAAATTTTCAGAATTTATCATACTATGATGCCTATATTTTCTTTTAGTAGAATAATCTAAATCTATGTTTTAAGGATGTCTTTGAAGAGTGACCAATCTGCACACTTGTAATTATATTTTGGGGTAACAACTACTGTGTTTTTTTTCTTCTTCTTCTTCTGCTATGTTATTTAAAGATATTATGACTGGGATATGATCTGATCCTAAAGAGTCATCTCCCGTTTCCCACACTGTATTGACTACCAATGATGGAGATACAAAAGTTAAAAAAAATGCTGAGGGATTATGGTTAGATATATCTGGAATACAGTTATATTTTCCATTATTCAGTAAAGTAAAGAATAAATCCGCTAGTTGTCAACAAACGGTTATTAGAAAATAGGAACAACTCATCCCAGAAAGGGGCATGTGCATTAAAACACCCCCCCAAAAAACCCACTTTCGAATAAGTTTCATGTTTTATTACTACAATCTTAAATGTGAGCTGTGAGCTTATCCGTTTGATCTTGGGAAACCCCTTTTAACCATTCAGTTTCTTATTATCAGGACCTTTGGAAGATAAATTGAAGCAACATTAAGAATC
>CM031620.1:9877018-9880997 GCA_018398815.1 Conus ventricosus | reverse complement strand
AAGGGTGAAGTGAACTAACCCTAGCTGCACAGCATGACCACAGAGGAAATGTTATACACTGGGGAGTTCTTTCACAAAGGTTTCCCGTCTTCACGCACATAATAAATGGCTTTTTTGCATTCTGTCTCCACATTTTTCATAAACCGGAGGGGTGGTAAAATCCAGGTAGATTTGGTAATTTGTCACAGCTCACATTTAAAGATTGTAGTAATAAAACATGAAACTTATTTGTTACTAGATGTTGATTTAGTACGTTAGATTTTTCGTTATAGAACGACCAATTCCATTGTAGAAATGTAATGTTTTGCTTTTTATGTGCTTTCATTTATATATCACAATAATTTATAAACATTTGACATTAACCTCTTAGATATGACTATAGATGAAAACAGAAAATCTTGATGATTGACTGTAAACAGCTTTAGAGTCAAAGTACGACCAGTTTAGGGGAGAACCAAGGACGTGGAAAAGGCGAGGAAGAAAACCTTGGCAACTGTAACGAAAGGCTGCGGGTCTCCTCCGTGGCCTTTCCCAAAACATTCCATGCAGGTGTTTGCCCAGGGTCCTCGCGATGGTGCTCGCTCCTCTGGTCCCTGGGGTGAACGTCGTCAGCGTCAGGCCTCTTTTGTCTTCCATCCTCAACTCGTAAGTCGTTTTTCTGTCAGTAGTTTCTGTCTTTTCATTGCGTTGAACAGATCTTTCTTAATGTCCCAGTGTTTTATTTTTGACAGGAGCCACTTGACTT
Source organism: Conus ventricosus (assembly GCA_018398815.1). NCBI lineage: Eukaryota > Metazoa > Mollusca > Gastropoda > Neogastropoda > Conidae > Conus > Conus ventricosus. The sequence goes on along the minus strand of CM031620.1, from coordinate 9,880,252 downwards.
ACAACGATCTTGGCTTGGGAAATTGACCTTTGGCCTCCTTGACGCATTTCTGCTTTCCATACTGCATTTCTCCGGACTTTCCCCTTCAAATCGTTCACTCCTACATGCAGAACTACACATTCGGGTTTTAGGATCAGAGATACTTTTGCCTCTTTCAGAGCGCGTGTGCAATGCTCAATTTTGATAAAACTTTTCTCTTTGCCACCTGCAGACCGAATGACAGGCCAAGTCTCCGTGCATCAACCATCTTCATGATACTGTCAAAGTATCAGAAAACCACGAGGCAAGTCGCCCCCCAGATGTAGAAACAGAATGGGATACGTCTTTCTTTGTTGTGCCAGAGTGTTTTTGCTTGACGTATTGTTTGTGTAGAGACTTGGGGGTTTCTATCTTTTTTTTCCACAGATGTGTTACGTAATTTCGCAGACCCTTGTTTGACTTGCTTTGACCCCTTTACGGGCACAATTCAGCTTTTGTTCTTTTGGGGTTTTTTTTCAATTGGTTATTTTCTTTGTTTGGCCTAATGTAACGGCTCGTACACTTCCCTTTCCCCGCCCTTGTTGTGTTGGGGAGGAGATTTGCCGGCAGCGATGTTGATGCAACTTTTGCATAAGAGCGGTGAGGCGTTGCGAATGATGTTTTCGGTCGATTTGGTCTGACGGGGAACTTTCGCTTTTTGTTATCTTGAGGCTCGATTCAATTATTTTTCGTCTGTTTTTTCAACTATTTTCTCTAGACTCAAGATTCGTTCGCTCAGAGTCATTATGAGAGCTTTGAGATCGTCAGTGTTACTTCCCGCTTCTCTGTTCGGGCTGTCTTCTGCGGGGCCTTTATTGTCGGCAGGCGCCCCGGGACATTCTTGTTTGGGTTACCAAACGGTCACCCCCGCTTCGAACATTCGATTGGCTTATTACAGTCGACTGAACATTTTGCAAACAGCTGTTACTTTTTTCCATTGGCAAAGTTGATGGCTTACCTCTTACATTTCTTTGTTTTTGTCATCCTGGTCATCATATATAAGTGCTGTGTTGTGTTGTGTTGTATGTGTTGTGTTGTGTTGCCCGAGCGTCTGCGCTCGTGTGTGTGTGTGTGTGTGTGTGTGAGACCCCAAGGGTATGTGTGTGTCACGGTCGCTAAAGCGGACGGGCCCTACCACACCCTTTCCCACACCTATTACACACTAGAGCAGACAATACAGCACAATAACACAGCTTTACAATCAAGCGCACTTCTTTATTTCACACACACACTATGGCGCCACCACTCGCGTCATCCACGCCATACACCATTATCTCACTTCTTCCCTGACCCACACTACCCTGCTACGACCCTGAAACCCCTAACCTATGCTAAAGCACCAGTTGCGGTATATCACTGCGACCTAGGGACGCAGAGATAGCCCGCACACGTGGTGACTAACTACTAGGGACAAGGACAACCCAAGGGACTCTATTCTCTAACTACTACCACCCACACCTCTCCCCAGGACCCACCCTTCTCTTTTGACCCGGGACCCCCTACCGAACTGGTCGCTGCGTCCCTAACGGAGCAACGACAAGTACCCTACACTGTGCTGGCCACTACGTCCCAAAAGGAGGCAGTAGCTAACACCCTTAACCCTTTACTCCCTAACGCTACACCCTTTTTACCACACCCATGGGACAACCCATCCCGGCCGGAGAACTCCAGTCCTCGGCGCTGTACTTGGCCCCTCACAGGCTGACGCCTCCCCGGACGACTGCACTCCGGTGCTGACCGTGGCCTCCCACAGTCCGACTCCCCGAAGACTCTGCACCCGGCGGCGACCGTGGCTCCTCAGTCTGACTCCTCCCCCGCGCTGGCACAACACCTCTGAAGGCCCCGCCGGACAACGGTTGAGGAAGGCCTGGTGCAGTGCCCTCTCGACGAGTCCGGGGCTCGAGGACGCCTCCTCCTCTGAAGGCCCCGCCGGACACTGAGGGTGAGAGAAGGTCTGGTGCGGTGCCCTCTCGACGAGTCCGGGGCTCAAAGGACGCCCGAACAGGGAAGAGCAACGGGTGGCTGGAGAACTCCCAGAGAGCCCCGGTAGCAGGAGGAGAGCTGCCTCACAGACGGCAGACGGCCTGGATGGTCCCCTCTCCCGGGAAAAAGCAGCAGGCACGGGAAACCGCCGCTCACCTGCCGGCACGCGGCAGTAGACTGCGGTGATCTGGCCCCAGCCTCAGGACGGGACAGGATACCTGCTAACACAACTGTAGGCCACTACTGTAATGTTGCTACTACCCGAGTCATCAAGGCCCATAGGCTACCTGGTAAAGCTTTTCACTCTCCATCACCCTTGCCTACCTCCCACTCGGAATGAGAGTGACCACTTGCATTTCGAATACACCCCCCCATAACCCGTTACTTTGGGGTTATCAGATCCATTCCCTGCCAACCTTTACAACAGCAGTAACACAATATTCTCTCTGAGCCAATCTACGCTATTACATATGAATTATGACTCGCACACAATTCTCGGAGAAATAATCAATCCAAGCAATCCAACATGGACTCCATGGGTCCCCTTAGAAAATACTAAATAAACTAGGAAATGGGCAATTTCACAAGGAAATGTTTCCACACAGTAATGAGTAGTAATATACATCTAAAAAAAAACAACAACAAAAAACAAAACCTTATCAACGGTTCACAGTTCTAGCATATTCATACAAGAGAATCGGCTCGCAGCCAACAATCCTTCACATTTTTACCCCTCTTTGCACTGTCAATTATAATCAATAATCAACCCATGATTTGTCCGCCAAAATTTCCATCCAGCACCCCACTCATGTCATCTCTTGTCAGATAACCCAGTGGTTAATCTTTGTTATGCCAACACAATACTTCATACAATATTACATGGTGCACATCCTCCGTTTTTACCCTATCAACTGCTGAGCTACCCGCCTTAAACTTTACCATACCCTTCTTTCGACTACTAAAATTCACAATGGGACTGTCTCCCTGCAACCTAAAATATTCTTTCTCCAACCCTATTCTGTCACAAACACATACATCCCTGCATGTGTGACGACTGTCATTTACTTTTTTAAAAAAAAAAAAAACAACCCCTAACCATATGGACTCATTGTCCCGTACCAAATTGTACGTCACAGATACAATCCGCACGCGCACGACACCCGCGTCGAGAAACCATGACTCGTAACGAAAGTGAAAAGACACCAATATGAATTGAATAGTCACGACCGTACT
>CM031620.1:9854518-9859518 GCA_018398815.1 Conus ventricosus | reverse complement strand
GCCGGGGGGGGGGGGGGGGGGGGGGGGGAGAAAAAGGAATGAGTAGAAAATGAGGAAAAGAAGGTAAAGGGGAAAAATAGGACACGGTGGAAGTGGGGGGAGGGGGAAGAGAAGAGAGAAGGAAAGAGGGGAAGGAAGGCTGGGAGGAGATAGAAGGAAAGAAAGAGGAAAAAGAAAAGAAGAAACGAATAGAACAGACAGAAAGGAGAGGGGAGGAAGTAGGGAGAAGAAGGTAAAATGGAATAAAATCAAACGAAAAAAGAGAAAGGAAAGCAAGCAGGGGAAAGAAAGAAGAGGAAGGGGGAAAAAAGGGAAGAATGATTAAAAAGAAAAACAGACAGAAAGGGAAGAAAAGAAAGAAAGAAGAAGAAGCAGAGAAAGAAAGGAGGAAAAACGAAAGAAAAGGAGAGAAAGGGAAAGTAATGAATGGAAGGAAAAAAATAGAAAAGGAGAGAAAGGGAAAGTAATGAATGGAAGGAAAATAATAGAAAAGGAGAGAAAGGGAAAGTAATGAATGGAAGGAAAAAAAATAGAAAAGGAGAGAAAGGGGAAAGTAATGAATGGAAGGAAAAAAATAGAAAAGGAGAGAAAGGGAAAGTAATGAATGGAAGGAAAAAAAATAGAAAAGGAGAGAAAGGGAAAGTAATGAATGGAAGGAAAAAAAATAGAAAAGGAGAGAAAGGGAAAGTAATGAATGGAAGAAACAAAATAGAAAAGGAGAGAAAAGGGAAAGTAATGAATGGAAGGAAAAAAAATAGAAAAGGAGAGAGAAAGGGAAAGTAATGAATGGAAGGAAAAAAATAGAAAAGGAGAGAAAGGGAAAGTAATGAATGGAAGAAAAAAAAAATTGAAAAGGAGGAGGTGGAAAGGAGAGGTACCTGGGGGGGTGGGGGGGTCGTGGGAGAGCGTAGAACGGAGGAGTGGAAAGAGAGCAGTAGAATGAAGCAAAAGCGATTATCAAATAATGGAAGAAAAAGAAGAAGAAGAAAGACAATGGCAATAAAGAGAAGGAAACGACAGAGAGAATGAGCAGAGGAGGGTGAAAGAAGGATGGACGGAAAGGAAAAGACAGGTCAGAATGGATCAGGAGTCTTGGAAAGAAAAAAATAGAAGGAAATCAACTAAGAAATGAGAAGCGAAGAAGGAAGGGGGTTTAAAGAAGAGTCAAGATAGATAGAACGAAAGAACACAAAGCAAAGAAAGAAAGGAACGAACAAGAGGAAGGAAAAGAAAAGCGAGAAAACAAACAGAAAGAAGAACGGGCATAGGAGAGGGCTGGATGAAAAGAAGACAGAAAAGTTAAATGAGAGAGAGGATAGAAAGATGAGAAATGAGAGAGAGAGAGAGAGAGAGAGGAGGAGAGAGAGAGAAGCGAGAGAGTGAGAGAGGAGAGAGGAGAGAGAGAGAGAGAGGAGGAGAGAGAGAGAGAGCTCGTGAACTCGTGACTTTAATGTGAGGCTTCCAGCCTATCCACATGAGACACGTAACATGAAATTGTTTGAGAGAGAGAGAGAGAGAGAGAGAGAGGAGAGAGAGAGAGAGGAGAGAGGAGGAAGGAGAGAGAGAGAGAGAGAGAGAGAGAGAGAGGAGAGAGACAGACAGAGACAGAGACAGAGAGACACAGAGAGAGAGAGAGAGAGAGAGAGTTGGGAAGAAGGAAGGAGATATATGATGGGAAGAAGAGAAAAAAGGGTGAAAGAATAAGAGATACCAGAGACAGAGGAGGGGGAAAATGTGGTGAAGAGATGGGAAGGAAGTGAGACACGGAGAAACTGGGGGAAAAGGGAAATAGACAGAAAGAAGGACTCACAGAAAAAAATGGAAGGAAAGGAAAGAAAGGAAAGGAACTGAAAACAGAACTGGAAGAAATAAGGGAAAGAAAACAGAACGAGAAGGGTGGGGAGGGGGTGACAAGTAGGGAATACATAAAAGAAAGAGAGAGAGAGAGAGAGAGAGGAGAGGGAGAGAGAGAGAGAGAGAAGAGAGAGAGAGAGAGGAGATGAGATGAGAGAGAGAGAGAGAGAGGGGGAAGAGAGAGAGAGAGAGAGAGAGAAGGAGAGAGAGAGAGAGAGAGAGAAGAGAGAGAGAGGAAGAGAGTGAGAGAGGAGGGAGAGGAGAGAGGAGAGGCGAGAGAGAGAGAGAGAGAGAGAGAGGGAGAGGGATGCACAGAAGAGAAGGAAAGCAAAGAAGAGTGGTAGAAAATATTGAAGGGGAGGGGGTTGATAGAAGGGGCAGACTGCAAAGATCTAAACGGGACTGATAGAAAGCAAGGGATAGAAGGAGAGGACAAATAGAGACAGAAGCAGGGGGGAGACAGAAAGAATGAATCAGAAACACGGGGACAGAGACGGTGAACGTACATTTGTAAAGGATCAGACACGCAGACAGAAGAGAAAAAACAACAACAAATCCACAAAAAAAAACTACACGGCCCTACAGGGACAGAGAAGGAGAGAACAAGAGATATTTCCAATAAATTGGTGCCCGCAAGATACGAACAGAAAACAAAATTCCCCGAAAGGAACAAAACCCAGTGTTGACAGAGAGAAAGAAAGGCCCAAACTTACCACGGTACGAGGTATCTGATTTGTAACAACGAGAAAGGCTAAAAAAAAGAGGAGGAAATAACACACAAAGAACACATGAAACAGTTAAACAAAAAAGTAAAGAGATAAAAAAAGAGATCGAAAACTAAAGAAAAAGAGAGGAAGACAAAATAAAAGGAAGATAGAGTAGACACAAAGAAAGGCTTTAGGCAAAAGATAGGAAACTTGAACACAACACACACACACACACACACACACACACACACACACACACACACACACAGAGAGAGAGAGAGAGAGAGAGAGAGAGGAGAGAGAAAGAGAGAGAGAAAGAGAGAGAGAAGAGAAAGAGAGAGAGAAGAGAGAGGAGAGAGAGAAGGAGAGAGAGAGAGAGAGAGAGAGGAGAGAGGAGAGGAGAGAGAGAGAGAGGACAGACAGACAGACAGACAGACAGACAGACAGACAGACGGACAGACAGACAGAAAGGTAGGCAGACGGACAGTCAGTCAGACAGACAGACAGAGACAAAGAAGAACAAAGCAACTGATAAACAAGAGATAAAGTTGAAAACCTGCTTAAGCTAGAATGGCACTCGCAAAATTAATCCAGTGTCGGTTTTCATCCCCTGAATGGCTCATGGGAAAGCTCATCAGAACGGTGTTCCCATGATTACTATATGAAACATCATCTATGACGCGGTGGCATTCTCACCAATCCTGGGACCAAATATCAAAATCCAACAGACCCACAAAGAGACCGGCAAAGGTCAGAACAGAGGAAAAAAAAGAAAAAAAAAAAAAACAAATAACAAAGAATGTAGAAAAAGAAGAGAGTAAACTTAGAAAGAACTACCTGGCTTGAGCATCCAAAAGGAAGGCAAGGGAGGTTACTTCAATGTCCTAAGAAAGATAATCCACCGCTAGTCGACTTACGGGAAACAAATTCCAAATCTACGGTGATAGTCAGTTTAAATGGGGAAAACACGTTTGAAGTCACAATCAAGCAATCAGAAAAAACGGCCCTTTCTAATAAATCAGATGACGTCACTACTTTTAGGGCACGGAGGAGGAAGAGAACAATGGCCGGGCATGCAAACAAAGTCTTTTGATCTGTAATGTTTTAAGAAAGTATCTACATTACCGGTGTAACACCCCAGATTGCCCCCCATCCCAGAATGCCCCCCGGGGGACGTCTTGGGTATACTGATGCGTTCCCTGGGGAGGCATTCCAGAATGTCCCACTCCCCCCCCCCCCCCCATACATATCTGTTATGTCTCCCCATGGTTGACAATCACGATCATCCCAGAATGCCCCTCTCCCCCAACTTAGTGTAAGTCTCTCTCTCTGTCTCTCTCTCTTTCTCTCTCTCCCTCTCCCCCCTCTCTCTTTCCCTCTCTCTCTCTCGGTCTCTATCTGTCTATCTGTCTGTCTGTCTGTCTGTCTCCCTCTCTCTTTCTCTCTCTCTCTCTCTATTAGAGAAAGAGAGAAAGAGAGGAGAGAGAGAGAGAGAGAGAGAGAGAGAGAGAGTGTGTGTGTGTGTGTGTGTGTGTGTGTGTGTGTGTGTGTGTGTGTGTGTGTGTGTGTGTGTGTGTGTGTGTGTGTGTGTGTGTGTGTGTGTGTACGTGCGTGCTCGAGTGTATGCGTGCGTGTATGTGTATGAGTATATTTCTCTGTAAATAGATGCGTGCGCTTCTGTAATAATGCGTGTAAGCGAAAATATGACTGATCATTGATATTGTGATTCTAAAGTTTCCGCTGTTCATTCACTCTCTCTGGTAAGACAGTATTTGTAAGAAATAGTTCACTACGACTGCTATTACTACGCTCATATACGTTTTGAGGCCAGATCCTGTTGGACACGGATCAACTTTGTTCATGTATGTATTTGATTATTCCATGCATGTAACCATTAATTATTTGATGCTACAATTTTGGAAGGACAGAAGGCTTGCTCTTCCCTTTTAGCATTTTTTTCCCATTTAGATTGTCGGCTTCACTGATTTGATTTTGCATGCCAATTATAATAAAGAAAGGCTCTGTTTTCTTCCAATGGCAGCCATTTTGGAAAAGCAAAAATCGGATAAAACATACTGAAATTGGATGAAAATTTAGATACTATGAATCATTCTGGTTAATTCAATACTTTTCTTGATTGACACCAAAATTCAGTATAAAATAATCACAATCAGGCATCAATTGTCCTTTATATTTGCAGTTTACACATGTGGTGGCGGCCATCTTGGACTTTACGCAATAACTCAAAATGCCCAACATTTACGAAGTGGCCTCCAAGGGATTTGGATTCAGCACACCAAAATTATGTTAGATCAACAAAAAACCGTATATATAATACAAAACAAGGTACCCCTAAATATCGCGTCACTTACTATGTTCCGTTGATTAGCACTCATCCAGTTGCTAATTTTTTAAGAACAATATCTCCATTTAAAGCAA
>CM031620.1:9819518-9829518 GCA_018398815.1 Conus ventricosus | reverse complement strand
TCTCCGTTTTATCGACAGAGTAGTTGATCTTTAAATGAACAGTTAAAGATTCAAGAAAATTAGGCTAGCAACAATATCATTCCGCAATTCTCTTGCACAGCGTCATACAACATAGCAAAAACATAACCAAAAGTGAAAACAAAAACAAAAAATGCTCACATTGTAGGAAAAAGAGAGAAAGAAAAATGCGTATGGTACAAGGTCTCGACTATCCACAAAAAACTAAGATGTCGTACTGACGTAATTTCCAAAAACTCACATAGTTCGAAGTCATCATTAAACAGTTTCATTGTCTGGTTTTGTCTTTAGCTGCGTCTGTCGTATTTTTTGTGCTTCGGCAATAAACTTAGCAACTGATTTAATTACAGTCTCATCGTCGGACATTAACAGTAAAGCAAGCGAGAGAGAGAGAGAGAGAGAGAGAGAGAGAGAGAGAGAGAGAGAGAGAGGAGAGAGAGAGAGAGAGAGAGAGAGCACGCAAGCACGTACGCTCTTCGGATGTTCTGCATAAGCGCGTAAACACACAGCTTCTCCTTAAGTATCTATTCTCACGTGTCCTGAAGAAACAGATCAATAAACAGATGCCCAAACGATCCTTTTTGTATATCATTAACCATCCCCTGGTAGTCACGAATTCGATACATTTCACCGATCCTAACATCCGAAATAGAAAACCGTTCGTTATTATGAAAGAGGTGACTGGAATGGAGCCAAGAGAAGCCACACTCGACGACAGCATCTACAGATGGTTGGAGACAGACTGAGCGTTGATTGTGAGGAAGGAAAAGGTCAAAGGGGGTATGGTGAGGAGAGTGGTGTGGAATGGGTTTATCTTGTAGCCTTCCCCTCACGTTATTCAAGTGAAGAAGGCTGGGTGAAGAACAGCAAGGCCGTTACATCCTTGAGACGGTTTCCTTGATGAGAGTGGGTACAAAAAACCCCAATGAGGTGGATTGGTGGTCCTTCACTTACATCAGAAGGATGGGGTGTGTATGGAGACTCCCTTCTGCGCTTCCTGCTTTCTCTCTTTGCCTGTCCTTATTCTCTCTTTGGCTTTCGTTTTGCTCGTTTTTTAACTTTTCCTTCTCTCCATCTGTCTCTGTCTGTCTGTCTGTCTCTCTCTCTGTGTGGGTAGGTGCGTGCGTGCGTGCGCGCGTATGCATCTTTTTTCTGTCTATCTGTCGCCGTTTCTCTCTCTCTCTCTCTGCCCCTCTGTGTCTGTCTGTCTATGTGCGTGTGCATATATGTGTGTGTCTGTCTGCCTGTCTCTCTCCTTCATAGACAGTGGACCCCAGGTCATTAAGGCTCCTAGGCTGTTGACATTAAAGGTTGTCATTCATTGTCTCTCTGTCTGTCTCTCTCCTCCCCCCACAAAGGCTCTGATTGTCCAAGCTTTACTCAGACCAGTCTTACAATAGGACCTTATGTTAAAGCAATACAAAAAATTAAATCCATACCATTTTATTCTTGTATTTAAACAGTAAACAAGTGGGGTAACGTTTGCTCCCATAAGAAAACCTAACACACAGTAACTTTTATTCAAGACTGGTACAGCCTTTTAAACTTGAATAAAGTCAGACAAATACATAGACGAACAATCTAATAGTGGGGGAAAAAAACACGCGCAGGCCAACAACTGAACTGTCTTCATAGTAATGACTTGGCAAAGATTTGGACTTAAGGAGGAGGGGGGGGGGGGGGGGGGAGTTTGAAGATGGAGAAACTGCGAACATGAAATTAAGAAAATATATTACAGATATGAAAACTCTTCACTAGCTGCATAAGGGAACCACCACAATCCCTTTTGAAGGCAGATATATTTGTATTGCCTGTTTCGAGGCCTTTCGTCCGCTGGGTCGGAACTCATCAGGGAGACACGGCTGGTTGTGCCTGCTCTCCTGGCATCAAATAGAGACACACCACAGTCCATAATACTGTGGTGTTCTCACCACCAAGGGTGCAAAAAAGAATCCAATAGCACCCCAAAAGCAGCCAGTGAAGGGTAGTAAATGAAACCAAACGAAAATATGGGGAGGAAAAAGTTGCTGAAAAACTAAAGACATTATGCAAATAGAATAAAATGTATGGGACAATCTTTGAGCCTACGCTTGAGGATCCACCCAAAGATGAAAGGGAGATCAAAAGACAAACACACAAACGGACAGAAACAAATACAAGTAACCTCAATTTAATCCCCCCCAAAAAGAAAAAAATTTCCTCTTGTATTTAGTGAAAATGTTCTTGCATGCTTCATTGCGTAAGAGTCGTCATTGTCACATTTAGACCAACTTAGTGTCATCCATCCAAAACGAAACAAAGCAAAACAGAGCAAAACAAAACAAAACAAAACAAAAAATGAAATTAAAAGAAAGAAAAAAGAAAAAAAAACTTTCTTTTTAGCCAACGACGATCAGTGACGATAACGAAGTTTACGTGATAGATTTTGATGTTTTTGTCTTAGACTCCAGGAGAGGGTTAGACTGGACAGTTTCTAGGCATAATTAATCCTGTGTCTGATTGCAGTCGCACCCACGACCTGTACGTGGATAATTACTATAACCCAGTCGCTTTCCATGTATCAGGTTGGTACATTCCTTCAGTTATTTCCACTTTAATTGTCGTTTTCCCTATTTCTTTTCAGCCTGTGACCCTGTCCTATCCTGTCCCGTGGGTCTTGTTGACACTTGACTCGTACACATGTGTCTAGATTGCCTGTTGACCAGAGGATCTCTTGATGGTCGGATCCCTGGAATTCAAACTTTAATAATTCAAAGCAACCGTCGGAAAATAATCAAAATGCATATAATAGCTATCGTTATTCAAAGAGTTCAAAACCATACTCTTATAATATGATCTATAGGCAGCCATTTCTTAGCAGACGATCCCGCCAGGATTCAACAGGCAATTCTCATTTCTCTACACCCACTCTCTCTCTCACCCTCACTCCCATCGCCTCCCACTGTCGACCCGTCCGCCTCACGCTCCACTCCCCCACTCCCCTTCTCTAAGCAGAGAGAGAGAGAGAGAGAGAGAGAGAGAGAGAGAGAGAGAGAGAGAGAGAGAGAGAGAGAGAGAGAGAGAGAGACTTACAGACAGACAGACATACAGACATATAGAGAGACAGATGGACAGACAGTGAGACAGACAGACAGACAAAAACTGACAGAGAGAGAGAGAGAGAGAGAGAGAGAGAGAGAGAGAGAGAGAGAGAGAGTCAATCATTTTGAACTGGTTTTCTAATGTATACATATGGGAAGGGAGAGGCAGGGCAGGTCTGCACGTTCACACGCGAGCGGCATTTCTCCCAACTCTTTCTCTGTATTTCCAGAAAGGACAAGAAAACCAAAACCCAGATAAATGACCATCAGATACCGGAATAACCTTGTTTTACGGCAGACGCCTCCCCTGGCAATATCATCACTTGCATCGTCCGTCACTGCGTAGAGCCACCAAAACCCCCCACACTACACCGAACACCCGGAACGGAATGATTCGTCATTGCACCAGAGGTCGTTGGAATGGAGCCAGGAGAGGCCACACTGCATGACAGCATCTACAGATGGATGGAGACAGACTGACCATTGATTGTGAGGAAGGAAACCGGAGGGCCGGGGTGAGGAGAGTGGTTTGGAATGCCGATATCTTGTAGCCTTTCCTTCATGGTGTTCCAGAGAGCTGGCTGAAGGAGTCATACCAGGGCCATTGTATCTTTTGAGAATGTCTTTGGAGGTGGGAGGGGGAGGGGGTAGGTTAGTTTAAGCTGTTGGTGGCCACATATGTCATCACTATAACGGAATAAGGGTGAAAACTCTCCCATTATTCATGCCCTCTCACTGACTGTTATCTCTCTCTCTCTCTCTCTCTCTCTCTCTCTCTCCTCTCTTTCTCTCTCTCTCTCTCTCTCCCCTCTCTCTCTCTCTCTCTCTCTCTCTCTCGCCTTCTTCTTCTTCTTCCTTCTTCTCTTCTCTCTTCTTCTTTTTCTTCTTCTTATTCTTCTTCTTCTTCTTTCTTCTTCTTCTTCTTCTTCTTTTCTTCTTCTTCTCTGTTCTGTCTCTGTCTCTCTGTCTCATTCTTATTTTTCTCTTTCTGTCTCTCTGTCTCTCTCTTTCTCTCTTCTCTCTGTCTGTCTCTCTCTGTCTCTGTCTGTCTGTCTTCCGTGTGTCTGTCTGTCTGTCTGTCTGTCTGTCTCTCTCTCTCTCTCTCTCTGTCTCTCTCTCTCTCTCTCTTTTAAAGAGGGGGGGTTTTAAAAACGGTTGGGGTTTTCTGAATTTAAATAATTTTCATAATAAATTGACTGTTGTATCCCTTTATTTTAGAAAACTTGGCAAAAAATGCCCAATGTAGGGGGTTTCCCGCAGGGGTCTAGATTGTAAAAATAAACCTTTTTAAATTAAAGGCAAATTTTTCGGGGGAACAAAAATTTATTTTCCCCCCGGGATAACAATATCATGCGTAAAGCCCCAAACCGAACTATGGATACGGTTTTGGGGTTATCAAAACCTTCAAAGTTTTTTAAATTTTAAAACAAGGTTTAAAAATCCTAAAAAACTTTTTTAAAAAACAAAAGAATCATTAGGATAAAAATTTAAAATTTTCCAAACGCTCAAAAAAACCTTTTTTCCCTTTGGTTTTGTGGTACAAAAAAATCCTGCAGGAAAAGTGAAATTTTTGGGCGTGAAAAAACTTTACTCTTCTGCAAAGAGGATTTATTTTTCCCAAAACCCTAAAATTAAAAAATTTTGGGAGATTTTTAAACATTGATCTTTTGAACCCAAAACCCAAGGGGTTCCTGGTAAAAAGGGGCGGGGAAACTTTTTCCCCCTTTTTTCGAAAGTAATCGCAAAGCAAACAAGAAAAAACTGCCTCTTAAAAAACCTTTTAAATCGACCACATTTTATAAAATCCTGAAGCTTTGGCAATATAAAAGGGGAAAATTTTTCACGAATTATGCTTGAAAGTGACCACCCTTCCCATATCCCATAACGGGGGATGAAAAAAGGCTTTTTAAATTTCCAAAAAATTGTCCCCTTTTTAAAATTGAATACAAAAATTTTTTTCCCTTTTTTGTTTTCCCAATAAATTTTTATCTGATTTAAAGGGGAATTTCCCAACACTATAAAAGGGACGTATATCTTTTTAAATGATCCTGAGGGAAGCTTTCCGAAGTTTGGCCCCCCAAAATTTTTTTAAAAATTTAAACAAACAAAAAAGCACCGGGGAAAACAAGAGGGTGTTAGAAAAAACCCAAAAGTGCCCTCCCCAACAGAAAATAAAAAACCCCCAACCCCCATGGACTTACGAGTTTTACTATTTTAAAAACGGGCCCAAAAGAAATTTTAATAAACAAAGGAAACTTTTTAAACATATTTTAAAACGGGGGGCAAAAAAATAAAAAAACTATTTTAAAAAAATTTTGTGTCGTCAAAAACGAAAAGAAAGGGCGTTTTGGGAAAAACCCAAATAAATAAATTTAAACCCAAAAATAAAGTAAATGCCTCTTAAAACCTATATCATTTCCACCCCAAATTGGGTGGGCCAGACAAAAGTAAAAACCAATTTTTTCCCTGTGGAATAGGTAGGGGCAACTTTTAAAAAAAAGAAAAATTTTGCCTAAAATTTTGACTTACAGACTGTCCGTAATTCTGTAACTAAAAAATTCCATTTCCTTGTTTTAAAAACTTTCCTTTAATGGCAGTGCATAAATTTTAAACAATGAAATCACCTTTTTAAAACAAACTTTTTTCACGAGGAGGATGGAATTGATAGTAAAAATTTTTAAAAAACCCACCCCAGTTTTTCTGAAACCCTTACGTACATCAAAATTTGTCATCTAAAAAAAAAATAAAATTCCAAAGGCTTTTTAAAAAAGTTGAAAAAATTTTTTCCCCTTATATAAATCGGGAAAACCATTGGGAGCCTTCTAATTACGGCCTTTTTTTTTCTATTTCCCCGGGTCTTTTAAAAAACCCTTAGAAAATCAAAATTAAAAAATTTTATTTTCCAATCTTTTAAATTTTTTAAAAATTTTTTTTCCATCCAAACCCAAATTTAAAGGTTTTTCAAAAAGGGCCCAAATTTTTTTTCCCCCATGCCATACTGCACTGACACCCTTGGGAGAAAAAATGGTTGACAAAATATCAACAATGACAAAATCACTGGTGCTTCTTTTTTTTTTTTTCACTAAATTTTTGGGATCCCCCTTGACCATGCACTTTTCCTAAAAAAATTTAAAGATCTATCGGTTTGTTAACGTTTCTTTAAAGAACTAATGTCATCTTTCCTATCTGGTAGAAAACAATCAAACTTTAGTAAAAAAAAACATCTTCTGCATTGTGTGATTACGGGGGTTCCAAAAGGTTTCGGGCCCTTTGGTCCTTTATTTTTTTTTTCAATTTCCCATTAACGATTTAAAACCTTTTTGGGTTTTTTTACTGCAGAATGCGAGTTTTGGGGGCTGACGACACAACCCAAACACATCATACACCAATTTTCTTTGGGGTTTTCTAAACGTTTCTTCGGAAAATTTTAACCCTTGGGCCCGACTGGTCGAATTAAATCAAATGTGTCCCCCACCCACAAAAAACAAAAATTTCTTTGCGTAAAACAACTTGACAAAAAAAACGTAAAAAATTTTTCCCTGAAAATTTTAATCTGTTCTTTACAAAAAATGAAAAAAAGGGTTTGGGAAGAAACAAATTACCCCAAAAGTTTTTGGATTTTGTCTTTTGGTAAAAATTTGCCCAGGGTCAGATTTTTTTAAAGGGAATAGGTAACTTTTTTTTCAAAAAAGGGTTCAAACCAACCCCTCAAAATTTTTAAAAAAAATTTTCTTGAACTAAACAGTCAAAAAAAAGGGTTCTTCTTTTGTTTAATAAAATTTTACTTTAAATTATTTTTTTAAAACTTTTTGGGATTCCGAAGCAAAAATTTTAAAATAAAAACCTTGTAATCTACTGGGGAAAAGCGTTAAAATTTGGGGTTTTTTTTTTTAAAAGCCGTCGACGTTTTGGGCCGTCTGTTTTAAAGGTATTGAATATTTTGCCTTTTAAAATAAAAATTAAAGAGTTTTAAAAAAGCTGTTTTCCATTTTCCCAAAATTCTGTCCGGAAGACACCACACTCCCTTACAAATTTTTTTAAAAAACAAAGAGAAATTTAACCTTTCCCCTGGATATACCCCCGGTTTCCCCAGAATTGTCTTTTTAAAAAAATATCTGATTTACTCAGGGGGGTTGTTTGTGGAATGTCTTTTTTTTAATAAAATGACGTTAATATCTTCTCAACCCAATTTCAAAGAAAGGTTTCACCCCGTTTTTAAAACAAAACTAGAAAAAAAAAGCCCAATGAGTGGGGTTTTGTTTTCCCATGTTGATCTTTTTCTTTTCCCTTATGGTTTTGGGGGGGGGGGGGGGGGGGGGGGGGGGGGGGGGGGGGGGGGGGGGGGGGGGGGGATTTTGGGGGGGGGGGGGGGGGGGGGGGGGGGGGGGGGGGGGGGGGGGGGGGTTTGCGGGTGATGGGTTTTTCCTGGGGGTTTTTCAGCCATTCCCTTTATTTGCATGACTTGATTTTGTACAAACCCTTTTTCATTGAATTTTGTCTTTTTGTAAAGTGGAAAATTTTTGGGTTTTTTATTTCTCCTCTCTCTCTCTTCTTTTCCTTTCACTTTTCCCCCCTTCTTCTCTCTCTTTTCTCTCTCTCCCCCCCTCTCTTTTTCTCATCCCCCCGCCCCCTTTTCTTTTCCCCCTTCTTTTCCCCTTTTTAATTCTCCTCTCTCTCTTGTCGATTCGGGTTTTGCCCCCCTTTCTTCTCCCCCCCCCACCTTTCCCCTCCCCTCCCCCTTTACCCCTCTTCTCCTTTTTTCTCTCCCCTCTCTTCTCTCTATCCCCCATTTTTGTCATCCTATTTGTCCCTTTTTTTCCTTTTCTTTGTCTTCTTGAATTTGGGGGGGGGGGGGGGGGGGGGGGGGGGGGGGGGGGGCGTTTTTGGGGGAATTGTTGCTTGCTGCCGATTTGGGGGGGGAAATGTCGGGGTGTCTTTCGCTTTTTTTTTTTTTTTTTTTTTCCCTTTCATTCCATGATTTGTTTTTTTAAAACCACCCCTTCTTCTTTTTGGGTTTTCAGGGCCCAATTTTTTTTATATCTTCTCCCCCCCTCCCCCCCCTCCTCCCTCCCCTTCCTCCTCCTCCTCCCCCTTTCCTCCTCCTTTCCCCTTTAAGTCTTTTTTTTAAATCTTCTTTTTCTCTTTTCTTCTTTTTCCTTCCTTTTCTTCTTCTTCATTTCTTTTCTTCTTCTTCCTTTTTTCTTCTGTCTCTCCTTTTGTGTCAAGACCCCCGTCTCTTTTTTCGGTGTCCCCAAAGTCCCCACCCTCTTCTCTTTGGGGGGCCCCGCCCCCCCCTTTCCATCCCTCCCTCTCTCACACACTTTTCCTCTAGTTTTTATTGGGGCATTCCTTATTCAAAATTTCCCAGTTTCTTTGTTGTTTGGGGTTTATATGCAGTTCGTAAATTGATTTCTACCATGTATTTATTGTTTGAGGGCTGGATGGAAAAAAGCCACTGACTGGTGCTTATTCTTTTCCCTCATTAAACAACATTTTCGTTCGTTCGTTCGTTCGTTCTCTCTCTCTCTCTCTCTCTCTCTCTCTCTCTCTCTCTCTCTCTCTCTCTCTCTCTCTCTCTCTCTCTCTCTCTCTTCTCTGTTTCTCACTGTCTGTGAGCTTGTACCTGTACATCTGTCTCTTTCTTGATGTCCTTTTACCCTCACAATCATATTCCTCCATATTCTCTCTCTCTCTCTCTCTCTTCTCTCTCTCTCTCTCTCTCTCTCTCTCTCTCCTCTCTCTCTCTTCTCTCTCTCTCTCTCGCTCGCTCGCTCGCTCTGCTATGACAGTCTTCTCAATCATTCATCGTTTTTGCACCATGCGTGGCTTTGCCCCTGTGGACCTTAATAATCAAATCAGACAACCATCACTGAATGTCAAACTAAACAAAATTGCATGAAAATGAAAATGAAAGATTATCAATCAGAATCTAGAAATGGTAAAGCAAATAATGTTGCGATGGAATTGACTGCACGCACACACATATATACACACGCACGCACGCACACACGCACACACCGAGATAAAATTTTCAGGAGTAAATATTACCTCTAAATTAACTTGGAACAACCATATTGAACATATTATCAACGAAGCCAGCAAATCTCTTAATCTTATCAAAATGATCAGTAAACAAAATTGAGCTGCAGATACACAAACTTTTTGTACACCTTTCGACATCTCTCGTAAAATCAAAATTATCATACGCACAAGAAGTGTTCTTCAGCGCACCAAACTACTTACTTAAAAGTTGCAAAGCATAGACTGCAAGGCATTTAGACTCGCACTAGGTGTCCCATTTCATGCCAGTGCATCAGGAACGTATTACGAAGCCGGAGTTCTGCCCCTTGACGACTATAGAAACTTGGCCTGTGCTAAATTCATCCTACGTAGCTCAGCTGTTCAGAACTCAAGCAAAGATGAATTAGTTTTACGATCAGATTTCCATTTCCCGAAGCGAGCTAGATCTATTAAATCTAATACAACTATAATGACATATTCCTCAAAATTATTGAAAGACGCTGAGATTGATCCCAAAAATATTGCTGATCGTTTTCCTGTATCCCCGATTCCACATTGGAATTGCACACCGCATGTTTTGATTATAAATATACTGATCTACAAAAGAATGTTACCAATAATATATTCTCCTCTCTTGCCAAATCTCATATCGATAGTAATTATTCACATCACCTAAAAGTTTTCACCGATGGATCACTGTTAAATGAAAAAGCTGGAAGTGGTTTTGTTATTCCTACCCTTAAAGTTGAAAATCTTTCATCTCGGGAAGGGGTATTCTATCTTCACGGCTGAGCTGGTGGCAATTCTAATGGCGCTTAACTTTCTTGTTGATACTCCACTTACTATCTACAAAGCACTTTTCTGTGTGGATTCTAAATCTG
>CM031620.1:9812018-9814518 GCA_018398815.1 Conus ventricosus | reverse complement strand
TTTCTCTCTCTCTCTCTCTCTCTCTCTCCTCTCTCTCTCTCTCTCTCTCTCTCCTCTCTCTCTTCCTTTTCTCTCTCTCTCTTCTCTCCTTCTCCCTCATGCAACTGCTCTCCGTCCCTCTCTCTCTCTCTTTCTCTCTCTCCCCCTATCCCCCTTTCTCTGTCTATATATCTTTCTCTCTCTCATGCAATTGCTCTCTCTCTATCTTCTCTCTCTGTCTCTGTCTCTCTCTCTCTCTCTCTCTGTTTTCCTGTATCTCTGCCTCTCTGTCTCTGTTTCCCCCTCTCTCTTTCTCCCGCTGTCTGTCTGTCTGTCTGTCTGTCTGTCTGTCCTGTCTCTCTCTCTCTCTCTCCTCTCTCTCTCCTTTTCTCCTCTCTCTCTCTTTTCTCTCTCTCTCTCTCTCTCTGTCTCTGTCTCTGTCGGGCAGTCAGACTCATTCATTTTCTGTACAAACGCCGCAGTAATCTGTCGTTTCCTCCTAGCGTTACAGATTCCCTCCCTTCGACCTTCCTCAAGTTTGATCACTGACCTTTGCTTTGGACTGACTGGAACATCGATCAGGGAGGCTGGTTGGAGACCTCAGCATCACGGAGAGTGGGGTCGGCAGGTGAGGGGTGTAGAAAGAGACAGACTGGCTGTTGGTTCAAAGAGGGCGTTGGGTAGGATTTATGTGGATTAGGGGACGTTTTCTGACTGTCTTTACCCCCTCTCCAATCAAATACAGTGTACAGGCAGAGACAGAACAGGGTTTGGTTTCGTGATATGAAATGTGTGTATGTGCACATCTCTCACTCACGTCTCTCTCTCTCTCTCTCTCTCTCTCTCTCTCTCTCTCTCTCTCTCTCTCTCTCTCTCTCTCTCTCTCTCTTCTCTCTCTCTCTCTCTCCTCTCCCCTTCTCTCTCTCTCTCTCTGTGAGGGGTGGAGGTGTGATTGGGGGGCTGGGAAATGAGAGGAGTGAAGAGGAGACTGTAACAGACTCTTTGCAACACCTATCCATTGCAAACATTTTGGTCTGTTTTCATTAATCAATATATGTTCTGCGTCCGTTTCACTTGTCCAAAGTGTTATATGCTATTCTTACTGCATTTCATTCCTGTGTACATAGACTGTAAACGAAGACTAGACCACAACACATTATTAACATATTCTCACTCATTTAGACTCTTATTCTTTTGTTTCCTTTATACCAAAGAAGTACATGACAGCGAAAAATCGTTTTGGCCCATAGAGGCGTTCCCCTTCATCATACTATGAGCATTACACAGGCTGGGGTGACAGGGAAAGGGGTATAGACAGACACATTGGCTGTGAACATTACACAGTCTGGGGGTGACAGGGAAAGGGGTATAGACAGACACATTGGCTGTGAACATTACAGAAGCTGGGGTGACAGGGAAAGGGGTATAGACAGACACATTGGCTGTGAACATTACAGAAGCTGGGGGTGACAGGGAAAGGGGTATAGACAGACACATTGGCTGTGAACATTACAGAGGCTGGGGTGACAGGGAAAGGGGTATAGACAGACACATTGGCTGTAAGCATTACAGAGGCTGGGGGTGACAGGGAAAGGGGTATAGACAGACACATTGGCTGTGAACATTACACAGGCTGGGGGTGACAGAGAAAGGGGTATAGACAGACACATTGGCTGTTAGCATTACACAGGCTGGGGGTGACAGGGAAAGGGGTATAGACAGACACATTGGCTGTGAACATTACACAGGATGGGGGTGACAGGGAAAGGGTATAGACAGACACATTGGCTGCTGATGAACAGGGGACGTGAGGCAGGACTAACATGGATTAGGGGATGAGGTGGCAGTTATCCTCTCCTGTGAGATCCAGTGAGTAGACCGACTGACGTCAACAGGGGGATGAAGAGACAGAGAGAAAAGAAAGTAAGAGAGACTCTTTTGACACTTTGATATTTTATTGTCATTACCAAAGAGGTCTTTTGACAAGGGGGGAGAGGTAACAGAACAATAACATTTCCCTCTTCCTTTCCTGCAAACAAATAGTACACATTCATTCACAGTGTGTATCAAATCAAAGGTTAACAAAAACGTATAAAATCTTAACATTTCCGTATGTTCTCACGCACAGGAGTAATGCAGTAAGGTTTAAAAAAATTCGTAAGACTGACTCGACTATCCACTCAATCAAATGGTGACATTGTAACTTACTGATCTCTTCCACATGCGGTGAATGATATTATTCATTCATATATCTCTTATAGTGCATTATCTTAAATTTCACTATCCTTCACCTGTCTAATTTTCAATGCTTCCGCGATGAATTTCGCAACTAATGTAATTACAAGTTCATCATCTGATGATAACAACGACAGCGACATCTTGTCTTTTCGCTATATCTAACTGGAAAATGAACAATTTGTCCGCACTTCATTACAAGCAGTACAGTGGAAAGCAGAACAGTAAAGTAAGAGAGAGGAGAGAGAGAGGGGAGAGAGAGAGGGAGAGAGAGAGAAGAGAGAGA
>CM031620.1:9802018-9807018 GCA_018398815.1 Conus ventricosus | reverse complement strand
ACACTGGCTGATGGTTAAAGAGCACATTAGGTGAGAGGGGTGGCAGTATTTATACTGTCCAGTCAGATCCAGTGAGTAGACAGAGTGGCGTTTACATGGGGGACGGAGAGAGAGAGAGAGAGAGAGAGAGAGAGAGAGAGAGAGAAGAGAGAGAGAGAGAGAGAGAGAGAGAGGAAGGGAGAGAGAGTGAGAGAGATGTGGGAGGGGAAGGGGAGAGAGAGAGAGAGAGAGGAGAGAGAGAGAGAGAGGGGGAGAGAGAGAGAGACAGAGAGAGAGGAGAGAGTGAATGAATGAATGAATGAATGAATGAATGAATGAATGAATGAATGAATGAATGAATGAATGAATGAATGAATGAATCTGTTTGGGCTTCACGAAGCCAATTCATAAAATGGGAGGTTGTAGGATTGGAACTGTTTATAGAACAAAAATGCCGGATACCTTTTGCTTAGTCTTTCCTTCCACATATGATCACTGCGATTTGGAAATCAAAACACATAAGTAAGGTCTGGACATATCCAACGACATTATTTGTTGTTTTAAAATTGCCATTTCGCCACCATCCCTTTTGAAAATCATGAATCCCAATCCTGAGCACTTATGAGGAAAGTCCAAGATTTTAACCATTGATACTGTTGGAATCTTCTTTCATGCCCTAAATAGAAGTCTGGATGAAACTGTCCATTTTCCTTGTCGAATCTTGCAAACATTCAACTATTTGTATCAATGGTTGGCTGGGGTCAACTGTAGCCAAATGGTTAATCCAGACAAGCTGTCAGACGCCTCACAACGCTCTAAACCACGAGCGCTTCCTGTCGTGATTCCTGGTTCATTTTCTGATGTTCTGTAATACACAGACTGTCCATTCCCACATCGAATCATGTCAAATCTTGGCCACGATCTTCATAAGCACTTCGTTCTTCTGATTCAGTGTCTGGCACTCGGCCTCCTTCTAGGACGAATGTCACCGACTGTTTATCAATATCATGTTCCATGTCGAGTAGTGGAACGTGCCTCCGTCCTTTGTGTCTCATACAGGCCTGAGAAAGGAGGGAGGGAAGGAGGCGATTATACATCAAACTGAATACTCATATCACAAGTGACATTACTGTTGTCCTCTCTATCAGTTTCAATATTACAGAATCGATTGTATGGCATTTGTAAAAACAAGCTGGACGGGGAAAATAAACATTGAGTTGCCTTTTCTTGGTTATGCTTTCTGTGTGTCTTTGTCCTCTGCTTGTCCCTGCTCACTTCTGAAGAGCATTGACACACAAAATACATTTCTTCCTTCAATTACCATGGAAGGGGAACGGTCGAGAAGAACTGTCACAGAGTGTTTCTCCCCGCCTGCGTAGATAATGTCTTTTCCTCTAATACTAGTTTACGGTATAGAAGATCTTCGACGCCAGCGTGTGGACAGGTTTTTTCTTTTAAGATACAAGGCAAGGTTTTAGGAAGGCTGGTGATAGAGCGTCGTCCTGGTAGCCATACAAGGGAAATCACTCAGAGAGAGAGAGAGAGAGAGGAGATGAGAGAGAGAGAGAGAGAGAGAGAGAGAGGAGAGAGAGAGAGAGAGAGGACAGACAGAGAGAGAGACAGAGAGAGAGAGGACTGACAGACAGACAGAGTGGGAAGAATGGGAAGAATAAGGGGGAAGTGGTGGGGGGAATGAGAGAGAGAGAGACAGGGAGAAAAAGGGGATAAACGAGAGAGAGAGAGAGAGAGAGAGAGAGAGAGAGAGAGAGAGAGACAGAGAGACAGAGAGAGACAGGGAGACTTACAGACAGAGAGAGGGGGGGAGGGGAGAATGGGAAGAATGAGAAAGAAGGTATGGGAAGAATGAGAGAGAGAGAGAGAGAGAGAGAGAGAGAGAGAGAGAGAGAGAGAGAGAGAGAGAGAGAGAGAGAGGAGAGAGAGAGAGAGAGACAGACAGACAGATAGACAGACAGACAGAGAGACACGCAGAGAAACACAGAGACATTAAGACAGCAAAAGAGAGACAGACAGACACCAGACAGAGTGACAAAAAAAAATAAAGAAACAGACACAGAATAAGATAGAGCCAGACAGACACAGATGAGGACGGACAGAGACAGAGAGTCTGGTCGACAGATGGACCGAGAGAGAGTGAGAAAGAGACAGACAGAAAGGAGAAGAAATAAAGCTGGGAGTGGTGATGACGGTGTGCTCTTAAACTCGCCCATTACGGTGATGTTATGAAGGACCAACAACATTCTCATTTTCTAACTCCCATCAAAGAGATGGTGTCCCAGATGACATGGCCTCCTCAGGATTCAACGAGTCTTCTTTTTCTGGACCAACATTGAGGAAACGCTACAGGACATTTCCATCCCGAACCACTCTCCTCACTATACCCTTCGCCCCCTCCACCCCCATCCCATTTTTTTTAACACCTAATGATCAGTCTGTCTCCATCAATCTGTAGATGCTGTCTTGGCTCCTCTTGGCTCTATTCCAGTGACTTCTAGTTCAACGACAAATGAATGTCAAGGGATGAGTTTGCTCTCCTCCCTCTCTCTCTCTCTCTCTCTCTCTCTCTCTCTCTCTCTCTAACCAGATTATTATTTTTGGTATGTAATGATCGTTGATGGTTTCTCTCTAGAAATTCAGAAACAGGTATTGGGAGACACGGTGTGTGCGCGTGTTTGCGTGCCATCAACCTATTGCCCTACAACTCTCGCCACCATTCTCCTTCCCTCCTCAAAAAATATTGAACGTTTGAAGTCCATTGCTCTCTCTCTCTCTCTCTCTCTCTCTCTCTCTCTCTCTCTCTCTCTCTCTCTCTCTCTCTCTCTCTCTCTCTCTCTCTCTCTCTCCCTCTCTCTGTCCGCCTCTTTCCTTCCTACTCCACGAAGATTGAGTAAATGAAAATTCTCTCTCTCTCTCTCTCATTCTCTGTCTGTCTGTCTGTATGTCTGTCTGTCTGTCTCTGTCTCTCTCTGTTTCTGTCTGTCTCTGTCTCTGTTTCTCTCTGTCTCTCTATTTCTCTCTCGCCACTCCTTTCCTTCCATTCTCCACACATATTGAGTATGTAAACTCTCCTCTCTCTCCCTCCCTTCCCCTACCACCCCCCCTCTCTCTCTCTTTCTCTCTCTTCAACACCATGTTTCCTTCCTTCCCCAACATAACATTGACTCCTCGAACTCTGTCTGTCTGTCTGTCTGTCTGTCTGTCTGTCTGTCTGTCTGTCTCTCTCTCTCTCTCTCTCTCTCTCTCTCTCTCTCTCTCTCTCTCTCTCTCTCTCTCTCTCTCTCTCCTTCAACAGAATTATCCCCGACAATAATGCGTTTTTGGCGTGTTTGATTCAAAAGGTATTTGTCGAGTTGAAAAGAAGGGATTTAAGGCCTTAGGAAAGCTGCTAATGGAATGAAAACGATTGAAAAGGAAACATCATATTGAATGTTATGATAAAGGGTCAGATTTGCTTTTAAAGAAAGCAGACTCCCCGACCACCCCCTCTTCCGTCCCTCCTCCACTTTTAATCCTTTCTCACATTTCCCACCCCAACCCCTGCAAAAAAAGCCTTGGAAAACAATGTTGTACGGGGGAAAAAGGTATGATGCAAGTTATGTCTTATTTGACATATTTTGTCGAGATATAAACCGAAGAAATGTCATGTATGTGCGTACTATAGTATGATAGGCCGAACAAGTGTTGTGAAACTGGCATCATGAGTCCATGAGCAATGCTAATGACTAACACGTGATTATTATCTGCTTGATAATTTGACGGGAACCAGACAAATCCACGTTCAGATAAGCTGACACGCTAACAGCTTTATTTCTCATCTGTTTAATTCCAAGCCACGTGGCCTAAAAATAAAGGGCCATAAGCCAAAACCAGATAGTCGGACACTCTTACCAGCACAAGGACACTCAGAAAAAGCTGATCTCCACTCAGGCTTAAAGATTCTTGAAATTGCTTTTCATTCAGGGGAAGTATTGATGAGAAGTAGCATAGTTACTTTCCTTGTAATTTTTCTCAATAGGGTATTGACCATTTACAATGTCAATGTCCAATAGGTGTCAATGTTCCATAGAAATGTATTACTCTACTCAATAAACTGTTATAATTCGTACATGGTAAATTAACAGATTCATGTTCGTGTGTGTGTGTGTGTGTGGGGGGGGGGGGGGGGGGAGGGTTGTGTTAATAATCTAGCCGATCGAATCGTGGACCAGCCGTTGGATTTGGATTCACTAACTGCCACCAGAATCTGTTCCCATTTGTTATCGGACCACGTGCCATTCTTTCACTGAGTCTGACTACAACCAGTGACGTGGTGTAGGCGTAGTCCTGCTGATACTGGTGCAGGTGCGAAAATGACGTCAGTGGCAAAGGCAGTGAACTGTGCACTCCGGTCAGACAGTTTTGGGAGCCATAAGCTCATCTGCATCACATGACCTCCAGTTATGAACGTTTAGAAACGAGCACTGCTCTGCGTTTCGTCCGTATGTTCAAAAGGTGTTTGTGTGCGCGCATGTGCGTGTGTTTCATTCTTTTATTTTGTGATTTTGTGACGACTCCATTGCCATGTGATGTAGGCTTTAGGAATATTGACAAAAGACAGTCATTTTTCTCTTTGCCTATCTCTTGCTCATAGTCAATCATATGCACGCGCACTTTGTGTGTGTGTGTGTGTGTGTGTGTGTGTGTGTGAAAACGAACAAGTAAACACCAAGTTGAAACAGTCTAGTTTACTGTTAAAATCACTCTTAAAGGGCGAAAGGCCAAGGATGAATTCTCTTTGAATCCTTGTCTCTGTGCTTTTCGTCTCTGTGCACCAGAGACAGTGACGTCATCTGACTGGTGAGCAAAACCACTGACATATCCTCTCCCAAACCGGTAGAAAGAAACTCGTGGAGAGCGTGACAGCAGAGAGTCCTCAGAGAGAAGCCCCTTTCAAACAAGTGTTTCGGCCCTTATCTCCTGACACTCGAGGGGGGTTGGGCCACACCCGGTTCATGACTCCGGAT
>CM031620.1:9767018-9797018 GCA_018398815.1 Conus ventricosus | reverse complement strand
TAGTGTACCCGACAGGTTTCACGAAGACAGACCGGGCAACTGTGGCTGAGTGCTCACTGTTACAAGTTACGCAACGGGAGGGCGAGGGTTCCAGTCCCAACAGAGGCATTTGATTGTGTACTTTTTTCACTCAGTGAGCCAGTGCCTAGAGAAGATGAGTCTTCCATGGGTTCAAATGGTTGGAATGGAACCAGGAGTCGAGTTTCATCCATTCACGCAATGGTGTACCTGGTGTACTTGGTGTACCTGGTGTACCTGACATCCTCGGCCTGTCGTTGAATGTTCATCGGAGGATGCTGCTCCAGTTTCTCGACCAAAATTCATGACCCACGTTGCAGGTGTCTGTATCTCTCGGGGCTGGTCGATAGGGGAGTGTAACATGACAAACAGCGTGATGTGCAGTCCTGTCAGATAGTCTCAGACACTGAAGGAACTCCGTAACAGAATCTTCATCATGCCTCTTTGATCATCGTGTCCTAATTCTGTCAGATTCCGTGACTGTCTTTATTCTGGTGTGGGGGTGACCCGATTGTAAAGGTGCTCCCCCATATCCCTGTCCTTTCCAAGTCAAAGTCTTGGTAACTGGTGTTACGTAGAACATTGACTATGTCGAACATTGACTCTCTGGTTCCTTTTTCTCCGGGGGAAAATGAAAAATGAACCGTGTGGGATTTCTTCTATAGGCTTTGGTTCGGTTTTCTACGGAGAGCATTGAATCCTTTTGTTGAATAAGGATAGATTACAATGGTCTCCATATGCTGCTAGCGAAGGATTGTATATTTAAAATCCATTTCCCTCATTTCTCATCCCCATTCTCTTTCCTCCTCCACCCTCACCCCCTCTTTTTCTTTCCATTTCTTTTTTAATCTGTCTAGTCATCGATGTAATGACGGGGAGGAATTGTTAATCTGCACTTGTTTCGCCCCGCTATTGAATTGTTCAATCTATCTATCTGTCTATCTCTCTTTCTTATTATCTCTCTCTCTCTCTCTCTCTCTCTCTCTCTCTCTCTCTCTCTCTCTCTCTCTCTCTCTTATCCGTCTGTCTGTGTCTATATATCTGTATGTCTGTCTATCAGTCTATCTAGTTATCTATCTATCTATCTCCTTATGATGAGGGTGTTTGCAAATTTGACCTCATGTATGATTTAGGAACAATGAGCTAAGGTCACCCCTTGTTTTTCGTTATTACTGAAGAACCCCCTCCCCCACCTCCCATAACGATCTGATGTTGGTCAACTCATAGTAATGGAAAAGAGAGCCAGCTTTTTGACAAAAAGGGTGCGGGTGGGAGTGGGGGGGGGGGGGGGGGGGGTAGTGGGTATGTCACCTAAAGCCACATGGGTCTGAAGTTTAAAAATGCATCACTTTGTAACAGTCATTGCGTCATTTATACATTTTTTTACGTCACTGTGCTTAAAAAGAGACAAACGATAAACGTCTGATTTGAGAATGCAGTCAAATTTGTTCGATGTGGCTAATGTGATTACATCTTTTATCACGCGAACGAGAGCAGCATGCCTCTGTTTCTCCCCGTTTGTCCCATTCGCCCTTCTGTCTTTCACCTTTCTGTGGTGCATTTTTATCACACGTGAATCATACCGGGCATATTGCCTCTCTTGATATTGTTAATAGTAATATGCACCGAGCATACGATTATTCAATCATTTTATTCATCCATCCATCCATTTATGCGCTGTCCGTTTAAGATTTTTGTTCAGCAAAAGACCAGATCGTGTGACAGGAAGCAAAAACAATCAGAAACATCTGGAATATATTGAATGCATCCAATTACACTCCCAGAAACGCGCGCGCGCGCGCGCACGCGCGCACACACACACACACACACACACACACACACACACACACACACACACACACACACACACACACACACACACACACACACACACATGGAGTGAGCGAGCGAGCGAGCAATAAGCGAAGGAAGGAGAGAGAGTGAGAGAGAGAGAGAGAGAGAGAGAGAGAGAGAGAGGAGAGAGAGAGAGAGAGAGAGAGAGAGAGAGAGAGACTAACAGACAGAGAGAGAGAGAGAGAGAGAGAGAGAGAGAGAGAGAGAGAGAGAGAGAGAGAGAGAAGAGGAGAGAGAGAGAGAGAGAGAGAGAGAATGAATGAATGAATGAATGAACATGAATGATTCCTGTAAAATCGATGAATTCGCAACGACTGCAGTTTTACAATGATTTTTGCTCACTTTGTCAACTCTGACAATAATTGTTTATTTTGTTGTTAAGATATTGCTGATGCCGTTGTAATCGTGGTTTGTGAGGATTAAGGTTAGCTCTATCTGGCATGGCCGTGTTATCAATGTCGGCGTTACAGACAACAAAGGTCGGATTCAGACGTTTTTGTACTCCCACTTCTTATAGAACAGGGAGTACTTCAGAATGGGAACGAAGAAATGCTCTCTCTCTCTCTCTCTCTCTCTCTCTCTCTCTCTCCTCTCTCTCTCTCTCTCTCTCTCTCTCTCTCTCTGTGTGTGTGTGTGTGTGTGTGTGTGTGTGTGTCCGTCCGTCCGTCCGTCCGTCCGTCCGTGGTCAAAATGGGTTCCACTCGCTCCAGACAAAACTACTGGGCCGATCTTTCTGAAAATTTGTAGGTATGTTCAATATGGGTCACGGATTATGCCCGATGTTTCAGTTACCGTTATAACCGTTGCTAACGGCTGTAACGGCCTGTAACGGTTTTTCTTCTTTATGGAGTATCTCGGAGAGTACTTGGCCAATCTTTGTGAATATTAGCAGGTATGTTCATTATGGGTCACGGATAATGTCCGATGTTTCAGGTTACCCCGTTATAGCCGTTACTAACGGTTGTAACGGCCTGTAACGGTTTTTCTTCTTTATGACATATCTCAGAAAGTACTTGGCCGATCTTTCTGAAAATTTGTAGGTATGTTCATTATGGATCATGGATGATGCCAATGTTTTAGTTTACCGTTATAGCAGTTACCAATGGCTAAAACGGCCCATAACGGTTTTTCTTCTTTATGGAACATATCAGAAAGCACATTGTCGATCTTTCTGAAAATATGTAGGTATGTTCATTATGGGCGACGTTTTAGTTTACCGTTGTAACCGTTACTAACAGCTATAACGGACCATAACGGGTTTTCTTTTTAATGGAATGTCTCAGAAAGTACTTGGCCGATCTTTCTAAAAAAAAATAGGTACGTTGGTTATGGGCCACCGATGATGCCTTATGTTATAGTTTACCGTTATAGCCGTTACTAACGGCTATAACGACCCATAACGGTTTTTCTTCTTTATGGAATATCTCAGAAAGTACTTGGCCGATCTTTCTGAAAATATGTAGGTATGTTCATTATGGGCGACGTTTTAGTTTACCGTTGTAACCGTTACTAACAGCTATAACGGACCATAACGGGTTTTCTTTTTAATGGAATGTCTCAGCAAGTACTTGGCCGATCTTTCTTAAAAAAAATAGGTACGTTGGTTATGGGCCACCGATGATGCCTTATGTTATAGTTTACCGTTATAGCCGTTACTAACGGCTATAACGACCCATAACGGTTTTTCTTCTTTATGGAATATCTCAGAAGGTACGTGGCCAATCTTTCTGAAAATTTGTAGGTATGTGCACTATGGGTCACGGATGATGCCCGATGTTTTAAGTTTACTGTTATAGCCGTTACTAACGGCCCATAATGGTTTTCTTCTTTATGGAAAATCTCAGAAAGTTCTGGGCCGAACTTTCTGAAAATTTGTAAGTATGTTCATTATAGGTCACAGATGATGCCCGATGTTTACCAGAATAGCCATTACTAACGGTTACACCAGCCCAAGACGGTTTTTCCTCTTTATTGAATATCTCGCATGTATTCAGGATAAACTGGGAGTACCTTTACATGCTTGCATTTTTTTCTTGTATTCTGTTCATTTTGCTCTGGATTCATCGTCCATCGCACTCCATACCACGTGAATAATTCAGCGGGAAACACTGGCAATAAAAACGTGGATTTGTATTTTCACGTTTTGGACCCCCCATCTCTCTCTCTCTCTCTCTCTCTCTCTCTCTCTCTCTCTCTCTCTCTCTCTCTCTCTCTCTCTCTCTCTCTCTCTATTTCTCTTTCACACACACAAACGTACACGCACGAACGCGCCCGCGCGCGCGCGCGCGCCCCCCCCCCCCACACACATACACACACACATACACACACACTGTCTCTCTCTCACACGGACACGTACACACACACGTACACACACACGTACACACACACACACACACACACACACACACACACACACACACACACACACACACACACACACACACACACACACACACGCGCGCGTGCGCGCGCGCGCGCGCGCGCGCGCGCTCTCTCTCACACACACACACACACACACACACACACACACACACACACACACACACACACAAACACACACACACACACACACACACACACACGCATACACACACACACACTCTCTCTCTCTCTCTCTCTCTCTCTCTCTCTCTCTCTCTCTCTCTCTCTGTCTCACAACCAGATTAAGTTTCACTTTTGGGTGCCAAGATATTGCAAATAGAGCAAAGAGAGCAGTTACAGTTATACTTCACATTTTATATAAACTGAATTGTAGCGCTTTTACAGTTTTCTCAAAGCTGTTTGACTCTCAGGTGCAGCCAATCCTACAATATGGAGCAGAAATTGGGGCACTTGAGAAAAGCGTCGTAATCGAAAATGTGCATTTGTATGCTATGAAAACATTTTTGAATTTAGATAATCGAACACCGAATGATTTAGTCTATGGTGATCTGGGAAGATATCCGATTTATGTTAATTCGTTTTTGAAATGCATTAAATACTGGTTGAAAATAACAAGAATGGACGAAGTTAAAATACTTTTTAAAGCTTATAAGATATTGAGAAATTTGGATTCAAATGGCAAGAAGACATGGGCTACCAATGTTCGTCACTGTTTAAATTCATAGGGCTTTGCTTATGTTTGGGATAACCAGGGATTTGAAAATATTGTGGGTTTGAAATGTTTTAAACAAAAAAATTTTGGGGACGGCAATGCAGGCTGGCATAAACCTATTTATGCAGTGACAGATTTGGGGCATACAGACTCTTTAAAAAACAAATGTGAAAAAGACCCCCATCCCTTAAAACGGATATGAACAGAAATATTTAAAATGCCCCTAAGAAATTTTTAGTTTTTGGGGGTTTCTGATATGGGTTTGCACCTTTTCCCGAAAACATGCTGTGAGTGTAAAAACTACATGTCGTTTATGAAACCCCGGCCAAGGAAGTTTAAACCCATTTTTTTTTGCTGCCCTGTTTTTCCATGACCTCGGAAAAATTCAAAAGCCAAAGTTTTATTCTCCCCTTGTCTTTTCAGATTTAAAATTTACCCCTGGCGTCAAGAAAGGGAACATTATTTTAAACCCTTGTATTTTAAAAATTTTTGAAAACAAAGGGGCTACTACTGTTATTAAAAAAAAATTTTGTATGATCTTATGTATTTTGTTTTCTCTTGTAAATTTTCCTTCATTTCATAATTGAAAATTGTGAAAAAAATTGGGGGTTTCCCCCCCCTTCAGTATGGGACTAAGGGCCTTTAAATTGAAAAAATATTCGCATTCGCATTCTTCTCTATCTCTCTTTTCCTCTCCTTCACACAACACACACACACACACACACCCACACCACAAAACACACACACACAAAAAACACCCCCACACTCTCTCTCCTCTCTCTCTCCTTTTTTTTTCGTCAAAAAAACCTTTTTGGGTAATGACAAAAAAAATATCAAAGTACCCAAAAGTGTCTCACACACCCCCAAAAAACCACCAACCCCAACACACAACAACACACACACACACACCCAAACACCAAACAGAAAAGGGGTACGAAAAACATTTTACTTTGTTGTGACTTTTATTTTAACATTAATCCCTTTTTCCCTTGCTCAGTAACTCTCACGATGGGGGTCGTACCGTTTTTTTTCTTCTTGAAATCATCATTGAATTAGGGAATTGTTGGGAACTAAGGAAATCATTCTGGGAGGGGGGGCCCTTTGTGTTTGACGGGGGCATCATCACTTTGGGTGGGCAACTCATTTTTGTTGTTGTTTTGGGGAGAAATTAAACCCCTGTCCCAAATTCATCGTGATATTCCCCTATCCATGCGCGGTGAGTTTTTGGGAAAGCTGATTTAAAAAGGGACCTATTTTTAAAAATTGAGACGGTTAAATTTTTTGGGGATGTAAATAAAAATGCAAAAAATTACGCTGCAGATCAAAAATTTTAGCCCGTCTCTTTTTGGGAAATCTGAGAAATTTCTTCTTTGTCAATTACTTAAAAACTACGTGATGTTCACTTGTTAAACGGGGCCGGGGTTTTGGTTTGGTATGAAATGAAAAAAACCTTCTTCCCCCCCCCTTTCCCCCAAGGGCCGTATTTTTTCGCTTTTTCCCCCCCCCCCCCCCCCCCCCCCCCCCCCCCTCGTTTCCCATTGTTAAAAAAGGTTAAAGGGCAATTTTCCCCGCCCAAACAGTTTTCAAAAATTGCTTCAGAAAGGAAAAGGGATTTTTTCTTGGTTTTTGGGATCCCCCAGGCACCAAAATCGGATTCGGGGCCTTCATTCGCCCCTCTTCTTCTGGGTTAACTTCCGAAAACACAAAATTTCCATTTTTTCTAGTGCTGAGGATGTTAGCCTCATAAAGGGAAATTTGATTCTTTTTTTCGCCAGACTCTGTTTGTTGCCCTTCCCCTTTGTCTGTTGTCGATACAAACGTTTCTCTCAAAAACCCAGCCGCGCGGGGTGCAAAACCCACACCCACACACATACACATGGTACACGCGCGCGCGAACGCACGCACACACACACACACACACCCACCCCCTACACACACCCACAAAACACAACACACCACACACACACAAAACACAACACCCACACACACACAACACACACACACAAACCCCCCCCCAACGCACGCACGCCCACACACGCACCACCACGCACGCACGCACCCCACGCACGCACGCACACCCCACCACGCACGAAAGCACGCACGTAGGGCACGCAGGGACGCACGCACGCCCACACACAACCCACCCATTTGGGAAAAAAGGTGGGAAAAGGGTTGAAAAAAAATAAAATGGGGCATTAAAACCTCCAGTTTAACCCAACCCAAAAAAAAAATTAAAAATTTCTATCCCCAAAAAAAAAGGCGGGGGAAATTTTCCCAACTATGTACGTTAAAACATGTTGAAAGGAATGTTTCCCTAATGAGAAAAAAAGTTTTTTAAAATTGAAAGAAAAAAAATATTTGATAACTATAGGTTTCCTGTACCAAACAACAATAGTACTATAAATGTACAAAAATCTTTAAAAAAAAGTCAGGAATGCTGTCCGTTGTGGGAAAAAAAAAGGTTTGGGTTTGGTTTGGAGGGGATTTCTTACACGATTTTTAAACCATTTACCAAAAAACGGGTTGTCATTTTCCATAAATTATTTAACAAATTTTGGGGAATGTGGAAAAATTTCCCGATATGGGAAAGGGCGTCTGTTTGACTCCTTTCAAAAAAAAAGCGGGCAACCCTGGGTTCTGAGACGTCAGTTGACCCTTTTTCAGTCACGTTCAACGGGAAAAAAGTCATGGAAAAAAATAAAAAATTTTTAGAATGGCCTATTACGTGATAAAAAGATTATTTTTTCACTAAATTTGGAATTTGGGAAAAAGGACGAAGTAAAATTGATCACCTGACCCCACTAACTACCCCAAATTAAGAAAACAGTTTGCTAAAAAAAAAGTGCCTTTGGGCCCTTTTTTTGATTTTACAAAAGGCTTACATAGAGTGTGGCACAGCCGATTATTAAAAAAAATTAAAAAAAATTTGGGGTCTTTTGGTCCCTTTCTAAAATTATTGAAATCTTTTTTAAGGGGGAAACCCACAAAAATGCCCAAAATTTTGGGTGACTTTATCACCCTAAAGTTTCATAAATAGGGGAAATTCCAAAAGGGTTCTATAATCCCCCCCATTGTTATTCAATGTAATGCTTAGGGACTTATATAAAATTTTTTTTAAACTTTTAAACCAAGGTACTCAATATCGATGACTTGAAATTTTTGGTTTTTAATGTATTTTTAAAAAAGAAAAACAAATTTAGTCACATAATTATTTTTCAGAACCCTTTTCCCAGCACGAGCGGGATAAATTAAATAAAAAATTTTTGCATTTAAAAGGCTTTAAAATTTTTCGTTAAAAAGACATTTTTTGGGTTTCCCTTTTTTC
This sequence comes from Conus ventricosus, assembly GCA_018398815.1. NCBI lineage: Eukaryota > Metazoa > Mollusca > Gastropoda > Neogastropoda > Conidae > Conus > Conus ventricosus. The sequence goes on along the minus strand of CM031620.1, from coordinate 9,788,727 downwards.
CCTTTGGATATAACCCAAGAAAACCTGCCAATATTCTTTTTTGGGGGGGGGGGGAAAATTTTTTATAAATTAAAAAGGAAAAAATTTTTTTAGGTGTCCATTACCCCAAAAACCAAAACTGGAAAAAACATATTGTCAATTTTTTACTAAAGTTTTTAAAAGTTTAAATTTTTCTAAAAAGGTCAGTATTCCCCCTGGGGACAGGATCCTAAAGTTTTTTTTCCCTTTAGCAACCTTTTTTGTACGATCAAAAATTGATTTTACGGACAGGAAGTATTCTTTTGCTTCGCCGCTTTTAAAAGAAACTTAAAAGAATTGAAGTAAACTTTAAATTTGGGCCCCGGGGTGTCCCTGTGCACACTAAGTCCTTAAGTTAAAAGATACCAGGGCCTTTTGCCACTTGATGAAGAAAGGAAAATAATTTCGTAAAAAAAGTAGTGAAAGGATTTCGGGGGGACGGGCCTTGGGAAAAGTTAAATAAAACGAACCGACATTGGGTTTTTTTGAAAAAAGCACAGAAAAATTTAAATTTAGAACGTTCGTTCAAATTTTTTAGCGTTTTTAAAATTTATCAAAAATTACCCCCACGAGGTTTCGCCTCGCGTACGGGTTCCCGCCGGTACCCCCCCTTTGGGGGCTAAAAAGTAACCCGTTAACATTTTTTCTTCTATCAAAAAAGCGATTTCGCCGCCCGTTTAGCAGCATCGTAAAATTTACATGGAAAAGTTTTTTTTTACTATTTGAAAGTTTTTACACGACGGCTCATTTTTTTGATGGGGGTATGCGGGTTTGGCTTTTTAATTCCAGAATTTCAAAGCTGAAAAATTTTATTATTTAGGTTTAAGGGTCATTCCTTTTTTAAAAGTGAAATAGTTGTTTCCGATGGCATTAAATTAAAATTTTAAATTCCTTCCATCCAATAATTTTAAAATCCTTTTTGTGTTGATTTACAGTCAGTTTAAAAAGTTTGTATTGTTTTGAAAATTTTACAAAGAGAGGAATTTTAATTTTAGTTAAGTCCCTGTTTCCCCTTCTTTACAAAAAAATACTAATGTTGTTTTTTCTTTTGGGGTTTCCCTCGCCCACCCCCCTTGTTTTTTAAAGAACAAGCAGATTAAACAGCAAAAAGGGGAGCAAAAATATATTGGTAGTAAAAGGTTTATTTTCCTTTATCATAAAGGAAATTAATATTTTAATCGAGAGGGATTTCTGGAAGTCAATACAGTTCCCCATCAAAACCTCGCAGGAAACTCTGGGCAAACTTTGTTTTCAATTTAACCCACCGGGTTTTTTTCCCGACTTTTAGACTTTTTTGTAATTCCCCAACCCAAACCCAAATATTGCCAAAGTTTAAATGGGGTATTCGTGGGGAACTTTTAGTTAACGTAAATTTTTTATTTGAAAAGAACGAAAACCCCCTTTTTATGGGGTTTTAAAACCCAAATGTTTACACTGGGCATGTTTTTAAAAAAAGGGTTTGACTTTTAGATTGTTGCCGTTTTTTTTTCTCTTTTTAAATTTAAAAGTAACCTTTGGGAAATCCATTAAGGAACATTTTATAATATAATCCCTAAGTTAGATTATTTTAGTTAATTTTATCTAATTTTTTTATAGTTTTCTGCCTAAATTCATCTATGCTTTAAATTTTTGTTCCTTGTAACCCCATCGTCCCCTTTTTTTTAATTTAAAAAAGGGCTAAAATTGTAAACAATATGTTATTTGACGTCGCAAACACCCATAAGTGTTGGGCAGAGTAAAACAGAAAATTTCCTTTTCCCTTCCCCCAAAACCCCACCCCACCACAAAACCACACACACACACACACCCACACACACCACACCCCAAACACCACGTGCGCACCACGCACGCACACACACACACACACACACACACACACAACACACACCCCACCACAAACACACACACACACACCACACACAACACCCCACAAAACACACCCTAGTGGAGTTCGATGTTTAGCTTTTTTAAATTTGTTTTGAAACAACGTGAAAAAAAGACCAAACTTTTTATGGGTCAGCTTTCAGAATCGTAAAATCCCTTTATTTGTTTGTTTGCTAAGAGAGATTATTGGCCTTCTTTTGTTTAGCTCGTTGGGGTGTGAAATGTAGGGTTTTAAAAGTAGGGGGGCCCACTGTGGGTGTGAAGAAGTAGGGTTTCACTGTGTGGTGTTTCCCCCGGGGCTGGAAGATTAGGGGTTTTAAACATGTGGGGTGTGGGGATGTTTGGGTTTGGGAAAAACACTGTTGGGGGTGAAGATGTAGGGTTCACTGTATGGTGTGTTTCCCCTGTGGGCTGTGAAGATGTAGGGGTTTTACTGTTGGGGGTGTGTCCATGTGGGCTTGAAGGGTTAGGGGTTTTACTGTAAAGGGGTGTCCAAATGTGGACGTGAAAAAATTTTTTGGGGTTTCACTGGGTTGGGGGGTCCCCCTGTGGGTTTTGAAGATTAGGGTTTTTCCCGTATGGTTGTGTCCATGTGGGGCTGTGAAGATGGGGGGTTTTTACTGTAGGGTTTTGTCCCCTGTGGGCTTTTAAGATGAAAGGGTTTTTTTTGTGTGGGTGTTCCCCCTTGGACTGTGAAGATGTAGGGTTTCTTGTGTGGTGTGTCCACTGTGGGCGGGGAAGATATTTGGGTTTCAATTTTTGGGTTTTGGGGGTTGTCCCTGTGGACTGTGAAGAAAGTAGGGTTTTTACTGTTTTGGGGTGTCCACTGTGGGCTGTGAAGGGGAGGGTTTTATTTTGTGGTGTGTCCCGTGGGGTGAAGATGTAGGGTTTCATTTGTTTTGGTGTGTCCCCTTGGTTTTAAGGTGGACCAAAACATGAAGGGATTGGCCCAAAGATTTTAGTGACCCCCTTTTTAAAAACTCTCATAACTGCCCCCAGGGGGGGTATAGTTTTTTGTTCAAACCCATGGATTTATTACGTTTTTGTTCGCCTCAAACCCGTAGTCACGTAGAAGCATTGATTGCGGTAAGAAATTGAAAAGAAAACCCTTTTGGGTTTTTTTAAACTGACCACGATTGGGTTGGGTTTGGGTAGTCAGGTGGAAGAGACGAAGGTTTAAAAAAAGGGAAATTATGGGGTGTCTGCCTTTAAAAATTTTTTCTAGGGCCCATGGGGCATCCCCTTTTTACATTTTAGACTTTGTGACTATTAAGGGGGTGTTTTGTCCCAAGGGTCACAGTGGTTTTGGGGCCCTCAAAGAGGGGAAAAACATTCCACCCCCCACACCAACCCCCTCGCCTCTTCTTTTCTTTGTTACACATGATTTAAACAAGCCCTTTTTTAAACTTTCGCTAAAAAAAAGCTTCCCAGAAAACCCAAAATTCATGCGCGTTTTTGCTCATGGCAAAACAGATCGGACCCTTTGCCTTATTTTCTGTTGTTGTCCTAAAAATTTTTGATCACTTCAAGAAAACCCCCCGAAAAGAATTCAGGGGAAAACCGCTGGGAAAACAAAGGGTTTTTACCCCGAAATTTGTCAGATTGTCAAATAATCGCCTGCTTGAGTGGGAGGCATGGTTTGGGGGCTTATTACCTTTCTTTAGTCTTCTTCGCTCTCAAGCGAAGATAAAAACCCTGGACGACAGCCCCTCCGGGGTACTCTGAAAATGTCCACTGCCCCTGTCCCCCCTTGGTTCCTTTCTTCTTTCTGTCGTTCAGGGATCTTGTCTTCAACTGTTATGGATTGTCCCCTCCTTTTCCCCCCACCCTTCCAGTTAAGGTCAAACCCGGGCAGTGGCGTTGGAGGCGAGCTTATTTAGGGTGAAAAGTCCTCTTAAACTTTATTATTTGATTTTTTAGCCCCGATTAGTCTTTTTTTTCGGAGCCCGAGTGTGCTAAAGGGGTCAAATAAAGCCCCCCAAACAGCCCCACCCGACCTCAACGGTTTTGAAAGAAAGCTGCAAGAGTCTGAGGGATGAACACAGTACGCCATATGTCTCATGACTGGTTTTTGGGCGAGGAGCGTATTTTTTGCATCATCCTTTCCCGTGCACGTGAAAAATCCAGGGCAAAAAGATTTATAAACTTACACTTTAAAGAAGGGGCACAGCCCCTGTGGTTGAGTGATTGGCTTAAAAATAAAACACGGTTTTTTGTGTGTGTGTGTGTGTTGGGGTGGGGTGGGGTGTGTGTGTGTGGTGTGTGGTGGTGTGTGTGTGTGGTTTGTGTGTGTGAGGGGGGGTGAATTTGGATGTGGGTATGGGGTACTTTGGGGTTTTTGTTTGTTTTTATCTATTTTTTTTTCTGTTTTTCTTCTCTGATATTTTAGTGGCATTACCCCCACCCCGTTAATTCCAGCTCCTCATCCACAGTCCCACCCGCTTGTCCTGCCGCAGTCCCGACTCTCTTCTACTGGGAGCAGCAATGTCGAGTCGCCATGAGGCAACCCACCAGAGGAGACACTGCTCCCGAGTCCACTCGGTGGAATCAAGAGGTGACGTTTCTGATCCAACATTCGCAGAACACAGCCTACTAAGCCCCTGTGACCGTAGTCATTGGTTACTCATGGAGCTACCCGTGACTGAGTGTGATCCTCAGAGGCCACCACCGTGTCTGCCCTTTGGTAGACCTTGCCGATACCCTCTGTGTGTGTGTGTGTGTTGTGTGTGTGTGTGTGTGTGTGTGTGTGTGTGTGGTGTGTGTGTGTGTGTGTAAAACTTGAGCGTTTGCTTTTCTCTCGACAATTGTAAGCATTGGTATAGCCACATTCGGGAATGAACATTGATGAACCCTTTCCAGCCATCCCAAGACACATCAAGGTGTCACTCTGTGGTGAAAACCATCAATCTTTGATTTATGTTTTCAGCAATCTGATCAATATTTTCTTATGATTGTGGTCAGTCATAAACACATTGTGTAACAAATCTTAATTTACATTGTGTCACGATCAGACAATCAAATATCATTTCTGTGAAGTAGAGTGCTGATACAAATCAATATATATTCCTAAAGATTGGTTGAAGAATCTGGAGAATGAAGTTCATGAAGACAATCACAAAAGTAAGTATGGTGTGTCAGCGCCATGTTGCTTGCCTTACATTCTGTCCAAGCCGGACGCGTTTATGCTCGTTGGACTTATACTGGTATGGTATCCAAACAGACGTAACCGAAGATGTGAAAGTGTCTGATATGTTAAAATGTCTTCTGAATCTCATCATTATAGAAGAAAGTATGTTTCTAAAGGAATTAGACCTGGTCAAATCACGGCAATATACGACGGTCTGATCTCTGCATGGGAGGTAATCGGCGTTAGAGTTCGCGTTCAGCGGAAGTGATCCCGCTGTTTTCAAGAAAGAGGCGCGGCTGGTGGACACACCCAAAGCAGTTTGGTCAATCAGCCAAATTATCTGTTTAATCAAAGAGGAAAATGCCGAAATATGGATGTGAAAGGGTGCGCATGTAATGAGACAGAATCAAGGTTAACCTGCTTGGCCTTCAAATTTAATTATCATTTTACTCTGTAGGTCTATTTGCTTGACTCATAAACTGCGAAAAAGGCTTGTCTGTTTGCGATGGAAAGACAGGTGTCGTCCCCTCCGCCTTTCCCCGTCTTTGTAGCAGAACAGATCTATTGAAAAGGCAGCCAGTTTAAATAGGGCGAGCTGGAAGGAGAGAGAGAGAGAGAGGGGTTGTCGTCGTCGTCATTACGAGTCACATGGTTGTCAAGTGTCAAAGCGCATGACTGTCTAATTTATTTTCACACAGTAGGCGTTACAATGCTACCAGCAAGAGAGTGATAGACTAACAGACTGAGATGAGGAAAACAAGCAGTTCCCGCGATGTGGCTGATATGCATAGGTTTTTATCATGCCAACGGGGTCTGTGTGCTCCTGTTCCGTCCCACTCGTCCCGTCCACCCCTGTCCCTTCATCTTCCTATTTGTGATTTCTTATTTCACGTGAGTCATGAAAGTCATACTGCCTCTGTCGTCGCTGTTTACATTAATACGAAGTAAGAGGTCACTCATTTCTTCACTTATTCATTCAACTGTCCATTCATTCATAAGATTATTATCTGCAAACGAAATGGAACGTTGAGAGGCAGCAGCGTCCTTCGCCAACAACTTGTATAAATCTAGTCTAGTGTTTCTGCATGCGCGTTGTCTAGAACCATGCATGCACGCACGCGCATGTGTGTAAGCGCGCGCGCACACACACACACACACACACACAACACACACACACACACACACACACACACACACACACACAAAACACACACACACTTACTCTCTCTCACACACACATACAGACACAGACAGACAGACACACATTACACACTAACACGCGCACGCGCAGATTCACACACACACACACACACACACACACACACACCACACCACACACACACACCACCGCACGCACGACGCACGCACGCACGCAAGCACGCCCCACACACACACCACACACACACACACACTCACACACACACACACCACACACACACACACACACACACCACACACACACACACTCAATCTCAGATGTTGAATGTTTTGAATTTGCTTCGGCTGTGACCTAGCAGCTAATAGCCTTTCCCACCGGGTTCAGTTCTCAGTGCGTGAGCCCAGGAATGTTTGATTTGTTGCTGAAGTCACAGTGGCTCTTGTTATCGGTGTGTGTTGTGAGAAATTAAAGTCACAGTGGCTATTGTTGTCGGTGTGTGTTGTGAGTAATTAAAGTCACAGTGGCTGTTGTTGTTGGTGTGTGTTGTGTGAGCAATTAAAGTCACAGTGGCTATTGTTGTTGGTGTGTGTTGTGAGCAATTAAAGTCACAGTGGCTATTGTTTGTTGGTGTGTGTTGTGAGAAATTAAAGTCACAGTGGCTCTTGTCGGTGTGTGTTGTGAGTAATTAAAGCCACAGTGGCTATTGTTGTTGGTGTGTGTTGTGAGTAATTAAAGTCACAGTGGCTATTGTTGTTGGTGTGTGTTGTGAGTAATTAAAGTCACAGTGGCTATTGTTGTTGGTGTGTGTTGTGAGTAATCAAAGTCACAGTGGCTATTGTTGTTGGTGTGTGTTGTGAGCAATTAAATCACAGTGGCTATTGTTGTTGGTGTGTGTTGTGAGAAATTAAAGTCACAGTGGCTATTGTTGTTGATGTGTGTTGTGAGAAATTATAGTCACAGTGCTTTTGTTGTCGGTGTGTGTTGTGAGTAATTAAAGCCACAGTGGCTATTGTTGTTGATGTGTGTTGTGAGTAATCAAAGTCACAGTGGCTCTTGTTGTTGGTGTGTGTTGTGAGTAATTAAAGCCACAGTGGCTATTGTTGTTGGTGTGTGTTGTGGAGTAATTAAAGTCACAGTGGCTATTATTGTTGATGTGTGTTGTGAGAATTTAGTCACAGTGGCTATTGTTGTTGGTGTGTGTTGTGAGTAATTAAAGCCACAGTGGCTATTGGTTGTTGGTGTGTGTTGTGAGTAATTAAAGTCACAGTGGCTATTGTTGTTGGTGTGTGTTGTGAGTAATTAAAGTCACAGTGGCTCTTGTTGGTGTGTGTTGTGAGAAATCAAAGCAGCATTGTGTGATAATCCTCTGTTGTCTCAGCGGCTGGGAACTACACGGTGTGACGGCACCGTCATTGTTGATGTCTCACCCCTTACCCTGTACTGCAGTTACCTGAGTACGCTATAGGTCATCTGGTGTTGGATAGTTGGTGTATCATAACGTCCGTGTTAATTATCATTATTATTATTATTATTATAATTATTATTATTATTATTATTATTACTATTATTATTATTATTATTATTATTATTATTATTATTATTTTTATCATTATTATCATTCATCATCATCATCATCATCACATCAACATCATCATCATCATCATCATTATCATTGCTGTTGTTATCATTATTATTATTATTATTGTTATATTGTTGTTATTATTTTTATTTATTATTATTATTTATTATTATTATTATTATTATTATTATTATTTTTATTATATTATCAACATCATCATCATAATCATTGCTGTTGTTATCATCATTACTATTATTATTATTATTATTATTATCACCATCGTCATAATATCATTGTTGTTGTTATTATGATTCATCATAATTATTGTTATCATTATTTTCGTTATTATCATCATCGTCATCATTCTCATTATTATTGTTTACCACCACACGCAACTTGAGCACTGAGAAATTGAAGACCACTGCTCATTCTCTCGGTAGGTCTTGCAAAAATGGTGACAGTTAAAGCAATGTGTTTGTCCTTTCCAGCCCTGATCCGTTCTGTCTGAGAATTGGAAAAGCTTATTTTTTCATGAATAAATCAAAGAGCTGTGATTTTTAGTTACGCACCATGCTGATATGTGTCACAGTAGCTTTGAACACGAAACATTAACATGAACATCCCCCCCCCCCCCCCCCTGCCATGTGCTACTCCTTGTTCTATCCCCTTTTTTTATTATGTGATTACACAAGCCTGAAGTTCGCCAATATGAAAAAGGGTGCTCCCCACAGAACAATATTCATTCACACTTTGGCTCCAACGAGCAATACAGATCAGATTCAGCGTTATTTTTTGATCGTTTTCCTCTTGATGTATTCTCTGTAGGGTACAGTGGCATGTGAATAATTCAGTGATCCAAGCTAGGTGCTAAGAGACAGAATTTTAGACCCCCTTTGTGGCTGTTTTTCTCTCTGTCTCGTTGTCTGTGTTTCTGGTTTTACCAGTACACAAGTATATATATGCATATACATATATATTATATATATATATATATTATATAATATATATGTATATATATATGTATATATATATATAGATAGATAAGACAAGTATTAAAAGAGGTATTAAAAATCTACAAATTTTGTTTCAAGCCTTGGCTATCGTCAAAATGGAGTTTGGGTTGCCTACCGCCGGTGTTATACAGCGTGTGGGGCCCGGTTGCTCTGGGGTTTTTAACCACACTGATCTATCTATCTATCTATCTATCTTCTATCTATCTATCTATCTATCTATATATGATCTGTGTGTGTGTGTGTGTGTGTGTGTGTGTGTGTGTGTGTGTGTGTGTGTGTGTGTTTTGTGTGTGTGTGTGTGTGTGTGTGTGCGTGTGTGTGTGTGTTGTGTGTGTGTGTGTGTGTGTGTGTGTACGCGCGCGCGCGCCCCACACACACATTCAACCACCACCAGTACCACAATTTTCACCACCGCTACCCACACCCTCTCCCTACCACTCACCCACCCACGTAACACAAAGCTGTCTCCACCTCTCACCCGCTTTGTTCCAGAGAACACACACACGCCCGCGCGCATGCGTGGTCAAGTACACACACATTTTTTTTCTTTCAGTGTATGCCAGGTCATTAATATAATGATGGAGGAATTGTTACCAGCACATGCTTTCCCACTACTATATGTTAATCTTCACTTATGACTTGTGTAAAGATATTAACACACTTACACATCCACAACTCTCTCACTCACACACCACAGGCACACATACTCACGCACGTGCACACACACACACACACACAAAACACACACACACAGACACACACACACACACACCACACACACACACACACACACACACACACACACACACACACACACACACACACACACACACACACACATATTCACGTGCACGCGCACCTGGACATATACACATGTACACATTATGTGCATGCTTGCAATTACTTCCGACACATTCACCTTTTTTTGGTCTAATATCACGAATAGTGGATAGACGTTAAATGAAAGACACACACACACACACACACACGCACGCACGCACGCACGCACGCACGCACGCACGCACGCACGCACGCACGCACGCACGCACGCACGCACGCACACACACACACACACCCCACACACACACCACACACACACACACACACACACCACGCAAAATCCCACCACCAAGAAGAGAAAGCCAGTTTGGCCTTTAGTAAGGATAATATGTTACATATAGCTTGCACCCTACAGTGACAAATTGAAAGAGTGGAAGAAGGAAACTGAGTGACTGACATTGACTGAATAACACGGGAAACGACAAAATGAAACGTCAGCAGGCGGCTCTCCAGTCGGCTCTACCCGGGTAGGCAACCCGTTGTGCAAAGCAGAGCGTAGATTGTGAAGCGCGTAGAGTCTTGGTCTCTAACAGTGGATAAACGCGATGTACGTACTTCTAATAATGGTAATAAAAATGAGGAGGAGGAGGAGGAGGAGGAGGAGGACGATGATGATGATGTTGATGATGATGATGATGATGATGATGATGATGATGATGATGATGATGATGATGATGATCATCATCATCATCATCATCATCATCATCATCATCATTATCACCACGATCATTATCATTTTTGTTTTATTACAACTACCATAAGTTTCCTCTTCTGCCTCTTCTTCTTCTTCTTCTTCTTCTTCTTCTTCTTCTTCTTCTTCTTCTTCTTCTCCTTCTTCTTCTTCTTCTTCTTCTTCTTCTTCTTCTTCTTCTCATAATTATCATCCTTATCAATGTTTGCCACCATATGAGCACTGGAAATGTGAAGGAAACGTCTGTTTTAAAGCCTAACCACAGCTGGTTCTCTTGGTATGTCTTGCAAAAGTGATGGAAGGTAAAGGCAGCGTGGGCAGTAATTCCCAGCTTTAGTCGTCTATCTGAGAGCTGAAAACGGTTATTCTTTTTATCCAGGAATGGAACTGCTGTGATTGTAAATAACGCACATGCTCTTACGGATCGCAGTAGCTTTGAACATGAAAAATGACAAACATTTTTTCACCCCCACACCTCACTTCTTGTCCTTTTCCCATTCATTGTAGTATGTGATTAAACAAGCGTGAAGTTCATCAAGTAAACGAAAGTATGGGTTCTCCACCGAGAACAATATTCATTCACACTTTGGCTTGTCTGAGCGATACAGATCAGATTCAACATTATTTTTCTGATCGTTTTCCTCTGGATGTATTATCTGTGGGACACAGTGCCACGTGAATGATTCAGTTAGCCCAGCTAGCTGCTAGAGACGGAATTTCCACGCCGTTTGTTGTTGGTGGTGTTTGTTTTTTTTCTTTTTGTTTGACTGTTGTTCTTTATCTTTATCTCTCTGTTTTGACACATACAAGCACACACACACACACACACACACACACACACACACACACACACACACACACCACCCCGCACACGCACACCACCACACACACACTAGCGCAAGAACGCACTCATCCATCCACGCTCGCATACACACACACACACACACACACACACACACACACACACACACACACACACACACACACACACACACACGCACACACACACATATATATATATATATATATATATATATATATATATATATATATATATATATATATATATATATATATATATATATATATATATCTAACAAAATGAAAAGCAACACAACAAAGAAGGGTGCAGAAAGGACATCTTGCAACTGCACTAAAAGAGAACAGTGCCCCCTAAGCAACAAATGTCTTCACAACAATATTGTATACCAAGCTACGGTAACATCAGAAAATGAAAAAGAAACATATATAGGGATTACTGAAAACCACTTCAAAACCAGACACGCAAACCATAAACAGTCATGCAAAAAAGAAAAATACGAAAACCAAACAGAGCTGAGTAAATACATTTGGAGACATAAAGATAAAAAATAGACCACAGCATATCATGGAAAATCATAAAAAGAGCAACACCATACAACAATACTTTTAAAAAAAATGCAATTTATGCTCCACAGAAAAATGGTTAATATTATGTAAACCCCACCTAGCAACTTTGAATACAAACGTAGAAATAGTAAACAAATGCAGGCACAAATGGAAATCTTTGTTAGCGCACTCCACCTGAACAGACCCCAACAAGAAACACAGACCACACGTGCAGCGAATGAGATTGACCCACACATGCAGAAAGGAAATCAGGTCTCGCACGCTATAAAAGACCTACAGCGTGCCCCAAAAGGATATCCTGATGAGAACAAGAGGCAAGAGGCTCGAAACAAGCTTGATGATTTTAATATTCCATTTTAATAATATTTCTTAACATATATATATATATATATATATATATTATATATATATATATATATATATATATATATATATATATATATATATATATATATATGCTACAGCATAGCACTGCACTTTGGCATACACGTACACGTGTGCACGTTTGTAATCACATAGTTGTCACATTCATTATAAGAATTAAGACTGCAGTGTAGAATGGACTAATTTGACCAAAGACTACCTAAAAAGATGTTCTGAAGTTTGATTTAAGGGATGCGAATGACATGCTATGATCGACATAGAAGGGCAGCGAGTTCTATGTTGGGGAGCCAGAAGGGTGGAAAGCTCTTCCATCAAGTTCCTCTCTACTGAATTCTGGGGCATGAAAATGCCTGTAATCAGCAGAACAGATACGCTTTTTTCAGGGGTTCATCCCCTCGTGCTTTCAAACCATTTGTTGTGCTGTCTCAGCGCCTAGGCCCTGTACTCCACCGGTGCTCCTTTTGACTCTGTAAGGATGAGAGTGATACACTGTGACCGGCACAGAAAGGCAGAGAGTTCCATGTTGGAGAGCCAAAAGCGTGGAATGCTCTTCCATCAAGTTCCTATCTACCGAACTCTAAGGCATGACAATCCCTGCCATCAGCAGAACAGACACGCCCTGATTGGTCAGATATGTTTAAAGCTCTGATATCCCGATAACTGCTGTGGCTGTTAATCATGCACATGCTTGAACAGGTCGCATTGACTGTGACCATGAAAAATGGCGACCATCCCTTTACCTCCACACCTCATTCCTCGCCCTCTCCTCTTCTTTCTGCTGTTACACATGATTAAATACACCTCGCGTCCATCATTCATCGAAAAAGGCCTCCCAAGAGAAGAATACTTATCTGCGCTTTGGTAGCATTCTGCAATAAAGATCCGATTCAGCCTTTTTTCACTGGTCGTTTTACTCTGGATTAATCTCCCCTTACACACAGTGCTGGATGAATAATTCAGAAAGGAACGCCGGCCACAGAAAAAGGAATTCTCTCTCTCTCTATCTCTCTCTCTCTCTCTCTCTCTCTCTCTCTCTCTCTCTGTGAGGTAAAATTCTTTTTGTGAACGAAGTGTTGATTGTAACTCACTCATGTTTGGGGCCAGAAGCCTGACATTAAATATTGCTGACTTTGACGTTGACAACCCCCTTCTCTCTCTCTCTCTCTCTCTCTCTCTCTCCTCTCTCTCTCTCTCTCTCTCTCTCTCTCTCTCTCTCTCTCTGAGGGTTGTCTCAGAAGACAGAAAATCAAAAGAAGCCACAGTAATCTCCTTCACATTCGCTCAAGCTTCATTGCTTCACATCGCTGACCACGGAACCATGAAACCGCACAGTTCAACTGGACACGGCCAATATGAGCGGGAAGAAACATCGCCTCACTATTGCATTTCCCTTCTCTGTCACGCCTCAAAGAATTATGTGCAGATTTTCGAGACATGATGGATGAGTTTGAACCGAGTGTGTACCTCGGATTAAAAGGCTGACTGGCTATTCTTTTCAGTTACTTTCTCTTCTTTTGTTCATCCCCTCATGCATTCAAACCCTTTGTATTGCGGCCTTGTGGCGTATGCCCTGCACTCCCATGGCGCTCATTTTGGCTTGTTCACTGGCAACCCCGTTGGTATCAAGTCTGAATAAGGCAACGCATGGGAGGAGACACTGCATATTCAAAGGGTGTTCCTGACTGAACTCTGTCAGCCTATTTATTTATTTATTTATTTATTTATTTACTTGTCCATTTTTGTATCTACTTATGTATGTATGTATTGACTGATTAATTCTATGCATGTGTTTATTCGTATATTGATTTGTTCATTATTTACCTACTTGGTGAGATTGGAAATCAGGATTTAGAAAGATGGTAGGCCGTTGTGCACAACATCCAGGAGCTCTTTGTGATAAGCGCTGGCTTCAGCGTGATGCAATCCTTATCAATGATGCTAGGCCGTTGTGCACAACATCCAGGAGCTCTTTGTGATAAGCGCTGGCTTCAGCGTGATGCAGTCCTTATCAATGATGCTAGCTAGGCCGTTGTGCACAACATCCAGGAGCTCTTTGTGATAAGCGCTGGCTTCAGTGTGATGCAATCCCTATTTTCCGCTGCACTCATCCTCCTAGCTGTCTGACTAATTCGAACTGACTGGTAATAAAAGAGGGGATGTTGAAGTCGTTTTTCTATTCTACACACATTCTCTCTCTCTCTCTCTCTCTCTCTCTCTCTCTCTCTCTCTCTCTCTCTCTCTCTCTCTCTCTCTCTCTCTCTGTGTGTGTGTGTGTGTGTGTGTGTGTGTGTGTGTGATATCGATGCTAAATAATCGTGAGTGTATTTGGGAAACACAGCAACAAAGGTGTTCGAAGTGCGTATTCTAACTTGTAATAAGAAGTAGACCGGCTTTTTTTTTAGTTTGTTATCTTAATTAAAAGATAAGAGAATTTTGTACATCCCTAGTAATGAAAATATCAGGGGCCCTCCTGCCTCCTTTCTATATGACAGAAATAAGTAGCTGGAAATATTTTCATGGAATTACATTTTTTTGCGTGTTCCAGAATTTAATGCTCATTTGATTTTCAATTAGTCAGCAGCGGACTGCAGGATGTGTTGTCGTCCTTCATTTTCATGGTAGGGGGTTGTTTTTTTTTTTCTTTTTCCCCTTTCTTCCAGAAGAGTTGATCATGAAAAAGTACCGATACCAGATTTAAAACAGGTCACTCAGCTAGGAATACACTTACTTGGATGAAAAAGTACATTTCGTCCTTTCCCCCTTTACCATGAAACTTGATCAAACGTGCCCAAATCCCGATCACCTCGCGTTTGACTCGCATATGCAAACAAGTGTGGCAATGTAAATCACTCTGCTTTTGGGGAGGGGGGGGGGAGAGGTCAGACTATCCCCCCCCCCACACACACACAAACCCTGTCATATTTTTAAGTCAAAGTGATATAACAACAAAAAAAACAAGCAAAAATGTGGATGAAGAAGCAAAGAAGGATTTTTTGGACACACTGCTAGTCTATCATTGTGGAAGACACGACAGCATTTTGGTGGAATGTGTGAAGCACAAGTTGCATCTGATTGCCCTGTGTTTTTTTTTTTTATGAATACAAAAACATGGACGGGGACGGTATGTCATAGTGCGCGCGCGAGCGAGGCCACACACACACCACACACACACACACACACACACACACACACACACACCACACACACACACACACACACACACACAACACACACACACACACACACACACACTCACACAATACGCGCGCGCGCGCGCGTACGCGCACTCACTCACTCATCACCATTTTCCCAAAAATTTGGCTCTTAGAGTCCCTCCCACCACGACTGACCCCCATCACCACCCTTTCCGCTGTTACAAGACTTTGAGAGATGACAACCCCACACCCACCATTGCTTCCGGAGACAATTTGGAATGTATGGGAGTCCTGACGAGAGCGTGTGACAGTGAAAGGTGGAGTTGGAGTGGTGGACAGAGAGCGTGTGTGACAGTGAAGGCCATGTTGGACTGAGGACAGAGAGCGGTGACAGTGAAGGCCATGTTGGACTGGTGGACAGAGAGCGTGTGACAATGAAGGCCATGTTGGACTGAGGACAGAGAGCGTGTGACAATGAAGGCCATGTTGGACTGAGGACAGAGAGCGTGTGACAATGAAGGCCATGTTGGACTGAGGACAGAGAGCGTGTGACAATGAAGGCCATGTTGGACTGGTGGACAGAGAGCGTGTGACAATGAAGGCCATGTTGGACTGAGGACAGAGAGCGTGTGACAATGAAGGCCATGTTAGACTGAGGCGAGAGGAGCGTTGTGACAATGAAGGCCATGTTGGACTGGTGGACAGAGAGCGTGTGACAATGAGGCCATGTTGGACTGAGGACAGAGAGCGTGTGACAATGAAGGCCATGTTAGATGGTGGACAGAGAGCGTGTGACAATGAAGGCCATGTTGGATGAGGACAGAGAGCGTGTGACAGTGAAGGCCATGTTGGACTGAGGACAGAGAGCGTGTGACAGTAAAGGCCAAGTTGGACTGGTGGACAGAGAGCGTGTGACAATGAAGGCCATGTTAGACTGGTGGACAGAGAGCGTGTGACAGTGAAGGCCATGTTGGACTGGTGGACAGAGAGCGTTGTGACAATGAAGGTGGAGTTGGACTGGTGGACAGAGAGCGTGTGACAGTGAGGTGGAGTTGGACTGAGTGAACAGAGAGCGTGTGACAGTGAAGGCCAAGTTGGACTGGTGGACAGAGAGCGTGTGTGACAGTGAAGGCCATGTTGGACTGGTGAAACAGAGAGCGGGTGACAGTGAAGGTGGAGTTGGATGGTGAACAGAGAGCGTGTGACAGTGAAGGTGGAGTTGGACTGAGGACAGAGAGCGTTGTGACAATGAAGGCAAGTTGGAGTGGTGGACAGAGAGCGTGTGACAGTGAAGGCCATGATGGACTGGTGGACAGATAGCGTGTGACAATGAAGGCCATGTTCAACTGAGGACAGAGAGCGTGTGACAATGAAGGCCATGTTGGACTGGTGGACAGAGGTGTGTGACAGTGAAGGTGGAGTTGGACTGGTGGACAGAGAGCGTGTGACAGTGAAGGTGGAGTTGGATTGGTGGGCAGAGAGTGTGTGACAGTGAAGGCCATGTTGGACTGGTGGACAGAGAGCGTGTGTGTGACAGTTGAAGGCCATGTTGGATTGGTTGGACAGAGAGCGTGTGTGACAGTGAAGGCATGTTGGATTGGTGACCAGAGAGCGTTTGTGACAGGTGAAGGTGGAGTTGGACTGGTAAACAGAGCGTGTGACATTGAGGCGGAGTTGGATTGGTGGGCAGAGAGCTGTGTGACAGTGAAGGTGGGAGTTGGACTTGTGGACAGAGAGTGTGTGACAGTGAAGGCCATGTTGGACTGAAAACAGAGAGGGGTGTGACAGTGAAGGCGGAGTTGGATTGGTGGACAGAGAGCGTGTGACAGTGAAGGCCATGTTGGACTGGTGGACAGAGAGCGTTGTGACAGTGAAGGCCATGTTGGACTGAGGACAGAGAGCGTTGTGACAGTGAAGGCCATGTTGGACTGGTGGACAGAGAGCGTTGTGACAGTGAAGGCCATGTTAGACTGGTGGACAGAGAGCGTGTGTGACAGTGAAGGCCATGTTGGACTGAGGAGAGAGAGGTGTGACAGTGAAGGCGGAGTTGGATTGGTGGACAGAGAGCGTGTGACAGTGAAGGCCATGTTGGACTGGTGGACAGAGAGCGTGTGACAGTGAAGGCCATGTTGGACTGGTGGACAGAGAGCGTGTTGACAGTGAAGGCCATGTTGGACTGGTGGACAGAGAGCGTGTGACAGTGAAGGCCAGGTTGGTCTGGTGGACAGAGGCGTGTGACAGTGAAGGCCATGTTAGACCGGTGGACAGAGAGCGTGTGACAATGCAGGCCATGTTGGACTGGTGGACAGAGAGTGTGTGACAATGAAGGCATGTTGGACTGGTGGACAGAGAGTGTGTGACAATGAAGGCCATGTTGGACTGGTGGACAGAGAGCGTGTGTGACAATGAAGGCCATGTTGGACTTGTGGACAGAGAGTGTGTGACAATGAAGGCCATGTTGAACTGGTGGACAGAGAGCGTGTGACAATGAAGGCCATGTTAGACTGGTGGACAGAGAGCGTGTGACAATGAAGGCCAGTTGGACTGGTGGACAGAGAGCGTGTGACAATGAAGGCCTGTTAGATGGTGGACAGAGAGCGTGTGACATTGAAGGCCATGTTGGACTGGTGGACAGAGAGTGTGACAGTGAAGGCCAAGGTGGACTGGTGGACAAAGAGCGTGTGACAGTGAAGGTGGAATTGGACTGGTGGACAGAGAGTGTGACAGTGAAGGCTGTTAGATGGTGGACAGAGCGTGTGTGACAATGAAGGCCATGTTGGACTGGTGGACAAGAGAGCGTGTGACAATGAAGGCCATGTTGGACTGGTGGACAGAAGCGTGTGACAATGAAGGTCATGTTGGACTGGTGGGACAGAGAGCGTGTGACGGTGAAGGTGGAGTTGGACTGGTGGACAGTTAGTGCTGCTGTGACAATGAAGGCCATGTTGGACTGGTGGACAGAGAGCGTGTGTGACGTGAAGGTGGAGTTGGACTGGTGGACGAGAGCGTGGTGACTGTCACGGACGTAAATACTTTTGGTTGGAAGATAATTCATATTTTTTAAGCCCAGTATAAAGTGGAGTGTTACCAGTGACATCTTTACTACATTGGCCGGGTGTTGACCAGTGTGCTATTTGTGTGTCATCCCGGGTGCGCTACGTACGTGCATTTCGCTCCAATCCTCCAATATTTCTCTTCATTTTTTTTCTTTTAAAGCTTTCTTTTTCTGTTCCTTTATCGTTTTCCACGTGATTCATCAGCTGTCAGGTGCCACAGGTGAGCTGTTTTGTTACCTGTTGCCAATCTTTGTTAGGCTAGTGGTGTGGCACTCATTGACGGACCGTCGAGTCGGAGAGATCTCTATCTCTGGCTAGCTGGCCCACCTTTCTTGATCCACTTCGCTGTGGATGGTGTGGAAGACTCTTTCGCCCTTCAGCGGGTCGGAAAGTATTCCACTGTACACTGGGATCCCTATCCCTGCCAGTTGGAAGAACCACCTTGGGTCGTCCGACCTGGAGTCCCTTCGGTGTGGACCGGCACGGTTACGGCTGCCATCCTTCATTGGACTGGGAGCGAACCGTTTCTCACCACGCCCACCCGCCATTTTGGTAACTATATGGTCTGTTTTGGACAGTTTTGTTTTATTTGGGTTTTCTAACCTTTCAGCGGTTGAGAGGTTTTTCTTCTGCCTTCATATGCTGTTGGCTCGGGCACACCTTTTCTGTGTGTAACTGCTCCAAGAGAGGGAGCAGGTATGGAAATGGTATCGAGATATGCGTCTTGTTGTAGATTGTAGAAACGCATTATCTTTAATTGGGTTTTCGGTCCTTAGCGGCTAGGGATTCTGTTACTTTGGACTAAGTTGAAAATTGCTTACTTATATGATATCCCTTCATTTCCGGTCAATGGAAACTGTGTTTCCTGTCTGATTACACAGGTTGAGTCAATGCTTATTTTCGCTCAATATGTGATTTGGGCCGGAAGGATATCAGAAATGTTAGTTTCATTTTCCTTGTTGCTTCACGGACACGAGACGGATCGGGGGAACGAATGAGCGTGCGAAACGGATAAAACATTTAGACCGTGGAGTGTGGAATTCCTGCCGTATCGCCCCACTTGTGGTTCCGTTCTCGTTGTGTCCTTGTCTTATATGTTTGTGTGACAGAAGTGTGGATGGATTCTAATTTGGTTTTATTCATTGGAGCTTTTGACTAAGGAAGTTATCCTTAGTATAGGTCAAATTAAAGGAAAAGAAAAGGGAAAAGTTATTATAGTTTATTTGCCCTTTTATGAGTGACAAAGACATTGTTGACCTTATTACGGCATTGTGACCCTTCGCACTGACGTACTGCGGACCCACTATGTTGCCACACACTGACAAGGACTATAGGGAGATGACTTCTCATCTGGAGACTGATCTCCGCTGTAGGGCGGATTTGTTTTGCCTGTTTTTCTAAAGCTGCAGCTCCGGTCTTTGGCTGCTGGAAGACCAGCATCACGGACCCTGCAGTCAGCATCCTGCGTCCCGGCACCAGTCGCTTTTCCAACCTGCGAACTGGGGTGAACCTCGTCTCCTTTACTGGGACACCGGCTTCACCTCGGACTGGAAGACCAGCCCACACGAGCGTCACCCCTCTATCAGGATCCACCTCCTACGAACCTCCTCGGTTCATGGACTCTGAGTTGAGTGCTCCATTTTGTGTGGTGTGGGTCTGGCGTGCGTTGTGCGTGGGTTTAAAGCCGGTCAATGATTCGTTTTGTTGTTTTTTTTTGTTTTTTTTTTTGTTTTGTTTAACTCTAGTTGATTAGGTCCCGTTGGATGCAGCATTGTTTCTAATACTGTCTTTCTTCTGTTATTTTGCTGAATGTTCTTGTTGTGGTTTAGTGGGTTAGGTTGGACAGTAGCGGGACCCCGGGATATTGGAGGGGTTGTGTGGTCTATTCAATTTACTTTGTCCCCTAAGTCAGTTAGTGCTGAATAGTGCCTTTCTCTTCTATGCCCTAGTTACAGTTAGTGCTGAATAGTGCCTTTCTCTTCTATGCCCTAGTACAGTTAGTGCTGAATAGTGCCTTTTCTTCTATGCCCTAGTTACAGTTAGTGCTGAATAGTGCCTTTCTCTTCTATGCCCTAGTTACAGTTAGTGCTGAATAGTGCCTTTCTCTTCTATGCCCTAGTTACAGTTAGTGCTGAATAGTGCCTTTCTCTTCTATGCCCTAGTTACAGTTAGTGCTGAATAGTGCCTTTCTCTTCTATGCCTAGTTACAGTTAGTGCTGAATAGTGCCTTTCTCTTCTATGCCCTAGTTACAGTTTAGTGCTGAATAGTGCCTTTCTCTTCTATGCCCTAGTTACAGTTAGTGCTGAATAGTGCCTTTCTCTTCTATGCCCTAGTTACAGTCAGTGCTGAATAGTGCCTTTCTTTCTATGCCCTAGTTACAGTTAGTGCTGAATAGTGCCTTTCTCTTCTATGCCCTAGTTACAGTTAGTGCTGAATAGTGCCTTTCTCTTCTATGCCCTAGTTACAGTTAGTGCTGAATAGTGCCTTTCTCTTCTATGCCCTAGTTACAGTTAGTGCTGAATAGTGCCTTTCTCTTCTATGCCCTAGTTACAGTCAGTGCTGAATAGTGCCTTTCTCTTCTATGCCCTAGTTACAGTTAGTGCTGAATAGTGCCTTTCTCTTCTATGCCCTAGTTACAGTTAGTGCTGAATAGTGCTTTCTCTTCTATGCCCTAGTTACAGTTAGTGCTGAATAGTGCCTTTCTCTTCTATGCCCTAGTTTTTTTTTATTCTTTCCTTTCCTTTCTCGACTATCTTTTCTCTTCTTTGTTATGACCCATACCCCATCTGGAGTGCTAGTGTGAGTGAATGATTGTATTGTGAATAAAAATATTGTCTAAAAATCTTCCTCTTGTGGTCTGGTGGGTGTGAGGGACTGAGTGATCGCTCCGTTTCTGCCACTGCACATTCCCTGTATAAGAACCCCCCTGTCAGGTGTACTCGACGTGACAGTGACAATGAAGGCCATGTTGGACTGGTGGACAGAGAGCGTGTGACAGTGAAGACCAAGTTAGACTGGTGGACAGAGAGCGTGTGACAGTGAAGGTGGAGTTGGACTGGTGGACAGAGAGCGTGTGACAATGAAGGCCATGTTGGACTGGTGGACAGAGAGCGTTGTGACAGTGAAGGTGGAGTTGGGATGGTGGACAGAGAGCGTGTGTGACAATGAAGGCCATGTTGGACTGGTGGACGAGAGCGTGTGACAGTGAAGGCCATGTTGGACTGGTGGACAGAGAGCGTTGTGACAGTGAAGGCCATGTTGGACTGAGGACAGAGAGCGGTTGTGACAGTGAAGGCCATGTTGGACTGAGGACAGAGAGCGTTGTGACAGTGAAGGCCATGTTGGATGAGGACAGAGAGCGTGTGACAGTGAAGGCCATGCTGGACTGGTGGACAGACTGCTGTTATACATGG
>CM031620.1:9754518-9759518 GCA_018398815.1 Conus ventricosus | reverse complement strand
CGTCATCTGTCTGTCTGCTTCTGCTGTCTTCTCTCTCTCTAAACGGGAAAGTAAATGGAAATTTGAAGTATTTATCTAATATTTTTCACATGCGTGTGTGGGGGGCGCACACACGGGGTGTATGTGAGTGTGCGAGTGTAGGGTTGACGTGTATTTTGGGGCGCCCGCACGCGCGCGGCGTGGTATGTGTGAACTATGTGTTTTGTTTGTTGGTTCCCCTTTTCCCTTTTCTGCCCTGCAGTCTGTGGGGTGCCTGTCAATGTATTGCACGACTTGTTACTTTTATCTCTAGAAGGGGTTTTCAGGTGTTTTTTTGACAAACAAAAAACGGGTGCGTCGACATCGAGTGCTGCCATCAGTTTTAAAAAGACGGCAAAATGGCTGACTTGGTTGTTGAAAACAAAAAAAAAACGGGTGCTCGTCATGGGAAGTTTTTTACCACTCATGGTTAAAAAGACGAAAAAAATGTGCTGACACTGGAGTGTGACCGTGCTCTTTTGAAGATTTAAACGACCCATCAAAAAAAAACCCAAATACCATTTTTATTTTTTCCCCTTTGACTTGTTTACCTTTTTTGTATATTTTTGTTGCACAATTGTTTGTAACTTTAACTTTTGTTTGTTTCTCATTTCATATCATTTTGATGAAGATTGTTCTGTTGTGGTTACATACGGCAAATTTGTGTTTGTTTTTTAAGTAAAACAAAAGAAAAAAAAATCCTTATAAAAAAGAGACTAAAACAAAGCCTCGCAGCAGAACTTCTGCAATAACTATTTCGCAAACGAGGCAAAAATTGTGCATTCCCAACTCGAGTTACAAGTGCGACTAACGTGACTTGGTATTTGTATGCGAGGGGTTTTTTTTTCTTCCCTACTTTTTTTCATTTTGGGTTGTTGGTTTTTTTCTTTTTTAAAGTTTCATTTTACTTTTTTTTTCTTTATCCTCTTCTGTACCTTCATCGTAATTTTGCTTTAAATATTTCCCTTTTTTGTTTCTTTTCATTTCAGAAAAGTTTTTTCTAAAGTAATTTACTGACCGGGGGCTTAGGGCATATTCTGTGAAATTTTATTGTCTTCTCATTCGTTTCTATTTCCTAAATTTTTACGGTGTTAAACCAGCCCCTACCCTCTCTTTTATGTGTTTTATCGTTTTCCCTTGACTATACAAATCTTAACGACAGTTAAACGTGCAAAACGTCGCCCTTCCAAAATCACACACAGACACTATTTTAAATTTGTCCTTTGGACTAAACTTCATTACCCGCTTTCGGGTTTTTGTGTTTTCGGGATATTTTAAATTTGCTGATCTTATATTTTTAATTGTTTTTTTGTCGTATATCTATTTTTTTTTATTGCCCAGATTTGCTCAAAATTAAATACAATGACCATTGTAATGAATTAAATGAACTGGATTACCATTGGTCACCTAATGTTTATCTCTCCAAATAAGATTCATGATGCTGTTTTCTTCAAAAACAAAACCCCTCTTTTTACCTCTTGGTTTCAGTGAAACCCCTTGACCCCGTTTCACTGATACAGCTTTACCAAACTAATATAAAATTTTGCCACCCCGTCACTCTCGGGTAAAAATTGAATAATTTCCGCAGTCCTGAAACAAAAAGGCGGGTGACCTTACCAAATAATTTAATTTGTATTTCGCGGTAAACCCCCAACCAGCCCCCTTCTGGGAATGGGGGTACAGGAACCCGCCCATTTTCCTTTGGTTAAAAAACTTTTTCAAAAGGATATTATATAAAACACCAAATGAAATTTCGGGAAAAAACTTTAAAAAAAGGCATCCTTCAACCAAATTTCTTAACCCTTATTCAAATCCAACTAGAATCGCGAAAATTTCTACCAATAAAACACGAACAACAAAGCCATGGTATCCTAAAAAGGGGCAACAAAAGCATCACGACCACTGTCCATTTTGGTATTTGGTCTTGTAAATCTTCCCAATCAACAAAAAAGGGGCCCACAACCATCAATCCCTGTTTTTCAAAAATTCGTAAGATGAATTTTTCCTCGATTTAAAGCTTAGCTCCCTTCTACAGTGTACTCAATTACACAATCCAAATGAAGCGTATAATACCGGTATAATATCTTTCCTCCAAAACGTTTTATAAACACCCCCCTTGAAGAAAAGGGTAAAACACGAGTACTTCCAGCGGGTGACAAAAAAAATTATTATGAAAAGGGCACTAAGGGGATGCACTTAAAACCGCAAAAAAAATAATGAAATAAAAAACAGAGAAACAGAGTACAATCAATTTAAAAAAACAAAATCGAGCATTTTTGGGAAACTGATAAAAGCAAAAAGGGGAAAAGCATCAATTTTGGCTGCTGTTTTTAAAGAAATAACTGACAAGTCGAAAAAAAAACAGTAATACCCGCACATGTGGGCCTAAAACTTTCAACAATCATTTCCTTTAGGTAACGAATCTACAAAAAAGCTCCATGTCACAAATTTTTTAATCGATATAACTCCCCCCCTGTTCCCAATCGTTTGCCAAGAAGATTGAATACGGAGATTCTTAGCTCCCCTTTCTTGCTATTTAAAGAAATTTGGGTTTCCTTTAATTTCAAAAATTTAAAAAAAAAAAAGCAAAGGGGCCAGATAACTTAAATGCTTCTAAACTCCTTGCTCTACCTTACTTGTTGATACCTTCGAAAGTTTATAATTTTGTGTATTGTCGAATGTCTTCCTATGGGTCTAAAGGGGCAAAAGTCATTCCCTTTCCCAAATCAAAATCTCACTGATTAAACAATTTTTGACCAAAAAAACTCTTTTATCCGTTGTTCGAAACCTCTTAATGCATTTTACAAACACCTAAATAAACATAGGGAAAATCACAAACTGTTCCCCCCCCCATTTCATCAGGGTTTTTCCCAAAAACCTCATGCCACACGCCTTAAACGCCCCTTTATACAGCTACACCATCAACGAAAGAAAACCACTGAAAATGTTTTCCCGATTTTTAAAAAAGCTTTGATCTTTAGACCACAACAATTTTAAACAAAATACTGCATATTTCAAAATCCCAGTGCACCTTCTTTCATCAATCTTGAAAAAAAGGACCCAGCGTTTACTTAAACGGACTTTTTCCCCCCTAAGAATAGTGAGCTGTGGGGTTTCCCAGGGGTCTGTCCTTGGGCCCTTCTCTTCTGATTTTTATAAAAAACCTACCGTGCACTATCTCACAATGATGTCATCTGTGACTGTTTCGCTGACGACATTCCTTCACTGAGTGATACAAACATCATTCGTACAAATATCGTACAACAAAGTATAAATGATGTCTTAGAATGGGGCAACCAAAAAACCCAAAAGGTCCTTAATCCCACAAAACTAAATGTATGGGGCCCAGCATCGAACAGAAACATCACGACAAACATCTTATTTTGGGCCCAAAAATTTTGTGAAACCTTGATCGAGCAGGTTTCCCAACACCGTTCTTTGGCGTGATTATTGAGATAATTTAAATGCAATCACAAATTTAAACCCTTTTTCAAACAGTTGGGGTCGCAATTTTTTTTTTTGCTCAATAAATCAGTTTTAATTTTGAAACCCCACATCCGAAATTATTTTTTGAAGCCCCTTTTTCCTTTTTCACATCAACTATGCTCCCCGTCTGGAGTGGTGCCGGGGAAATCACATAAAAAAGATCAACTCATGCATAGACGGGAAATTTAAACGATTCCCCGACAATTTCTATCAAAACCCCCGGGCAAATTCCCCAAAACTAATGATGCACCACTGCAGAGCCCAAATGATCTATAATAAGGCAGTACTAAGTTTAAAATCCATCAAAAAGGCGCCCCAACAATCTTGCTGAGTTTATCCAAAAGGGAACAACGCGATTGAATTTAAAAAATTTCATTTTTTCCACATGTCCGCATTGATTTTTCAAATCTATTTTTGCATTTTTTGGTCCTCTATGTGAACTCTCTTCCCCCGTCTGCCAAAACAGTCAACACTGCCGTCCTTCAAATCACAATACATAAACATTTTACTTTCCAAAAAATCAACCTTTTGATCATATCCAACGCCCTATTTTTTTTTTTGCCCTATAAAAGCTGATGAAAATGTGTATGTATTAAAGTGGGTGGTGGGGGGTGTGTGGTGGGTGGGGGGGTGTCCGGGTTTCGGATGTTGGGCGTGTGCGTGCAGGACGCCCACTACGTCCTGATTATGTTTGTAATTTTGTAATGGAAATTTTTTTTTTAATCATTATTATTCTTTTTACTATTTTTTTTGTTATTAAAAATGTTGCAATTCTTTATTGTTTCTACCATTATTAAATGTCGTGTTTGTGAATGTTGAAATAGCAAGGACAGATTGGGAAAAATAGGCACTGCCTAAATCTCTAAAACCCTTTAGTAATAAAATTTTTAAAGTCGATCTTGAGTCTCTCTCTCTCTCTCTTCCTCTCTCCCCCCTCCTCTTCCCTCTTCCCCCTCCTCTCCTCTCTCTCTCTCTCTCTCTCCGGAACCTTTCTCCTCGAAAAAACAAGAGAGACAAAACTTTGGACGAGCAAACTCTTTAAAAAAGACAGCGATATATTTTGGGTTTCAGCTGGAAGAACAGCATGTGGGGCGCACTGTGAGGTGTGGGAATGGAGCCCCCGACCATTCAAACCGGGTTACCCCCCCGCCTTGGATATGGAATGGAGCCCCTGACCGTTTAAACAGGGTTTTCCCTCCCCTTGGAGTATGAACGAACAGTAGCTGCAGTGGGGTCCGAGGGGGGCTTTTTTCCTCTTTCCCTTTACCCCCGAGTGTGAAGCCCTGACATGGCCCCTTTGCGGTCGGGTGGGCTAAAACAGCACACCCTAACCCCCTTTTTTTGCCCCCCCCCACCCCCCCTTTTTCCCCATTTTTTTGTTAATTTCCTTCTTCCCCCCAAACCCCCCCCCCCCCCCCCCCTCCTCTCACCTCTTCCTCTTTCTTCTCCACATTTTTAAAAATCCCCTCCCCCGCTCGTCATCTCCCATCCTTTTC
>CM031620.1:9729518-9732018 GCA_018398815.1 Conus ventricosus | reverse complement strand
AGTGAGAATAGGATAAAGGGACATCACGTTTACTGGACCACACACACACACACACACACACACACACACACACACACACACAACACATATTATACATATAAGTAGTGAGAGAAACAAGTGCAGGCTAACAATTCCTCCATCATCGCATTAATGATTCGGCAAAGATTTGAAGCAAAATAAAGCCAGGTGCGGGCGGGAGGGAAATAGAGAGCATGAAAGTAAAAAGTCAAGAGCTATGTTATACATATATAAAACCCTTCGCTAGCAGCTTATGGGAACCATCATAACCGTCCTGTAGACAACTATTCATATTGTCTTCTTCAAGGCTTTCGTCCGCTGGATCAGAATCGTTCAGGGAGACACAGTTCATGGTGTCTGTTGTCCTTTGGCATCAAACAGAGACACAGTTAATGGTGTCTGTTGTCCTTTGGCATCAAACAGAGATATACCACAGTCTGCAATTCCGTGGTATTCTCGTCACCGAGGGCTCAAAAGGGACTCCAAACCCCCCCAAAGCAGCAGCAAAGGATTAAAATGAAAAACAAAACAAAAAAACTTGGTAAAATAATAATAATAATGTGTGTGTGTGTGTGTGTGTGTGTGTGTGTGTGTGGTGTGTGTGTGTGTGTGTGTGTTCATGCGTGCGTGCGTGCGTGCGTGCGTGTGTAATTGTGTGCGCGCGCGCGCGCGCGTGTGTGTGTGTGTGTGTGTGTGTGTGTGTGTGTGGGGTGTGTGTGTGTGTGTGTGTGTTGTGTGTGTGTGTGCGGCGGCGCTCTGTATGCGATTGGACACAAGAATAAAAAAGTTTATTCAAAGATTAAAACAGGGAAACTTTGTGATGACCTTTGATGCGCGTTGGTATGTTCCCGGGTTGAACACACAAAAACACACAACACACACAACAACAAAACAACACAAACACCGCAGCACCCGATGCACGCAGCGACGACCAGCACGCGCAGCACGCAACACACAACACACACAACACACACACACACACAAAAACACACACAAAACACCACACAACACACACCACCACCCAACACACACACCACGCACGCACTAAGTTAAAGACATTTTAAACTGGTTAGAACCTACTTACTCCTATACTGCACTCTCTCTCCCCCCCACCCACCCCCCCCCCCCCCCCCACCCCCCCCCCCCCCCCCCCCCCCCCCCCCCCCCCCCCCCCCCCCCCCCCCCCCCCCCCCCCCCCCTCACACACACACACATACCCCGCTTAATGATATTACAATATGCACTTGGAGATGTGTACAGAAACCTAGTCTTAAAAATCTGTCGGCCCCAAAAACCCAGAACTCCCATCTCCAATGGATACGAAAGATAGGCTTAGCTCTGTTTTGTCTGTCAACTGCAAATGTTTCAAATTGGATCTGCGTGTGTCAGCTTCATTCTGATATAGAAGCAACTTTTTTTTTTCTAAATCCAATATTGTATTGATAAGGCTAAAAGCTGATAAAGTGTTTCTGTGTTTTAGAGAGAGAGAGAGAGAGAGAGAGAGAGAGAGAGAGAGGGGGGGGCAATGAAAATTGTAAAAACGGGGATGTGAAGTTTTCACGTTTATATATTATATATTGTTTAAAACAAGTATTAAAAAGGAATATTAAAATTCTCTACAAATTTTTCGAGCGCGTTGCGCTGTCATCAGGATGGTTTTTGGTTTGCCCACCGCCGATGTTATATAGCGTGGGGCTCCCGTTTGCGGTTGTTTGCACGTGCGGGTTGGCTGCACGTGTTTTGGGGGGGGCTTCAGGTTTTTGTTTTGGGTGTATTCACTAACAGATTTCCATTTATGCCTGCAGTTGTTTTTTCTATTTCTGTTTTGGTGTTTAAAGTTGCTAAGTGTGGTTTGCATAGTATTAAAAATTTTTCAGTTGAACATAGGTTGCACCTTTGTGAAACATTGCTGTTGGTGATGCTCTTTTTTTTGATTTTCCAGGATTATTGTAGCTTGTTTTTGGTTTTAAAGTTTCGATTATTTGTCCTTTTTGTTGGTTTTTATATTTTTTTTATTAATGACGTTTGTGGTTTGATTTTGGGTTTTTAAGTGGTTTCAGTGCCCCTATGTATGTTTCTTTTTATTTTTGTGTACAGTGCCTGGTATAAAAGTTGTTGTGAAGCATTTATTGTCTAGTGGGCACTGTCTTTTTGTGCAATTGAAGATTTCCTTTTTCCCCCTTCTTTGGTGTTGATTTTCATTTTGTTGGAGCGTAAATTGGTTTTGGGGTTTGGGGAAAATGAGTACGATATTTTGCAGTGTTTTGTTAAATATTTTGGACGTTTGTGTTCTTTTGGAAAATGAATTTGTTGGATTTTGAAGAATTTTTTCCCCTATTTTGTATTGAGTTTCCGTGATGGGGGGTTAACCCTATGATTTTTCTTTTCTTTTTTTTGCTTTTTTTTGGTTGTTGTCTGGGTTGTATTGTAATTTTTAAAGTATCCCCTTGTTTGTATGCCCCCCTGATATTTACTGGCTTGT
>CM031620.1:9712018-9724518 GCA_018398815.1 Conus ventricosus | reverse complement strand
AAGAAGTCCGGGAAGAGAAGACGAGACTCGTATCTCAGGACAAGAGAGTTGAGGGGGCAAGTATATTGTCTCAGAGAGAAGACAGGAATTGAGGAAAGCAGGGAAGCTTTTAACTTGAGGCAGGCAGTCCCTCAGTGATTACGGGAGTTATGTATTCTCCTGTCGGATTTTTGGATAACCGGAAAATGTGAAGGCCATATAGCTTTATAGAAGCTGAACTAGGTTATTTTATCTCCGGTGTGAGGAAGAGCTACATGTGTGAAATGATTGTCTCCCGACGTGAGGAGAGATACATGTGTGTCAGATTTATTTGTCTCTCAGTGTGGAGAGAATACAGAGGTAACATCTGTTACAAGATGGATGATGTGAATTAGTAAAGTGTTTTACACCTGAATGAGAGGGGAGAAGAAAAAACAATCGGTATGCAACCATTGGTGGAATGAAAGATTGCGTGAGCGTATGGAGTAAATGCTGTCATGAAAGCGGGTATGCAAAGAGTGACAGAGTGTGACAGAGGTGACCCCACTCCAGTTCAACCGCGTAGCTGCCGTTTGTTTCTCCGGAAAAAAAAAAAAGAAGAATTCTATTCGTGCCCTTGGGTTAAAAAAAAAAAATATTTATATTTGTACCACAAGGGTTTGAGGAAGATAAAAAAAAGGTTTTCAAATGGAGTAACCACTGAATTCCCTATTTTTGTGCCCTCAAGGGATTGAGGGAAAGAAAAAAAAAAAGAATAAAGGTTAATTAATTATAGTGTATAATATTTGCATTTGTTGTTGTTTTTTTTTCTATTTCTATGTGTGTTTAAGTGTTGTTGAATTTCTTTTGTTTGCTCTACTCCGTTAAGGTTTTTTTTTTTTGGTAGGATTTCTTTTTACCCTTCCCCACCTCAGACCGATAGCCTCAACCTCCTCTTGCTCGAACCAGGCCCAAGGAGGGCAAGGCGTTGAGGAGTCGTGTTCCTTCCCCTAGAGTAATAAGAGATTTTGTCCCCTTTCCCAGGACTGATAGCCCCAACCTCTTCCTGCGATTATGCATGTAGACATGCGTTTGGGGAGGCAATAGCTTATTCCCTTCTCGTAAATATCTAGTATTCTTTTGCTTTTCCTATTGTTTTCAGTTTGAATTTTCCCCTTTCCCCTCAAGTGTTGATCAACTTCTCCCCGTCACGCCTATTAGTGTAGTTGGTGGAGTTGATTACCGCTCTGCCCAAAAAACATCTAATCTTTTGATCAATTTATTTTTCTGGTGTGGTTCGAGATGTTCTTTTGATTTTGGGTAATTGCATTTATTGATTGATTGTTTAGATTTTGTAATAGTTACTGTGGAGGTGTAAAATGTGCTTGAATTGTTTTTCTTCACCCGTCTCCAGTTTCACGGGAGACAGTGACCACTAGGGTGCTGTCTGTGGGCCTTCTTATTGCTTTTCTTGAATTTCTGCTCACTTATTCCCGGTCCTGTGAATCTTTCATTTCCTTTCACCCCCTTTTTCAAAACCTCTTAAAACACCATCTCCTCAATAGGTCACCTATCTATTTTCTTTTAACAATTTATCTATTAGTAGGATTCCGTTAGTTTGTGTTACTTCCATCTTTTAATTGATTGTGATAACATTTGTTAGTAAATTTATATCAGTATTTTGTATAAGGTGGTACATAGTTTTGTAAATTTCGTTTTAAATTAAGAAAAAATGAAAAGACCTGACAACAAGAAACATTTGAGAACTAAACTTATAAAGAATTATTTTCCAGAAAACTTTATTGTTTTAATTTTTTTTTTCTCTTAAGGAAAACAGTTTGTATTAACTTCATTTTTTTGAAAATTCCAAATTGATAACAGATGCAAATTATTTTTTTTTTTTTTTTAGGAAAAATACATTCCTTGGATATCATATCAACCCTGATTAAGTAAGCTGTTTTTTTTGTTACACCGAAAATGAATTCTGTATTTGTATATATCTATAATTACGGTTTTGTGAACACATACTATCATCATATATCGCCTAATTTTTATTCAATACTTTGAGATGATTGGTGTTTATATTCTGGACGATTCAATATGGAAGATTTGATAAATAAGTTAAACAAGCGGAACGCCCATGGGTTTTTGGAGGGAAAAAACTTACTAACTAGTGCAACAAAGCATAGATAGGGCAGACAGGCTAAGAGAAAAAGAGAATAAAGTCAAAGAAACAAGAAGAGAAGAAGGAAACTAGAATGAGAAGAAATAGATTACAGAGAAAATGAAATTGAAGAAAAAAGACTACAAGGGAAGCTGAAGAAAAATAACGTCAATTAAGTTGAGGCCAGTTAGAACTAGAGACTGATGCTGAAATTAAAAGAATACAGCATCAAGAGAACCTCCACCAGTTCCACCAGACGTTCCGCAGCCGCGCCTCACCAAAAGCGCGTATATTCCAAAGTTGCCGCCTTTCGAGGAAAAACGAGACATAGTTGATTTCCTTTTCCGATTTGAAAGTCACGCAACGGTCTAGTGGATGGCCAAGGAAAAGTGGACATTGTATATTGCGTCGCTGTTTAAAGTGGTATGCGCTTTGACACTGGTACCACTCACTTAGCAGCGAAACAAAATATTAACTTGGTAATCAGCTTGAAAGAAGAACTCCTCAAGAAATTGACAATGTACTCAGCAGAACGATTTTCACGAACGTTTCCGTTCTGTGCGCCCAGAAAAGGAATAAACGTTTCCATCGTATTTGATCCGAAGAGTCAATGTTTGGAACGAAGGATCGATTTTGTACTAAAACGAACAAAGACCCTTATCATCACTGCGAGATCTCCTTCTTAGAAAGCAACGTTTTCCAAGCGAGAGCAAAGATCCTGGCCTCTTTCTCTTAAAGAAAGGCAAAATTGAAAACGAGGATGAAAGTGTCCATATGCTGATCAGTATTGTGTCGCTCACCCAGATAAGGGCGAGGCTAGGAAAGGAGAAATATTCCAACTAATAGTCACATGCTGTCATGTACAATCCCATCATGACAGTACGTTACAGGAAAGGAATCGTGGGTCATTTTTTAGTCCTCAAGGATAAACCACTCCTATGATGGACATGGATCTTTCCGCGTACGAGTGACATTTCGTAAATCCCTGTACTCGCCGCCGGAAAAGACCCCGTTACACCTCAGCAAACAGTTTCCGAGGTCGAGACAACGACCCACCACGTAGACCTTTTGGGCCAGTTACGAGGACAGAAACAGAAGTTCACAAAAAGTCAGACTGCTCCGATCTAGACAATGCGATTATCTATTGTGATGGCAAGATCCATCTGAAAAAGAATAGCCCTTTCATGACCGGTGATTCAAAACCCGCATAGTCTCCACTTAATGTGAATGAAGGCCTGAGTATAGGGCACCAGGAATCAATCATAATTATGTACTTGTGTTAAGAAAACGGAGCCATCAATGGATTGCAGGCTTCGGTTATTGTCGATACATCTGGGTGCACGTACTGCGAGATCGGAAATCTTACGTGCTTCAAGATCTCATATCTCAACACTGTCCAAAAGTGTAGGTCGATTTGGGAGGCAAGATTGAAACGTTTCCGCTGGCGAAAATTTCAGTCGACACAATACGTAATACTCCGGTTTACTTACCGCCTCTGTGTTAATGGATAACCCATCAGCGACATGATCTTGGGCAATTTGCCAGGTGTACTCTACAGTACATGGTTGGTGCAGGAGGATCGTTAGTTCCTTGTCCTTGTTAGTACAGATCTAATGTCATAGATCAGGGCAAGGCAAAAGCCGCTAAAAGTCTCAAAACTGGATGTAACTCCAGATTACCCCAAGAGAATTTAAAAGAAATGCAGAGAAAACGAGACTCTGACGACAATACATTGCTGCTTGCAAAACCAGACTGTCACTGACGTAAAAACGGACCAAACCACGTACATACATGGACTCTAACATACTTTACAGGTGTGTGTACCTGGACAGACAAGCAACAGACAGGTTTGTGTTTTCCAAAACCACTAAGAGAAACAGTGCTTGCACACGCACATGATGCAAAGTTCGCTGGTCCCTGAGGGATCAAAATGAACGTTAAAGAGAGTTACTTGAATTTTATATGGCCGGGTGTCCACAAAGGAAGATACGGAATACTTGCCGCTCAGTGACATCTGCCAAAAGACATCTCAGAAAGGTCGCGTCCCATGTGCAACCTTTGCAACAAAAAGCCTCTCATTTCCGTTTCAATTCGTAAGGTAGCTATTGATCTTGTATGACCGCTACCACTGACATCTCTTTCGGGATAACGCTATAATCTTGACTTTGGTGGATACAGCAACAAGGTATCCAGAAGCGATCCACTGAAGAATATTTGATACTGTATCTGTCGCTGAAGCCTTACTAGTCACTTTATTCCAGAGTGGGTCTTCCAGCCGAAATTCTCTCGGATTGAGAACGCAATTCATTATCTGATCTCATAAAGAAAATTACAGACGTTGTCAATCTCTTCCATTTCAACCACGCCATATCAACCTCCATCGAATGGCATGGTTGAACGTTTCAATTGAACGTTAGAATTCCACTGTGAAAAAGTTGCAAGGCAAGAGCCCCAGGAATGGGATCGTTTAGTAACCGTCTTGCTTTTAGCATACAGGAAATGCCGAACTAAACGCAGGGATTCTCTACCATTTTGAGGCTTCTTTTTCGGACCCTCACCCATGGACCTTTGGGAACTATTGATGTCACGGAAATACGGAAAGACGGACATTACCTGACAGTAAAAACTGTTAACCAATACGGTTTAGTGAACGCAAAAGTTTGGAACGATGCATTTGAGGCTTTGCTCAACATCAGCATGATAGGAAAACAGAAGTGTAACAAAGATCTATGCAGACAGAAAAGCAAAGGCACCGTTCCTTCAGCGTGGTGAAAAGTCCTTGTGCTACTAACTGAATAACATAACAAGCTATCGTGTTATGTGAAGGTCCTTTTCAGGTGGTCCGAAACAAATTCTGCAGGTAAATTATAAATCAAAATGGCAAACACATGAGAAGTTTTTCAGGAACATGTTGAAGAAGTAAAGTAGAACGTACAAAATGTTGCCATCACACCAGTAGGTTGAGTGGATATGTCCTGTGTCAGAAACAGATGTCAACAAGACAGACCATTATCAGGATGCAATAGTGACCCAATGTAACGTACAGTGACAGATCAAAGGTTTATGAAAACAACAAAATTGGAGTGTTAACATCTACCAGTGCAGATGATGTTTGTACCCCTTCCTATCTGTCTATCAAGGAAACCTATGAGGATGTGGTTCTGACGAATGATTTGTCACAAGTCAAACAGAACATCTCAAAGACATTTTGAAAGACTTTCAGATGTGTTGACGGAATACCCCAGGTACAGTAACAGTTATTTGACCCCATAGTATTCATATAACTTCATAAAAACCAGTGCGAACCAGACCATACCCCCTTCCGTTATGCAAAAAAAAAAAAAAAAAAGAGGTTACGAGAGATTGCTTGGCTATTGAAATGGGCATGCCGATGAAGTTCTCCATGTGTTCTTTGACTGGAAGAAAGATCAGTTTACAGACGACCATTCGGCCACAGTACTTCTAGAAAACGTCAAGACAAAGAATAGTCAGTTAATAAAAATGATAGGACAATAGGCATAGCAGGAAATACCAATTTACAGTTGACACCATTCCTTGAACACAAAATGTTCAGGCAGATTTTAGTCCACTGCGTGAAAATCCATGGACAAAATGAAACTGTCTTCAAGTGAAAAAGACCTATTCCAATAATGTCTAACATAAATGTAAAACTTTTAAACACATTTTGACGGTGCATTGTATGCTACAGACGATTTAAATCAAGTGGATGTATGCATAAGTAATGCATATTTGAAGTGACTAAAAGTTTTAACAACAAACAACTACATGATTTTGATGTAAAACAAAAATTATTCTTTGATAAAACAATGGAAAAAACAGTAACTATAAATAGATCAAATTTGCTTGTGAAGATGCATATAAATGTATTGATGAAAGTAGTCACAAAACTCAATTTATAAAAGAAAAAAAACAAGTTTTGAATGTGCAATGAGAAAAAACCATTGTATTCATATTGTCACAGTCAACAATGGAAACGCAGGTGACTGATACAATTGTACTAAACACAACATGATGGAAAAAGAAACTAGATTAAATTATGTTATATTGATTATATTTCTATTGAGAAACTTTCCACACTTGGAAGTAACCCACATTATTCAAGATGGTTTTGAAACATATTATGTGATACAAAGATCAAAGGGTGAAAACAAATGTTGCATCACATCATAATGTATGGAACATCAAATTGGTAACAGTTGCATTGGAATTATCCCTAAATGTTATATCCATGAAAATTGTGAATTGTATTTTGTGAGATGTGGTGATCGAAAATGAAAGTTTTATTTTTAGAAAGACTGAAAGTTGAAATATGCTATTTATGGTTGAACATGATGATTGATTCTATAACTTTGATATTAATTTGGTGAATCTGTGTGATGTTACCATTTTTGAGATTCATGGTGAATAATGTGTATAAGTGAAAGTTGTATATACTTTAAAAAATTTTCTGGAAGAAAATTATTGTCAACCCATGATGGGGGGTTTCATTTGGACGTAGCCTCACATCAAGGCCCATGTGAACGCTCCATCGCATGTAGTTAGAGAAATGAATCATTTCCACGCGAGCCACCATTAAAGGAAGAAAAATCATGTGGCATGACTAGGGTAGCGGGCGGACCCCAAAATATGGAGAGTAGGACTCATTTCAAAGAAACGAATGTGTCAATTGGGAGCAAGTGACCACTAGAGTGATAGGTTTTTAACAAGGGCATGTACGGTAGGGTGCTTGTACATTTGTATTGAACACAGAGTATGCACTCATCAAGGAGAAGGGGGGAAAGAGTCCAGAATTAACGCCAGCATATGGCGCTCTAGACCACGAACGCTGTCAGACGGATGGTATCCACTTTGCTGACCAGAACAATACCTCAGTGAGCTTTAGATAGTATGTGAAATCTACAGTGGGGAAAACTTACGGAAAAGATGAAAGAAAGAATTTTCATATGTTTGAAAAAAAAGAAGGTTACTTAGCACGAACCTTATTCGTGTTTTCAGCCCTTCACCCTTTAAAACACCCCTTACGCCCATCAACCCTTCATCCAACCTTTCACCCCGTGAGGTGGTATGAAGATGGCCATGGTGTGTGGAACACACCGGTAGTTCAGCCCCAGCCAGTAACAAACTCCAGGGAGAGGATTGAATCTCGTCATTTCGCAAGAGAAGAATAAGTCGCGGAAGATAAGACGAGACTCGTAACTCCATACAAGAGGTTCGAGGGGGCAGTATATAGTCTCAGAGTAGAGATACATGTAATAGAGAAAGCAGTTAATCTTTTTAACTTGAGGCCGGCAGGTCCTCCATAGATTACGGGAGTTATGAAATTCTCCAGGTTCGATTTTTTTGGATAACAGGAAAAGAAGGCCATAAGCATTATTTAAAGAACGGAACAAGGGTTATTTTATCTCTCGTGTGTGAGGAGAGAATACATGAGTGAAGATTGATCTTGTCTCCCTACGTGAGGAGAGATACCATGTTTGTTTCAGAATTATAATGTTCTGCTCATTGTTGAGAGAGAAACATATTAAATCTGTTACAAGAGGATAAGTGATAAGAAAAGTGTAATTCCCCTGAAGAGAGGGGGAGAATAAAAACAATCGTAGTGCTCCTATTGGGTGGAATGGTAAAGATTGCGTGTTCGTATGATTAAATGGCTGTCATGAATGCGGGGTATGCAAAGATTACGTGTGACACTCTTGCCACTGCCTCTGACACTGACTCTGTCTCTTTCGTCTCCTGTCCTCTCTTTGTCTCTGTGTCTGTCTCGTGACGTCTGCTCTGTCTCCTCTCTCTCACTCCTTTCTCTCACATCACTTCTCTCTTTCTCTCTTCTCTCAACTCTCTCTCTCTCTTCTCCTCTCTCTCTCTCTCCTCTCCTCTCTCTCGTGGTGTGGTAATTGTTAGCGAAGAAATATGTGTGAAAAACAAGTGAATAAGTGAACTATCTGTTTTGCCTCTGTCTGTCTCTGCCACAGCCCTCTGTCTCTGGCCCCTCTCACTGTCTCTCTGACCCTCCACTTCCTGGTCTCTCTCACTGTCTCTCTCTCACGACTCCATCTCCTCTCACCCCTCTCTCATCTCACTCTCTCTGTGCGCGCGTGCACACCACCGTCGCTCGCTATAACAGACTGTATGTTATTGTGTTTAGGGTGAGTTGGGGGGTCAGAGGGGCTGGGTAAGAAGAGGGAGGGGAGATTTTTGTGTGTAAGAATCGATGTAAACGCATGTTTATGCATAAATATAAAAAAAAAAATAAAAGAAAGAGAGAGAGAGAGAGAGAGAGAGAGAGAGAGAGAGACAGACAGACATACAGACAGACCAGAGACAGAGAGAGACAGAGACTGAGACAGAGACGGAGAGAGATAAGTTGTGTGTGTGGAGTGTGTGTGTGTGTGGTTGTGTGAGTGTGTGTGTGAGACAGAGGAGAGAGAGATAGAAATAGAGAGAGATAGAGAAAAGAGAGAGAGAGAGAGAGAGAGAGACCAGAGACAGAGGGACATTGAAAACTGTCTCATAACGAGGCGCTTTAAGGTCCTCTGCGTCAGCAACGACAAATCGTCATACATACACATTCCTTATAACCGCAGCTAAAATTCAGATAAAATGCTCTTAGATAGCGTCACACACGACAAAATTCGTCATACAAACACGTCCATTATACCGCTGCCTGAAATCAGAGCATGGCCCTCACTAAGCGTCACACGATAACAAAATCGGTCCATACATACACACCTATATACCGCTGCATGAATTCAAGGCCAATGCCCTCACGAAGCGTCACACGACAAAATCGTCATACATACACGACCTTTATACCGCAGCTGAAATACAGATGCATGCCCTCACTAAGCGTCACACGACAAAATCGTCATACATTAACAGTCGACCTTTATACCGCTGGCTGAACTTCAGAGAAATGCCCTCACTAAGCGACACACGAACAAAATCGTCATACATACACGTCATATATAACCGCTGCTGAAATTTAGAGCAATGCCCTCACTAAGCGTCACACCGACAAAATCTTCATACATACACTGTCCTTAATAACCGCTGCTGAAATTCAGAGCGTGACCTCACAAAGCGTCACCACGACTAAAATCGTCATACATAACACGTCCTTTATACCGCAGCAGAATATCAGAAGGCATGCCCTCACTAAGCGTCACAACTACAAAAATCGTCATACAATACAACATCCGTTATAACCGCTGCTGAAATCAGACAAAGCCCTCACAAAGAAGCGTTCACACACAAAATCGTCATACATACACGACCTATAATAAAACCTCGCTGCAGAAATTCAGAGCAATGCCCTCCCTAAGCGTCACACACAAAATCGTCATACATACACGTCTTTATACCGCTGCAGAAATTCAGAGCAATGCCTCACTAAGCGTCACACGACAAAATCGACTACAAACACGGCATTTATAAATACGCGCTGCTGAAATTCAGAGCAATGCCCTCACTAAGCGTCACACGACAAAATCCGACATACATACACGTCCTCTTATACCGCTGCTGAAATTCCAGAGCAATGCCCACACTAAGCGTCGACACGACAAAATCTCATACATACACGTCCTTTATACAGCAGCAGAAATTCAGAGCAATGCCCTCATAAGGCGTCACACGACAAAAATCGTCATACATACACTCCTTTATACCGCTGCTAAATTCAAGCAATGCCCCACTAAGTCTCACCACGACAAAAACGACAAGCATACACTTCCTTAATACCGCTGCGAAATACAGATGCAATGCCTCACTAAGCGTCACACGACAAAATCGTCATACATATACACTTCCTTTAATACCGCTGCTGAAATCAGTGCAAATCATCACTAAGCGTCACACGACAAAAATCATCATAACATACACACCTTTATACCGCTGCTGAAAATTCAAGCAATGCCCTCACTAAGCGTCACACGACAAAATCGTCATACTACACTCCATTATACCGCTGCTGATATTCATAGCAATGGCCCTCACTAAGCGCCACACAGACAAAATCTTCATACATACACTCCTATATACCGCATCCTGAAATTCAGAGCAATGCCCTCACTAATCGTCACACGACAAAATCGTCATACATACACGTCCTGCAAACCGCTGCTGAAATTCAGAGCAGTGCCCTCACAAAGCGTCACACACAAAAACGTCAAACATACACGTCCTTTATAACCGCTAGGAGGGTAGGCTGAAATTCAAGCAATTTCAACACTAAGAGACACACGACAAAATCGTCATACATACACGTCCTTTATAACCGCTGCTGAAATTCAGAGAAAGCCTCGTACTTTAGCGTCACACGACAAAAACGTCATACATACACGTCCTTTATACCGCAGCTGAAATTCATAGCAATGCCCTCACTAGCGTCACACGACAAAATCTGTCATACAACACGTCCTTTAAACCGCTGCTGACATTCAAGCAATGCCCTCACTAAGCTTCACACGACAAAATCCGTCATACATACACGTCCTTTCTACCGCTGCTGAATTCAAGCAATTCAGTCAACTAAGCTGTCACACGACCAAATCGTCGATACAAACACTTCCTTAATACCGCTGCTGAAATTCAGAGCAATTGCCCTCACAAAGACGTCACAACGACAAAAGCTTCATACATACAACGTCCTTTATACCGCTGCTGAAATTCAGAGTAATGCCCAACACAAAGCGTCACACACAAAATCGGTCATACATACACTCCTTGTTATACCGCTGCTGAAATTCAGAAGCAATTCAGTCACTAAGCGTCACACTACAAAATCTGTCATACATACACGTCCTATTATACGCTGCCTGAAAATTCAGAGCAATGGCCCTCACTAAGCGACACCGAACAAAATCGACATACATACACGTCCTTTAACCACTGCTGAAAATCAGAGCAATGCCCTCTACTATTGCGACATCACACGACAAAAACTCATACAATGCAACGACCTTTATACCGCTGCTGAAATTCAGACAAATGCCCTCATAAGGGTCACACGACAAAATTGCATACAACCACGTCACCTTTATACCGCTCTAAAATCAGAGCAGTGCTTTTACAAGCTCACACGACAAAATCGTCATACATACACGTCCTTCAACCGCTACCTGAAAATAAGAGCTATGTCCCTCACTATAGCGTCAACGACAAAATCGTCATTACTACACTCCTTTGTACAGCAGCTGATTATCCAGAGAGCAATGCCCTCACTAACTTCACACGACAGAATCGTCATACATACACGTCCCTTTATACGCTGCTGAAATTCATAGCATGCCGTCACTAAGCGACCACACGACAAAATCGTCATACATACACGTCCTTTATACCGCTGCTGAAATTCAGAGCAATGCCCTTCACTAAGCGACAAACGACAAACTCGACATACATAAACGACCTTTATGATAACCGCTGCAGAAATTCAGAGAAGTTCCCACACTAAGCTACACACGACAAAATCGTCATACATACACGTCCTTTATAAGCCGCTGCTGAAATTAGAGCAAAGCCCACACTAAGCGTCACACGACAAAATCGTCATACCATACACGTCCTTTATACGCTGCTGAAATCAAGCAATGCCCTCACTAAGCGTCACACGACAAAATCGTCATACAAACACTCCTTTATACCACTGGCTGAAATTCAGAGCAGTGAACCTCACTAAGCGACACACGAACAAAATCGTCATATCATACACGTACCATTATTACCGCTGCTGAAATCAGAGCAAACCCACACTAAGGCGTCACAGCGACAAAATCGTCATACATATACGTCCTTATACCGCAGCTGAAATTCAGAGCAATGCCCTCTACAAGCGACACACTACAAAATCGTCATACAATACACGACCATTATACCGCTGCTGAAATTCAGAAGCAATGCTCCTTACTTAGCGTCACACGACAAAATCGTCATACAATACACGTCCTTTATACGCTGCTGAAATTCAGAGCAATGCCCTCACTAAGCGTCACACGAACAAAATCGTCATACATACACTTCCTTTATAACCTCTGCGCAATTCAGAGCAATGCCCATCACTAACTCACACAACGACAAAATCGTCATACATACACTACCTTTAAACCGCTGCAGAAATTCAGAGCAATGCTCTAACTTAGCCGACACACGACAAAATCGTCATACATCACGTCCTATATACCGCTGCTGAAATTCAGTAGCAATGCATCATATTTAGGCGTCACACGACAAAATCGTCAAACAAACACGTCCTTTAAACCGCTGCTGAAATTCAGAGCAGTGCCTTCACATAAGCTGTCTTGTAACAAAGCACGTGACACATCGTTTTTTGTATTTTGTTTTTTTGTTTTGTTTTTCT
>CM031620.1:9694518-9704518 GCA_018398815.1 Conus ventricosus | reverse complement strand
GAGAGAGAGAGAGAGAGAGAGAGAGAGAGAGTGAGAGAGAACTCTGACCTCTTTTTTTAACCCTAAGGCCACGACCTGTTTTCAATGGGTACACGTTTGCTGAGAATAAAAATAAAATAGGTACAGGTCATCAGCAAAGGAAGGAATTTCTTTTCAAAAAACACATAAGCAAACAATTACATGGGGAACAAATTTGATGAAACAAACCAAGATAAACAAAATATTTTCACTTGCGTTTGAAGCCAATCACGAACCATATTCATATATCTAGTTTACGTCCATAATTTCATGTCTATTTTTCAGTGCATAAATTATATACATTGCCAAATTTCTAAGGATCATCATATTTTCAGTTTTGCATCAAATAAGCTTAACAATCGCCCTTTGGATGGGGAATACAATCTTGAAAAAATATTTTTTTTGCAAATATGAGTACTTTTAAACATTCAAACAAGAAATAGAATTCGTTTTCAATTTAATTACAAAAATGGACATTTTTTTGGTTGTTCGTCATATCTGTTAGAGAGAGAGAGAGAGAGAGAGAGAGGGAAGAGGAGGAGAAGAGATGAAGGAGGGGAGAGGGGGAAAGAGAGAGAGAGAGAGAATGTGTGTGTTTTTTTGTGGCGCGCGCGTGCACGTCCCTGTTTGTGTTTGCGTGTGCATGCGTATGCATATGTATGTAAGAGAGGGAGAGAAAGAGGGAAGTGTCGAAAAAGAAATGCAGGGATAAACAGACATTGCAATACAAGGGAAAAACAAAACCAAGAGAGGGAGAGAGAGAGAGAGAGAGAGAGAGAGAGAGGAGAAAAGAAAAGGAGAGAGAGAGAGAGAGAGAGAGAAAAAGAGACAGACGGGAGGCAGACAGATGAATGGAGGGACGGACGGACGGACAGACGGGACGACAGACGGACAGACAGAGAGACAGAGACAGACATACTGACAGGCAGACAAGAGTTGTGAGCATTGCCCATTTTTATCGACGAATCCTTAGCGCAGAATTATCTGGCATTTCCCCATGCTTTGGAAGGTAGATGCCTCCATATAACATAGAGGAAAACAGCCCAAAAGTGATCTTTTCAGCGAACACGTGACAAACGACATTTTGATGTGACACTTCGATGAAAGATGTGCTGGACTGTATCAGCCTCTTACTGGCCTCATTATTCATCCGACTTTGTTCACCGCTTTCCTCTCCCCCACCCCCTTCTCTTTCTCTCTCTTTCTCCCTCCCTTGCCCCCGCCCCCTTCTCCTCTGTATCTATCTGTCTGCGTCTCTGTCTGTCCGCCCGTCTGTCTGTCTCAATCTGTAACCATGTCTGCCTTCCTCTGTCCGTCTGTCTGTCTGATTCACATCTGTGTATATGCTTTTAGTGCATTGACATCTTCCCCTTTACACCTTTTTTCTTTAAGATTGACCAGGTTGGTTTCTATCTACCAAATCGGAAGCCTTTTAAAGTCGATGAAAGCAACGTAAAAATTTCTTGTGGTTAGAGGGGTTGCCTTTGTACCGAGAAAAAGGGTAATATATGATCAGTGTACTATAATTCTTTCTAAAGCCAGCCTGCTCATCGTTTATAACATCACAATCTTCAATCCATTTTGTTAAATGCTTGTTTAATATGAAAGTATATATTTTTGAACTAATGTTTAAAAGAGAGATACCCTCTGTAGTTGTCTGGGTTGTTTATATCACCTTTTTGTGCAAAGGTTAATCGAGCTTCGAAACCACTAGAAGGGAAGATGCCAAAATAAAAAGGGGTTTGTTGAAAAATTTCTTAAAGAAAAAGAGAAT
Source organism: Conus ventricosus (assembly GCA_018398815.1). Lineage (NCBI taxonomy): Eukaryota > Metazoa > Mollusca > Gastropoda > Neogastropoda > Conidae > Conus > Conus ventricosus. The sequence goes on along the minus strand of CM031620.1, from coordinate 9,702,726 downwards.
AGTGGGGGTGCAATATTATAAAAATTCCCCAATTAGTCCGTCTGGACCTGGTGCTTTATTTGATTTAAAGCCTTAACTGAATCAAGAATTTCCTCTCCAGTTATACAGACATCCAATTCGTCAACGTTACTATCAGCAACAGGAAAAAACTCAGCTTAAATTTCCCTGAGAATTAGGACCAAAAGGGAAATCAGCTCATCATTAAAGACTTGTTTGAAATGCTGAAACCATTCTTCATTGGTATTGGGGTTTGGTACATGAGAACTACTTTTAAAGACCTTACAGTGCCCCAAAAACCGTTAGAATCTTTGGCGTTTTCGTTAAGTGTTTTTTAAAATTTGTTGTCTATATAACTGCTGCTTGTCTCGAAGTAAGTCTTTATACTCGTTTCTAATTATAGAATAGTTAAGTCTCAGTTGAACAGCATCGGGGTTGTTATTAAACGTTCACCTGACTGTACGCTCTCATTGCTTGTCTACCTGACGGCGTTTAACTTTAGCACTCAGAGTCAAACCATGGGCTGTGTTGATGTTACCTGTGACGTTTCTTTACTCGTTATTTGACCAGCATAAACAGACCTTCGTGTAGTTTCTTCAGTGCACACTCAAATTGACATCAATCAATTCAATTGCTTCATGAAAGGTTGAACTGACCTCGTCAGACTGAAGTGCACTGATAAATCACCTTCTTTTGCTGGATCCCATGCATATTTTTTAAAATTTGGTTACCTTTAACCTTTTTGAAAACGTCTCCTGATTCGGACTGGGAAGCATTAGTACAAATTCAACAGGCATGTGATTTGATTCTCCCCGTGGGGTTACTTTCAATTCACGGCACAGTGGGACTAAGGATTGGGAGGAAATAAAATAATCAATATCAGGGGAACCATTGTGAGCGTTTATAAGTGAAAGCACCGCTTTTATCACCAGGCAGAAAACCATTTAGAATAACCAACTCAAAATTCTGACAGATGATAATGAAATAAAGACCAAATTCATTAGTGGAGCAATCTTTGATACACGAGAAAAGCAGTCATCACCGGTGGTATTTTCATTTATCAAGTCACCTAAATATAGGGGTAGTTCTTGTGCGTTCAGCCGACCAGTTCTTGCAATTTAAAATCGCCGGAGGATGATTCACTAGAAGATCACCGCTTGTTCAAAAGTATCCATCAGACATTGTTCAGACATTGTTCAAGAAGGGAAACCCCATTATAAATCTGCAAAATAAACACTGTTAGCAGGGTGGCAAATGGAAACCCCTTTAAATCAATCTGATAATAAACACTGTTAGCAGGGTGGCAAATGGAAACCCCAATTATCAATTGCATAATAAACCTGTTAGCAGGGTGGCAAATGGAAACCCCATTATCAATCTCGGTATCTGCATAATAAACACTGTTAGCAGGGTGGAAAATTAAACCCCTTATCAATCTGCATAATAAAAAATGTTGCAGGGTGGAAAATGGAAACCCCATTATCAATCTGCATAATAAACACTGTTAGCAGGGTGGCAATGGAAACCCCATTATCAATCTGCATAATAAACACTTTTTAGCAGGGTGGCAAATGGAAACCCATTATCAATCTGCATAATAAACACTGGTTAGCAGGGTGGCAAAGGGGAAACCCATTATCAATCTGCATAATAAACACTGTTAGCAGGGTGGCAAATGGAACTCCATTATCAATCTGCATAATAAACCTGTTAGCAGGTGGCAAATGGAAACCCCATTATCAATCTGGGTATCTGCAAAATTAAACACTGTTAGCAGGGTGGCAAATGGAAACCCCATTATCAATCTCGGTATCTGCATAATAAAACTGTTAGCAGGGTGGCAAATGGAAACCCCATTATCAATCTGCATAATAAACACGGGTAGCAGGGTGGCAAATGGAAACCCCATTATCAATCTCGGTATCTGCATAATAAACACTGTTAGCAGGGTGGCAAATAAATTCCAATTAAAAAAAACGTCAAGATCTGGAGCTTTAAGGGGGAGAACAATAGTATGGTCGTATTCCACTGTAAGTTGTTTGACTAGTTTGGCATAGGGTCTTTCTTACAAGAAACCGATCCTCCTGACAAACGTGCAGAACAGCATGGGTTTAAATTTAATTCCAGGTGAAAGAAAATTTCGTAATCCAAAAAGAGAAAGAAGGAAATGTTCTTGAGAACGTTTCCGTCAAAAAACAAAATCAAACTGAGATTTTATAATATTTACATCGTGGTCATAAATTGATGATACACCCTCAATATTATAATTTCAGAATGGAGAGACTGTTTTCTGACAAGTCTTGACACGGGCACGGCGTTATCCTAGGTGTCTTCATTGTAAGGACACGAGGGCAGCAGGGGAGCACAGTTTTGTTCATTATCAGTCCAGGACTACCTCTTGGATGGGCCCTTTAAAATCTTTCTGTGAGCTGTGTCTGTCTGGTTCGTACTCCACTGCCGTCAAGGACCGGAGCCTGAGAACGGGGCCCTCGGTTTCACTGACCATAGACACCTCCCCGGAGAGGGCCTAGGGTTCTCCACCACCCCGGTACGTGACTCTCCCCAGTGCTGAGAGGGGAGAGAGAGAGAGAGGGGAGAGAGAGAGAGAGAGAGGAGGAGAGAGAGAGAGAGTGAGAGAGAGAGGAGAGAGAGAGAGAAGGGGACAGAGACAGAGAGACAGACAGACAGACAGGCGGCAGACAGATACAGGCGCAGAAGCGGGACACAGACATAAGGTTGAGAGAGAGAGAGAGAAGAGAGAGAGAGGGGAGAGAGAGAGAGAGAGAGAGAGAGAGAGAGAGAGAGAGAGGGGTTTACCCATGCCAGTATTATCCGTTTTCAATTCAGAGAAAGAGAGAGAAGGAGGAAGAGACAGAAAGTGGGAGCGAGCGAGAGAGTGAAAGGGGGGGGGAGGGGTGATGAAGAGAGAATGAGTGGAGAGAGAGAGACGGGGGGAAGGGAGCAAGGAGAGAGAGGACTCAGACTCAAGACTCAATGTTTTATTCATAAAGGCCATACCCCCTTAGAAAGGGGATATATATACATTTTAAGTCGCAAATGAGTTTTGGGTCTTTTAAAGGGTTGTATAAACACTTCCCCTTTTTTAAATGCCTTATATAAATTAAATAGCTAACTTTTTAACGGTACTTTCTTTTGGGTGATGCCATTAACAACGTTAACTTGAACGGGAAAAAGGATAGTTAAAATACTTTTGGGGAAATGAATTGTTCTCTAAGATCTCTTTAACATTGGGCAAACCAGCACAAATGAACTTCGTCCTCTTTTGCATTTCGACACAATGGACAGATCAGATTTCTTTCGCATGGCTGTCTATAGCGAAAGTAATGACTTTGCAATATCAGAGACACCGAATCGAAATCTAGTCAGATGTGTTTGAAAAACTTGTCTATTTTTTTGCATGAAACTGGTAAAAGGCGTAAGTGAACTATTCGTTTGTATAATTCAAATCTCTCACTATTTTGTAGGTGCGTGTTCCATTTTTGCCAACTGCAATCAATTAATCTTTCTCGGAGCACCTTCATAAAACATTCATTTCACCAAAACTTTGGTTGAGCCATACAAAACCAAATCCATATTCACATAGTTTCATTCTAAAATTTGTTACCCAGTTTTTTACCTCTATTGTCCAATTCCAACAGCATTCTATCGCTTTGCGTGGTAACCTGTGATCTTGCATCGTTTAATATTTTTAACCAATATCGAATACATTTTACAACGGAATTCAAATGAATCGGATTCTAGCTGTTTCACCATATACCAGATCATTTGGTGTCTGCAACGACACCCCAAGAAATTTCTTTAGAGCAAACAATGGGATTTTTTCGCAATGTACAACAGCAGCATCCAGACCCCATATTTCAGGCCATATTGCACCATCGGCCCGAACTTGACAATCAAACAGCTTCAAAAAAAAAGTTAAGGGAATCGTTATTGGGTAATGATAATTTCTTTAGTATGCACAAAAATGCGCTTTTTGCTTTACTGACTAAATCTTTGCAGGTATAAAAAGCAATCAAGCGAGTGGAGAAGTATATACCCAAGTATTTATACGCCATTAACAACAGGCATTATAGATCCATTGTATGTTTCCAAACTTTCTTTGCAGCAAGATACCCGCCCTTTCTAAATAAAAATTATTTTTACTTTTTGCTTTATTAACTTTAGTTGTAATGTAGCAGTAGCTTTTTGCAAGGTGTTTAATTGAGTTTGTAATCCAATTACTGTCTCCCAGACCCAAAACCACGTCATCAGCCAGAAGCAGAATGAAAATTTCCAAAAGTTCATCATAAAATGTGCACCATGCCTTCCAGAATGTTATAACTTCTTGTGTTAATTCATTTATAAAATAACGAGAACAAAACTGGGCTACAAACATCGCCCTGTTTCACACCAGAAGTACAGTTTGTATTCTGTTATAACAGCACCAGTTCTCACTCGTTGCCTTTACACAGTCATACATACTTACTATACATTTATACAGCTTTCCATGAATTACCATTTTTTTGCAAGATGGGCCACGTATGTTCTATTAACAGGGAAACAAAAGCCTTCTCGAAATCAATAAATGCGACATACAGTTTACGATTTAAACAAAACTGTTTCTGTACGAATGCCATCAGAGTAAATATATGATCAAAAGTAGAGTTGTTTTCTTAAATCCAGTTGATATTCTCCAGTAATGTTTTTTCTTCCACCCACTCTTGCAGTCTCTGTTAAAACAGCACTGTATAATTTGCTGCACACATTACATAACGAGATTCCTCTGTAATTATCCGGGGTTGTTTGCATCGCCTTTTTTTAATGGAATCACTATATTCTGACCAACATTTAGGTTAATCCCCTTTTTCAAATAAGGGGGTTGAAAAAATTAAAACCCAAAAAAACTAAAAACACTTTTGACTGGCAAGCAGTTTTTTTCTTTTTACGAATAATCCCATCTGGGCCGGAGGCTTACGAGGTTTTACTTTTCTCAAAGCCATTAAATTTTTCTCTGGAATCGGACGATTTTGATTGTCATCTAATCGTTGTCATTTAGGTAACTGTCACCGACCATATCATTTTGGGCATCAAATTTTCCTTCCCGTAGATTTTCGAAATGATGGAACCCCATTTCTGAACTAATTCATTTACAGATTTTTTTCGTTTTCTTGAAAATTTTTTGAATACGATCCCAAAAATCTTTTTGGCTATTACAGGGTGAAGTAATCCCTCCAACAGAGCATCATTTTAACTGTTTCTCCTTTCTCTTTAGAGATGTTTATATTCCTCCTGGCCTTACAGTAGGACTCACGAGAAGGGGGGTGGTCAAAGAACGCCGGAATTTCGTCAATAAATTTCGAGCTTTTCTTTTGTTAACTCGGCATTCGGTATCATACCAGTCCTCTTCTTGTTCATGTATGCCGAGAGTAAATGCTTTTTCATGCTCTCTGCCGCCTCTTTCACACAACAATTTAAAAAAATCTAATGCCTCGTCTACATTAATATCAATCAGACTAATTTCCCCTTGCATACGCTCTTTCATTTCATTAGAAAAAATCGCATTTTTAAACAAATCAACATGTCTTCATTCCAGACAAATTTTTTCAATCGTACAGCGCCTGTTGTTTACTTGTGCACAGTTCTTGTTATGACATGAGACGGTGAGGTTCAGTTCAACAGGCATATGATCAGACTCAATTTTCTCAGATACGCACATCTCACACCAATCTGAATGATCGAAAACATGTCAAAGGACATCAAAAATAGTCGTTAACGCTGCTGCCATTATCACATATGTATGTGTAGCGACCTTGAAGGTCGCCCTTACACACGCCGTTTAAAATGCACAGTTTCAGAGCAAAACACAGATTGAGAAGTAGTTTCCCATAATTATTTAGCACAGTATCTTCAGAGTTTCGAACATGAACTGGTTTCCACTTTTTGTTGATCATCATACACAGATATGTTTTTCTTCAAATTTATAAGAAAAGTTTGAAACTCTGCTATTCAGGGCACCGCCAAACAACACATACATTTCATCTTTAAATAAAAGTAAGCAATCACACAAAAATTTTCAAGCAAAGAACTCCATTTTCCTTATCAAAAAGAGAGTTTAAAATGGAGGCCCTCTGGAGGAATATATGCGCACACATACATAACATGTTTCATTGTGCCAAATAAGGATTTATCAATAATAAAAAGGCATAAAACAAATCAGATGCAACCTCCCCTGCTTTAACATAGGGGCAGATTTCTTTTTTTCACCAGGCACACCAGTCCACCGGAACGCCTTCCACGTGCCGTGAACTTTAAAGCGGGTTTACAGTACACGGTATCCCGCAAACATAGGCGAATGAAAAAAAAATCAACAAATGTTTCAAAAAAAACATACAAAATCAAAACTAGAAACGTATGAAATAAAATCGTTTTATTATTTTCGAAGTAATCCATTTATATTCCAATGAAGGAATGAAATAGATTTCAGTTTATTTTGAAAGTCAACGTGAAAACGAATCTTGATTTCCAGTAGGATGGCATTTCCAGAAAACACACCAACGTCTGTATTGTTCTATTTTCAACTGCCTCTGGATGACCGAGTTTTCACCCGAGTCAAAACAAAATTCTATTTCCAGTTCCGTGCTGACGTAGTTGAACACAGGGTTGGCACAGTCGGTGTCGATTCTGTATGGGTTCCTTTTCGTAGTGCGGACCCCTTACATTTAAATTAAAGGACGGCCAAGTTTCCCATCTCAGTTCAACGAGTCTGCCATCAATCCCTACAGTTGTAACGCTTGCCGTCGACGAGGAGGCAGTTGAAGATCATGGTCGCGCGTTTGCCGTCATTCCTAGCTTTCTTGAGATGGGGAAATCAACCTTTTCCTCACATCACGCACTTTAGTGGAGAAGTCCTCAACCCGGTGAAAATATGCTGCCTTTCAGTTTGCGCTTTGACTTCAGGATCTCCACCTTCTGTTTGTAGAAGACACACCTTGCGATCACGGGGAGTCCTGCGGTTGTTGAGTCGATGAACCCTGTCAAATTCGATGTCCTGAGACAACTCCAATTTATTTTGTAGCAAGGTCTTTCAACGGTTTTTTTCACAATCTGCAGGGGTCTCACTTTCTACGCGAGGTAATCCATAGAAAATCAGATTGTTTCTCTTGGATCTCCCCTCGAGATCATCAGTTTTGTTTTCCAAGTCCTTAATTTTCTTCGTCAGGCCCAGGTTTTGGGTGCTTTCAGACTGCTGACTTGCTCCGGAGATTCCAGTTCCCCCTGCATGATAAAGTACTCCTCGCGCAGGGCGTGCAGATCTTGCTTCACCTCATCTAGCTTGGCGTCAAACTTCAGCTCCATGGAGTTTAACTTGCACTAACGTCGGCAAGCGAAAGTTTTTCCGTGGTAAACTGGAGGCTCCGTCTAGGGGATGGCCCGGTCTCTCCATGTGGGTCTACGACTTGTGTTCCTCCGCTGGCCGTCGGGTCTGCCTTGTGGTCTCTGGTCTGGGATGGGTTGGCCCTGGGTTGGTCTCAACGTCTCCAAATGGAGGAGAAAACCTCCCCAGAACAAATACGAGAGGAGCAGGCCTAACATCGCACCGTCTGCTCTGCGCCTCAACTTTATCTGGCGACCCGCATAACAAGTTTCTGCCTCGCTGTTTAAACATAAAACACTGAAATACGAAGCAGAAACTGCCACATATCGCCCTGAAATCCGTACTTCCAGACGGCATTTGTTTCTTCACGAAGTACTTGACCAAATCTGGAGATGTTGCTCGTTCTTATACCCTCAAAAAAGAGTATAATCCGGAGAGCATTGGATGTGCGACTTCGCGTTCCAAACACCAATCACATCCCCCGAGAGAGAGGGGAAGAGAGAGGAGAGAGAGAAGAGAGAGAGAGAGAGAGAAGAGAGAGAGAGAGAGAGACAGACAGACAGACAGACAGACAGAAGACAGACAGATAGTAGACAAGAGAGGCAGGAAGGGGGGGGGGAGGGAGGGAGGGACAGAGAGCAAGGGGGGGAGAGAGAGAAAGAGAGAGGAAGGAGGGAGGGAGGGACAGAAAGGGAGAGAGGGAAGAAGGATAATAATAATAATAATAATAAAAATGAATACTTATATAGCGCCTATTTTCGGCTAGAGGCCAAGCTCTAAACGCTTTATAATCAAAACTCGTTTACACAACGGGTGCCTACCTTGGTAGTGCCGAC
>CM031620.1:9657018-9689518 GCA_018398815.1 Conus ventricosus | reverse complement strand
AGAGCCTCTTAGATATACGTGGATACCAAAGTCCTTGTTACATTTTGAGTAACAGTTAGACGTTTGCGTAGGTTTGCTCGTTCGTTCGTTCGCGCGCGCGCGTGTGTGTGTATGTGCGTGTGCGTGTGTGTTCGCACACGCGCCGGCATGTATGTTTGTTTGTGTGTGTGTGTGTGTGTGTGTGTGTGTGTGTGTGTGTGTGTGTGTGTGTGTGTGTGTGTGTGTGTGTGTGTGTGTGTGTATAGAGGTATTGGAAGGGATGTGGAAGATAGAAGATTATGGGGTTGACTAGGTATTAGAGGCAGATATAGGAGAGATACGGATACGGATACGGAAACCTTAATCATGATTAGGCCATTGCCCCTCATGTAGGGGTGCATAGATACAAACATTTGTCCAGTCTGGCATTCATAAATAATGACATCGTTCATAACACACTTGGCAGTAATGTTAAGAAATGAGAATAGAACGTAGCTTAAAAGCCTTATAAATATAGATTGACAAATTTCTAACTGTTTTCTCTAGTGTGCTCGTCATGAGCAATACTAATTTAAACTGACTTGGAATGTTATAATATTTCGACGGTATGTATTGTGCTCTTAAGTCATATAGAACAGGACAGCATAAAACAAAATGCATCTCATTTTCTTTATCTTTTTGAGAAAGTGGACATATTAAGTCGTTTTCACTGTGTTTTCTATAACGATTATGATGTACGGCAATTTCGGAAATGCCAAGCCTAAATCTTATCAAATTAAATGTTAAATGCCTGTCTAAATTGACTAACAAATACGTTTTAACATCAGGGACACTGCAAAAGGTTCTGTACACACTAAACCTGTCACTGTTATTGATATGATAATTCCAATCTTGCCATCTGCAACAAATTAACCTTTCCCTGAAAGCTTTTAGAAACTCGCTAATCCCTTCCACGCATTGATTCAGCCATACATATCCAAAACCAAACATGTATAGTTTACAGCGAATATTTGAAGCCCAGTTTTTCTTATCACGCAGATCCAAATCAAAAAGCATTCTATAGGCCTTGTAGGGTAGTCTATATTCGTCCATTCTCGTCAGTTTTAGCCAAAACTTAATACATTTTACAGCTGAGTTTATGTAAATAGGATATCGGTTGGTTTCCCCATATGCCATGTCATTAGGTGTTCGCCTTTCTACGCCTAAGAACCTTTTAACAGCAAACAAATGTACCTTTTCGCAATGGATTGCTGCATTGTCGAGTCCCCATAGCTCTGCACCATACTGAACAATAGGTTGAACTTGTCAGTCAAACAACTTAAAAAGGAAGAATAAGAATAACACTTCAATTTACATAACTTTTGCAAAATGCAAAATAACGCGTTTTTTGCTCTGCTACTGAGATCACGACATGCAGCAACGAAACTTAACTTTGTTGAAAAATGGATTCCTAAGTATTTGTAAACATTCACAACCGGCATAACAATCCCATTATATGTCCACCTTTCTCTTGCAGCTAAATGCCCCCCTTTTCTGAATACAACTATATTGACAACAGAGATAGAGAGAGAGAGAGAGAGAGAGAGAGAGAGAGAGAGAGAGAGAGAGAGAGAGAGAGAGAGAGAGACAGAGACAGAGACACAGACAGAGAGACAGACAGACAGAGAGACAGACAGACAGTGAGTGGGAGAGAGAGAGTGAGAGACAGACAGACAAAGACAGAGACAGAGACAAAGACAGAGAGAGAGATAGAGAGAGACAGAGACAGAGACAGACAGACAGACAGACAGAAACAGAGACAGAGAGAGACAGACAAAGACAGAGCTTTCTTCAAACAGCTCCTCCACGATCAGTCTGGTGGCTGGAAGATGAAATGAAATGAGGAGAAACAAAAAGATCTGCTTTGGCCCATGGTCCATCTCCATTGCAGAGACGGGATGAAACGTACATCAAAGTCCGGCATCTAGGGGATGCATATGATGAATGAGTGTGTCGCTCCATTGGTTGATCATGCGCAGTGGTAAAAACAGAAAGGAAGTATTTTATTCTCTTGTCCATCTAGACTCCAATGGCGGTGTGGTCTACGTCCTGTAGAGGGAGAGGGGCAAGAAGAGGATGGGGATGATATGCTTTCGTTCGTAAATGCGTACGCGTGCGTGCGTGCGTGCGTGCGTGCGTGCATGCGCGCGCGCGCGCGCGCGCGTGTGTGAGTGAGTGTGTGTGTGTGGTGTGTGTGTGTGTGTGTGTGTGTGTGTGTGTGTGTGTGTGTGTGTGTGTGTGTGTGTGTGTGTGTGCTTGCTTGTATTTCCGTGTGTGTGTGTGTGTGTGTGTGTGTGTGTGTGTGTGTGTGTGTGTGTGTGTGTGTGTGTGTGTGCGCGGGTGCGTGCGTGCGTGCGTGCGTGTGTGTTGCGTTGTGGTGTGTGTGTGTGTGTGTGTGTGTGTGTGTGTGTGTGTGTGTGTGTGTGTGTGTGTGTGTGTGTGTGTGTGTTGTGTTGTGTTGTGTTGTGTTGTGTTGTGTTGTGGTGTGTGTGTGTGTGTGTGTGTGTGTGTGTGTGTGTGTGTGTGTGTGTGTGTGTGTGTGTGTGTGTAGTGTGTGTGTTTTCCACCACTACTAAATTGTTCAACATTATGATTGCTTGGTCAATCAGTGGGAGATGGCATCTCTTAGGAGATCGAAGTAAAGGGGTTTAGAACAATTCGTAGCTGTTGACTATGCTTGGGTTATCTAACGTAGAGCTGACTACTTTGATTGTTTGATGGTTGACATTTTCTTTTTTTAACCTCCCTTGCATTTGTAAAACGGATCCACAAGCATGGGCTCAAAGATTTACCCTTTTACTTTATACAGTTTACAGATGATTCTAGTTTTTTAGCAGCTTACTTCTTTACCACTCTGTCTTTTCGTTTTACTTTTCTACCCTTCACTGGCTGCTTTGCGTGCTGTTGAATTTCAAAGAAAAACAATGAAAGAAAGACTGCGATACAGACAGAGATAGACATAAACATAGAGTGAAAGAAAGAGAGACATTGATAAACCTAGGAGTAAATTCAATGACATTTTCATTCTTGGACAATAAAAGAAAAAGAACATCATTTCGTTTCGCCGCATCTACATCAGGAAATACGCATGTTCACCTCTTATCGTGTACTGTAGATTGAAATACGAGCGAATGAGAGGGCGAGGGTGTGGGTGTGGGGGGGGGGGGGGGGGGGGGGGTATGAGTGTTAATCAGACAGACAGACAAAAAGCTTTTAGCGATCGCATTGTATCGACAAATCTTCATCGGTACAAGGTCTGGTGTTCTTTGGTGTTCTTTTACGCTTTGGGTAGATGGGATGTATTCAGAAAAAGTAAAGGGGACAGCCCGAACCGAACTTGTTCAGCAAAGCCCTGACAGAGTGGTTTGATGAGACACTTCCATGGAAGATTGGCCAGATCAGCATCCAACTAAAGTTTGATGAGAGACTTCCATGGAAGATTGGCCAGATCAGCATCCAACTAAGGTTTGATGAGAGACTTCCATGGAAGATTGGCCAGATCAGCATCCAACTGAGGTTTGATGAGAGACTTCCATGGAAGACTGGCGAGATCAGCATCCAACTAAGGTTTGATGAGAGACTTCCATGGAAGATTGGCTGGATCAGCATCCAACTAAATCATTCATAAAAAGACTCACAGTGCACAGTCTTCTCTCTCCCCCTTGTTCTCCTCCCTCTTTCTCCCCTCTCCCTCCATTTACCTTCCTCCGTTTCTCGATCCCTTCTCTCTTCTCTTCTCTCTCTTTATCTCTCTCTGTCTGTGCCTCGGAAATGGAGCTGGGAGTAAGAGGAATTTACAAGGGACGAATGCAAATAATTGTTGTTTGTGTGTTCGGTCGACATATTTTGTTTTGCTCGGCAATGCCAGTCCACGTATGCAGGGCACGACTTAATAATCCCCCAGGGTTCTACTACCGACACTTACTTGGAAGTTGTGACCTAATAATCCCCCAGGGTTCTACTACCGACACTTACTGGGTAGTTGTGACCTAATAATCCCCAGGGTTCTACTACCGACACTTACTGGGTAGTTGTGACCTAATAACCCCCAGGGTTCTACTACCGACACTTACTTGGTAGTTGTGACATAATAACCCCCAGGGTTCTATTACCGACACTTACAGGGTAGTTGTGACATAATAATCCCCAGGGTTCTATTACCGACACTTACTGGGTAGTTGGGACCTAATAATCCCCAGGGTTCTACTACCGACACGTACTGGGTAGTTGTGACCTAAATAATCCCCAGGGTTCTACTACCGACACTTACTGGGTAGTTGTGACCTAATAATCCCCAGGGTTCTACTACCGACACTTACTGTGTAGTTGTGACCTAATAATCCCCAGCGTTCTACTACCGACACTTACTGGGTAGTTGTGACCTAATAATCCCCAGGGTTCCACTACCGACACTTACTTGGTAGTTGTGACCTAGTAATCCCCAGGGTTCTACTACCGACACTTACTGGGTAGTTGTGACCTAATAACCCCAGGGTTCTACTACCGACACTTATGGGGAGTTGTGACCTAATAATCCCCAGGGTTCTACTACCGACACTTACTGGGTAGTTGTGACATAATAATCCCCCACGGTTCTACTACCAACACTTACTGGGTAGTTGTGACATAATAATCCCCAGGGTTCTACTACCGACACTTACTGGGTAGTTGTGACATAATAATCCCCCACGGTTCTACTACCGACACGTACTGGGTAGTTGTGACCTAATAATCCCCAGGGTTCTGTTACGGACACGTACTGAGTAGTTGTGACATAATAATCCCCAGGGTTCTATTACGGACACGTACTGAGTAGTTGTGACCTAATAATCCCCCAGGGTTCTATTACCGACACGTACTGGGTAGTTGTGACCTAATAATCCCCAGGGTTCTACTACCGACACTTACTGGGTAATTGTGACCTAATAATCCCCAGGGTTCTATTACTGACACGTACTGGGTAGTTGTGACCTAACAATCCCCCAGGGTTCTATTACTGACACGTACTGTGTAGTTGTGACCTAATAATCCCCCAGGGGTTTTACTACCAACACGTACTGGGTAGTTGTGACCTATAATCCCCCGGGTTCTATTACCGACACGTACTGGGTAGTTGTGACCTAATAATCCCCCAGGGGTTTTACTACCAACACGTACTGGGTAGTTGTGACTAATAATCCCCAGGGTTCTATTACCGACACGTACTGGATAGTTGTGACATAATAATCCCCGGGTTCTATTACCGACACTTACTGGGTAGTTGTGACATAATAATTCCCCGGGTTCTATTACCGACACTTACTGGGTAGTTGTGACCTAATAATCCCCCGGGTTCTATTACCGACACGTACTGGATAGTTGAGCAAGTGTAGCGAGAGTGAGCATGCCCCTCCTCCCTCCTTCGCCTCTCCTCTCCTCTTCCCCTCCATCACGTCCACTCAGTATCAGTCCCCTTCGGCTTGCCAGCGCCGAAAACTTTGTCACGATCTCATCAAGTGCGTGTGTGTGTGAATAGACAACGGGACACGATCACGGGGCATGGCAGGGCATGAAGGGGCACAATATCTGAGATTGGAATCATGACGATCACCGAGGAGCAGGGTGGTGGAGAGGATGCTGTGGAGGATCATTCTGGACGAAAAGTACACGACAGGGGCTGTACTCCACTCATCCTTTCATAACAAGTCACGGGCTCAACCAGGCCAGGAAAACACAGACACCTGCGGTGTTGGTCAGGAAACCTGAGCCACGTTCACCCAGACGCTTGAGGAGATCAAAATGAACTGTCTTGTGTGATTCTTCTTATTGGATCTCAGACCACATGGTCTCTCTGCTCAGAGTGTCTGGTCGGGACAGAAAATTCACACACACACACACACACACAATGCGTCTGACGGGACTCAAATCTAAAGACCTTCCACCCCTAAAGCCGCCGACGTCAAGTACTGCGTTACGATTGGTGGAGGACTAAGTTTCATCAAAATCTGAACCGATTTGAGCCCATCCCTTTAATTTACATACGCAAAAAGAAAAAGAAGGCATACCTGAAATATCCTGTTGAAAAGATTGAGTGAGGCAACGTGAGAGGAAGCCGCAAAAAAGTGAGAGATAGACTGCTTAGGATAAAGGGCGGGAGTGATGGGAGGTGGGGGTAAAGGGGGGGGGGGGGAGGGGGCTGACAAAAGGAGGGACATAGTGACAGAATTATGAATCAACAGAGGAAGACGTGGGCTTTGTAGGACAAAAGCCCAGCCTGAGAGAGAGAGAGAGAGAGAGAGAGAGAGAGAGAGCATTTTTCAAGAAGCTCCATCTCAACCAGTCTAGACAGGAGATGAAGTCACGAGAAGACAAAACTCGCTGTTGGCCCATGGTCCATCTCCGCTGCAGACTGGGGATGGAATCCACATCAGAGACAGGCAGTGAAGGCGGTGTTTAGGATGAAGGAGCATGGTGCTTGGTTAATCATGGCATGTGTGGAAGAGAGCAACATGAGTCTTTCTAATCCTCCTGACGTCGAATGACTGTGATCTTTATCTCGTAAAGGGTAAGAGGAAGGGGGATTCTGTGATCTTTATCTCGTAAAGGGTAAGAGGAAGGGGTGGGGGGATGATGGTGTGTGTGTGTGTGTGTGTGTGTGTGTGTGTGTGTGTGTGTGTGTGTGTGTGTGCGCGCGCGCGCGCGCGCGCGCGCGCGTGCGTGCGTGCGTGCGTGCGTGCGTGCGTGCGTGTGTGTGTGTGTGTGTGTGTGTGTGTGAGAGAGAGAGAGAGAGAGAGAGAGAGAGAGAGAGAGAGAGAGAGAGAGAGCCCGGGCATGCTTCAGCGCTTTCGCTCTTTTGTTTATCTTCTTTTCGGTTGACCGCCGACCGCCGAGGTGAGAGGACGTATCCCACCTGAGCTCTCGCAAGCACTGTTTTTCAGCTGTAAAGAGTACTCACTATTGGAGTCTAGTCAAATCGGCTGTTGTACCTGTACGAAATGGAGGAATAGAAAATAGTAAATAGAAAAACAATTACATGAAGACGACAATATACTGGGATATAAAAAGAAGAAATTATACGCTGATCTCATTTAGGTTAAGTTTTCGCTTTGTGCGGTGCCGTTTCGATGTTGGAGAACGTTTGTGTATTGTACCAGTGACGCAGCAAGCAGGAAGGCATTCATACGACCGGTGATCGGAAGAAAAGAATAAAATCAGAACTATATCCTTGTGACCTCGACCGTGACGATCTGTGACAAGGATTTATCTGCCAGCAGTCACACTGACCAAGATCAGTTCGATACCAAGCTGTAAGAAGAAACCCAAACTTTTCGTATAATGATTGATTGACGGGGAAACAAACGGGAGTCCTTCCCTGTGGATCAGCTTTGGTGGCGTGTGATTATTCAGTTTGTGCGCAATGACAACTGCACGTGAAAAACTCTCAATGCTTGGTCGGAACAAGAAGGCAAGAAAGTTGCACCAAACATTGCCTGAAATCAAACTGGTTTGGCCTCTGTCCACCTTGCTCACTATTTTTATCGGCTCAGTGGTATTGGCAGTCATCTGGGTGAATGGTGAAGGTCGATCGTCGGGTGACCGTCGGTTGATGGATAGCTGTCGATGGCAGTGTGTCTACCAAACCATGTTGGACAGTCGTTTTGGGCTCCAATCAACTGTTTCATATCTCCAGCGTCTCTGCCTACAGTGGGCTGTGTCAGTTCGCTTCCTCATGTGTAAACGGAGCGTCAAAAGGGACTCAAAATTCAACTTACGTATTATATTGATCATCTACACAAACATCCTCGTGAAAGAGCTCTTCTTTGAAACTGCTGCCATTTTCATCAGTTGGCTCCTGCTCACGTGCGGAGATGTGGAGTCAAACCCCGGGCCATTTTGGTCAACCCAACAATATGCACAAGACATTGACTCCTCTAACGACACATATGAGGATTACAACGGTCCCAGCAGTTATCTTCACAACAGAGTGGGTGCTAATTCCACGGATGTGCAGGATTCATTTCTGGAAAGTGTACAGAAGAGAATGATGTCCATGGCAGGATACCCCCAACATCAGGACAGTCATTCAACAAGTAAGGTAGAAAACACCTACGAGCCCCTACTGAAGGATAGTAAGCAAATGAGGTTTGACATCAACGTTCTAGCAAACAAATGCCACATTCTAGAACAGCAATGTGCAATTCTTTATGACTGGAAGGACATGTTTCTGGATACGTGCCATAAGATGGATGAGCAAGTGGACAAACTTGAATCGTTTTCAAGGCGTAACAATGTCAAATTTTTCAATGTCTTTGAAGATCCGGAAGAAAGAGGCGATCGGTGCATCCGAAAAGTAATCCAACTGCTCACGTTTTTTTCCAGGCAAAGATTGGACAACTCGAGACGTGGAACGAGCCCACCGTCTCGGCCAAAGTGGAAATGACAACCAGTACCCTCGCCCAATTATAGCGCGTCTGTGTCATTGGCAAGACAAAAGAGAACGTATAAATGCCAATCCTGACTCACTTTCGCCCTCAAACCAGTTTTCGGGCGAAAGTGACCCAGGATTGGCATTTATACGTTCTCTGTCTAACAGGATGTAGTGGTGCTCGTAACTAGGACAGACGTGCATCCATGCCCGTTTGACATAGATATAAAGTTGCAAGCCCTCTAACTAGGACAGACGTGCATGTATGCCCGTTTGACATAGATATAAAGTTGAAAGCCCTCTAACTAGGACAGACGTGCATGTATCCCCGTTTGACATAGATATAAACTACCAAGCCCTCTAACTGTGTCAAACGTGCATCCATTGCCCGTTTGACATAGATATAAAGTCGCAAGCCCTCTAACTGTGTCAAACGTGCATTCCATGCTCGTTTGACATAGTTTATTAAAACTACCAAGCCACCTAAACTGGGTCAAACGTGCATCCATGCCCGTTTGACATAGATAGAAACTACCAAGCCACCTAACTGGGTCAAACGTGCATCCATGCCCGTTTGACATAGATATAAACTACCAAGCCACCTAACTGGGTCAAACGTGCATGTATCCCCGTTTGACATAGATATAAAGTTGCAAGCCCTCTAACTGTGTCAAACGTGCATGGATGCCTGTTTGGTCTATTTTAAGAGTAGTGAAACTGCTAAGCCACCTAACTGGGTCAAACGTGCATGGATTGCCTGTTTGGCCTGGTTAGCCAAACCAACTAACCGCAGTATTTACTGTGCTGGCTGAAATGATAACAGATGTTAAGTGGCCTTACCAGTTCCACTTGACATTTTAACGCCTTCTTACCTTTACCCACCCCAAGTCACTTCTAAGTTCTTAACCCAAGTTAACTCAAGTCACCCCAAGTCACTTCTAAGTTCTTAACCCAAGTTTTTTCACAAGTCATCCTTAAGTCATTTACAAGTTCTTACCCAAGTTATCCTCAAGTTATTCTCAAGTTACTTCTAAGTTTTTATTCAAGTTGTCCTCAAGTCATCCTCAAGTTCTTACCAAGTTAACCTAAGATCATAACTAAGTCATTCTCTAAGTACAACCAAGTTCTTTTTGAGTTATCTTATAATTATCAAAAAACAAGACAATCTATGTTTTTATCTTAAATAGTAAATGCCTAATATAGTACACACACGCCTCAAAAAACGCGTCATCGTTGAGGATGTCTTGCTCGGCTTTTTCTGCATAGATCTTAATGAAGTTTTACAACCTAAGCAACCGCATTGATTACATTCTGATCTATGGAAATGTCTTTTATAGACTCCATGTCTTTATTTATTGACTTTATCATTTTATAATACGCCATGATCTATTTTTATTAAAAAAATTTAAAATTAAGTTCTTAAAATATTATTCCATTTGAAATGGATCAAAATGATGCTTTGTTATTGGCGGTTTTGGCGTGCTGTTGTCTTTTTCTGCATTTAGTGGTTCAGATTTTTTTGATTGCTTTTGTTTTTGTTGCCATTGGTTATATTTTTTATAACCGTAATAACTGCCCCCAACAGCAGCAATGGGGCCAAAAATGGCAACAGTTTTTAAGTTCAATATTCCATGAAGACTTTGGTGCTGTAGGTCTTGTATCACATGGAGTTTTTATAGCCGGCAGTGAATCAACTTGTTCTGGCGTTGGCGGTGTTTTTGTTTTCATGATGAGTTATATTCTGTAACATTAATTTTTTTTGTCTGTTCCACTCTGCTAATTTTTTTCCTGCTTTAACACGCCCAGGATGAGGATGCTTTTCACTGGCCCCCACCTGATTCAGGGTTTTCTGATTCTGCTGATTTTCTGGCTTGGTTACTTTCTCCACCTGATTCAATGTTTCCTGATTCTGGTTCTGATGTTTTTCCAGCTCGTTCATTTTGAAGGGAAACAAAATCTATATGATTAAAAGTTATTAATCCATGATTAATGGCGATAACAATGTTCCAAATCTGTAGTATAGATCACATCCTAGAGACTCTAATGACTTTGTTAAAACTGGATCTTGCGTTAAATCATACGTAAGATCTTGTTCAGAATCAATGGGGGCAAATCTACTGACTAGTTTAGTGTACAAACTAAGAACCGTTTGCCCCACACTTTTCACCATTCTAGACCCCAGCTGCGCTTCATACCTGTTATGATACTTTAAAATGTCTTGTGTAGACATCTGTTGAATCTGTTCAATGCTGAATTCAGTTCCAAGGAACTGTTTTGTTTTTCCACACGCCGCCAAAGAATACAACCTCTCCTTTTGGGGCATAACAGCTTGGCCATCAACTTGGTCATTCATAAGTTCGGGAAGGTTTAGGCCGCCTTGTAGCTGTAGTAGATCATCACTGTTCATGTTTTTTAATAATTATAATTATTTTATTTTCTAAAAAATGAGCACCGAAAAAACTGTTACCAACCTTGTATACCATTCTGCTGTTATTGGAGGCCTAAGTGTAGGATACTCAATGCTTGGTAAAAGCTTGTTAAGAATTAAACCAGCAGATCTTGGCAAACTAGACTTTGAGGATTCAGCAAAGCTGATTGCTATCATTGCAGCTTCGGTTGCCACGAGAGAACAGCATTTTACCAATTCTAACTCACTTGCTCCTCCACCAAGTTTTTGGGCGAAAGTGGCCTAAAAGCCGCCTTTTCCTGTTCTCTAACAAGTAAGACTTCAATAACCAAAAAATAACGATTATCTACAAACAAACATACTGTGTAGGGTTATCCGTTTTTAATACTAATTTACTAAACTTTTCAGATTTTAGTTTTTGCTTAATCCTGTGTTTTTCCTGGTCATTTTCAATAACATCATTTTCGCGCAAACATTCTTCAAATGAGTCTCTGTCTTTCATGTGAAATAACACTACAGTCTTTAACTGTTCTCTAAAGTCTTTTAAAACCGAGTTATATTTCTGGCATAAAATCCACACACTTATCCCATCATGTCTTCCGCTGAAAGCCAGCTTTGACAAAGTGTTTCTCTTTTTAACTATATCTTTTTCTGCTGAACAGTCATCTATAATAAAGAGTGTCTGCGTTCCTTCAAACACTTTATAAAGTATTCTAAACACTCACTCAGTTTAGTGCTAGGATTAACTAAATATACGTCATTGTCTGTCCATATAAACCTTCTATCATGATATGCTTTGTTCCTTTTAAGTGTTGGACAGAAAATCACAATATGATCAAAATTATGCGATAAACTGTTTGTAATAAGTCTAGGACAAATATTGTTTTTCCACAACCAGTTTCCCCAAAAAACAATGAGCAATGGGGGTTTTTTGTCATAAAGTTTAAAACGCCCCCATGGTTTTTTGAAGAATTTAATCTAATCCGTTATATTTTTATCAAACTCTCCGTCAAAATTGTTCAGTATAAAAAAACCCTACGAGCCTAAATGTGAAGATTAATCCAAATTCATTTCTGTAAATTGTTTTATTTAAGTCAACATTGTTTTTGGTTGCTTGTTGTTATATCTTAATATCCTCACCATTGTGAGAACGACGATGGTAAGTTAAGGCGTTTAACGTCTAAGTTTTGCCAGTAATATTAATTCTTTTAAAAGGTCATCACTAACCCCCACAACCCCATCCCCTCCACATTTTTAAAAGACGAAATTTAAAATTATTGGAACGTGTCTCCTAATTTTCTGCTTGGAAAGAATTTAAATTTTGTAAAAGCTTTTTTACAATGTTTCTTTTCGTGGAGATGTACGTTTTTTCCCCATACGGCGTTTTTTTCAATTTCTTTCCGTTTTGTCGCCCCGCATAAAAACTTACAGTAAGGGAGAGTTGAATGCTTTTCTGAATTTTTTTGACGGTAAAATATGAAAAGGGGTTATGAATTAAATTTTTTATTTCCCATTCTAAATTGGTTCCAACCCATTTGGGGTCAGGTTTTCGAACTATTTTTATTCATACGCCCAAACATTTTTTCTGTTTTGCGCATTGTTCTATTTTAGGAAACTTTTTGCTGTCGCCAACCCTCTTTGCTTTTATAATCACCATCTTTATGTACTCAAACCATACAAAGCGCCTATCTCACCGTTCTGTTAAAAGTCCGCAAGTCTGCAGGTCTTTAATTCAAAGTTATACACCTCACAGGCGCTAATGTAACCCCTGGTTCTTCGGGCCCACGCACATTATTTTTTAAACGTATTATTTTTTTTCCCAAAAAATGTGCAGGTTACATTTTAAACAACTTTCCCTGCTTTGTCGAAATTTTTTTAAATTTTAAATGATCCCCCCCTCCACAAACTAATTTTTTAAAACTGTAAATTGGGGGAATTGTAAATTTTCATAACCCAATATGCAGTTTTCCTGAGGGAAAGACCCTTTTAAAAAACAGGAGGGCCTTCCACATATAAGTTTTCATCGTGCTCAGCTCATCCAATGAACATAGAGTAATGAAAAAGTAATGCAAAATCGGCGGGCTTTTCCCCTCAACGTAGTTTCATCTGGTGAACACTAAAACATGAGTGGGTGATTGCCCGTTGTAAAACCCACATTTTAGCTCTCTCTATCAAAAAAGTAAATACTTCTTAAAGGGTTGAATGTTAACTTGTTTTTGATTTGCATTGTTAATTTTGAGGTAATGTCAAAGTTACTCATTTCTTCTTTTAGCGAGCAAAAACCCCTAATAACCCTCAGGTATTGTTAAGGCTAATTTTTGGTCCCTGTCTGGTAACTTTTGAATCTTGTTATTCCTTGCTTTGCTTATATTAAAACCCTACGACTTTGGAATATTCATGGAGGCGACCGTTTTGGCCCCCCATTCGTTATCAATAGCTGTTCTAAAAAACGAAGGACGGGCTTGAGTTTTTATTGTTCAAACATTTTTTTTAAAAAAAATTAAAAATGAGTGCATTCAAAATTTTTTTACGGCGCAAAATATTTGTTGGGCCCCCACAATTTAAAAATATGCAACCGTACTCTTGAATTTTGTGACCCAGACTGCCTCTTTTTATAAAAGGTGATACTCCCTTTAAAAAATATTTTAACCCCCCCCATTGAAAACGAGCACACCCCCGAAAGCGTGGTTTGTCATCCGATGCGTTTTATCAGAACCCTTTTAAAATTTGCTGTGTTTTGGCATCAACGGGTGTGGAGGGCGTATGTGATCATCTAATCTTCTGTCCTTTGGTAGGTCAGTGTACAGATTTCATTTCTATTTCACCTTTAGGTATTTTGCGAAAATGCAAGCCCCTTCCCAAAACAAAAAACGTTTAATCAACTCAGAACAGAATACACAGAAGGGCTTTTGAAAGGATCTGTAACGAATTCAATATTAACAATCAAAGACAGACTTTAGACAAAAAGTTGGATCTTGATCATGGCCTAGGCCGTCCATTTAATTTTCGTGGGCACGCCAGAAAGTATAATATGGCTGGCGTCCTCTTTCAAAATTTTTTCGGCCCTGGTCCATTAGAGCAAGAGCATAAAACAGCCATGGACAACATTTATCTTAGACACATTCTCAGCGGCTAACTAGGGCGGGGATAGAACGAATCAAACGACTCTATTCGTACTTACGTTTGGTGTTTGCTAGGGTCGCAAGCACAAGGCAAGTCAAGCATAACCTGATCCTTCTACTGGCTTTGACGCGCAAAAACAATACTTAGCAAATTTAGAGGACGCATTAATTCTACAGTTGATTTACTGTAAGATATTCAAAGGTACCACATGTTTCTACAATACGCAAGATCGAAAGTAGACTTTGCCGTTGGCAATGGTTTTACATGCTGCCTTCTACCTCAGACTCCAGAAAAGGGATACAATAATGAAACTATCAACTGAAATGTTGAAATCTATTAATAGCATGGCATCTTGAACAGAAGGTGGCTGAAAACACGAACATTAAATTTGAGCAGTATATTACAAAAACAATAAAAGAACACCCAAGATTAAGTTCTAATCCCGAGGTCCACACCCCCCAAATAAAAAAAAAAAGGTTCCCCCAAATTTTGAAGACTCAGCAAAGCTCGCGGACTCTGTTTGCGATGACCATGAATATGAAAAGACAGCGCTTTGTTTTGGATTCACTGGCTCTAGGATTACTTGGTCGTTATCTTTACTAAATAGTAACCCAACTATTACAAGAACTAATGTCCATAAGTGCTCTAGGCATAAAGCCAATACTTTGCTTGCAGTAGACAAAAGCAGCGGACAATACTCCCAATATTCCTGGTAAAGCGTTCACGCTTTACCAGCTGTTAAATTTTTTTAATATCTCGGCAGATGATCAAGCTGTTTTTTTACCCATGATTGTCAGGCCGGAATGGAAGGGCGATGGCGGCGGAGGCACTGAACTTTGGCTATGCTGCTGTAATAGCCATTACAGTGTACTTATTGCAAATCCTAAGGCAGTTATAACGCTTTGGCTAATGTGACGCCTTGCTCTCTAAACAGCGTTTTTATTCGTTCTGCTAGCGTTGTTCTTCATATAAATTTTTCGGCTAGTTTCTCTTATTTATGCACTTGAGTTCGGTAATGGTATCGGTTAGTAGTTAGCACTTTAGCTTGCTGATTCTTTCTTGTTCAAGAATCTTTTAGTCTTTGGGTTATTCTTTCTTTAATTCATGCCTTAGTCGGCGTCATCAGCCTCAACGAGTTTTTCTTTTTCTCTTTTATATGCCCATCTAGTTCACCGAGTTTGCTAAAATTGTTTTGTTAATTCGCCTCTGATGGTTCTTAAAGCATGATCAAGGGCCGCTATGTCTCGCATATGGGTACTAGCGGCGAGTCGTGTATAGTCTTTAACGCTGGTTTCTCTGAAAAACTGGAATCTTTCTGTTCTATTGCTTTTATTATTTCATCTGGCCGATTGATTAAATTCTTAAGGTCCATGTTTTGTATTTGGTTAGCTGTTGGAGTTCCTGCAGCGTGTTTGATGTTTAGCAAACTTGCATCCCTATCTAATTTCGGTCTAACAAAGGCCATGGCGATTTATGATCTTTCACACTGAGTTTTGTTATAATTGTATCCTTGGCTAAAACTTTGATGGGTATGTGTTTAGTTGTAAGCCGTCCAAAGTTGCCATTGTTTCGTTTTTTTACAGACAAATGATCCATAGTTTAATTCAAAATCTTTTGGGTCTATAAATTCGGGAGGTCTCTTGACCTTAAACTTTCGTTAAAAATGAGTTAACCTTACTTTCTGTTAATTAATCCGCATGAGAGCGTTTGAGCGATGCTGTGTCAAATGGATTTCATTTCCACTCATGTCGTCTCAAGATCAAAAACATCATAATCTTCTTCGCCTTCTTTCATGCCATGTTTTTAAATAATTAACTTTTTATTTGCTTCATAAAAATGCCACAACAAGCACATGGCTCGTTTCTTAACCGCCATAGAGTCTGGCAAAGAGCCCAATGGCGGTGAAGGGAAATAAACGGACTATTATTGTTCCAAAATAATCATCTACTATTGATGCAGATCAAATTCTTACTGTCAAAATTTTACAGAACCTTGGATGCAGATGATTGATTGTGCAGGCTCTGCCCGGTCTTACTTTCAAATAGAACTCGTTTCAACAACAGACACAATCAGGACGTTGTACAGAATCTGGGGCGGGCATTCGTAAGAAATTTCTATAATACTTGAGGGGCAAGAAATATTGTCATTGACACAAGGGCAGACATATTTTTAACAATTCTGATCTATGGCCTAAACCGGGAATTGAAGGGCTGATCTTGCGTTTCAGGAATCGAAAATGAAGAAGCACTTAAACATAGAATAGGCGCTGGAAGAGATGATACTAAGAGGCAAAAAGTATGTAGCCCGTAAATTTTGCGTATGGAAATCGCCCTTTTCCATACCTTAGATTTGAGTTGTTTATAAAAGCGCATGCCCATACTGTCGAGGAGCATTAAAAGACAGATTCGTCATATGAACTAACTTTTAATGATACAAACGTGTATCAGATCATCAGACACGGAGCAAAGGACAGCATTTCTGACATCTCGTTAGTGTTTGACGTGTTAGCAACCCTTTCTTAGCAGAGCTGATTGAGCAACAATTATCAGAGAATATTAGTAAGATATTACGACGAGTGATTCATCACATACAATACAATCCCGAACAGCAGGGCAGAAACTATATGGAATTTTTTTTTTTCTAGTTTTAGCGTCGCAGCATGATCGTTTAAAGAGTGTTTTATTTGCAGTGTGAAGCTGAAGAACGTTCAAAAGAGCAAGTGAAAAGTTTTTAAATCCTAAAATACGAACGTTGCAATGTTCGATATTGAGGGTAGTCCTCACCAAATCTTACGCTAGCGGGCCTTAACCTATCAGCATTTTGACGAAATAGAAAAACTGTTTGGAGGCGGGCGGGTGTAGAAATCCAACAGTTGACCTTGCGTTCTAAAGATTTACATCTTCACAATGTTAGGCTGATGATTATTTAACAACGAAATACGGTTTATGGATTGACTAAGGTCAAAAGAGGATAATCAGTTGCATGGATGCGGGAGAGCTGTGAGACGACGTAATAAACATCAAATTGTATAAAGAAGAAGGAGAAGCGAGATTAAACCGCTTGTAAATGTACATTGTTTTTAATTATGATGCGCAGCTGAATATTGGGAGATAAACAGATTAAGATTTTTATGGTAGTGATACATAAATTTTTTTTTATTTTATAAAAAGCATGTCTGTTTTGAGTTTATCCAAAAGACTACAGAAGTCGCCAAACGAAGGGATAGGTAGATAAGCCCTATCATAATAAAAACCTTCAGATTAACCAACATTACACAAAATGCAACCAAAAACTAGAGCACGACCTTTCAATTACAGCAAAACCAAACGAAGGTATCTGCTGCCTTTATGCTGTTACATATGTTAAATACTGGAGCATCGCTCTTTATAGCGCTATATCAGCTGGAACGAGTGTTGGTATCTTAGCAACGGGCATAGGCGCACCCGCCGCCGCATTTACTCTAGGTGGTTAGTCTTTAGCTCTCGGCCTGTGTTCATTAGACGTTAGTGATGCTAGCAAAAAATAAAAACTAAACTCCAAAAGCACACAGCTATGGTTCAACTATAACAGCTAAACTTAGTTCCTTCAGGATGAAAATAAATAAAGCACTAGCTGACTTCAACATCACGGAATGAAGAATTTTAATCGTTTACAGGCGATTTTGATGACTACAAAAGACAAAAGTTTTTGATCTTCAACGAAGGCAAGGGACAAGTTTTTCTCAACAAGCCCGACCCGAGCAGATAAAAAAAGGAAATGCTTAAAAAAAAGTTAAACGAAAACATGAAACTCTGTTCTTAAAACAGCTCACATTATTAACAATGCCAAAGGGCGTTTATACTTTAGTTTATGAGTTCCAGCGCATAAATGGGCCGTTGATATTGATTCTGATTAAGAATTTTTTTTCTTTTAAATAAATATTTTGAGTTAGATAAAGAAGATCAAACATGGCTAATATATATGAAGGACCAGACGAATTGTTTGAAGGCAATGCTTGAGAGAGATAGTTTATCAAGAGCAATGAATGATATTGGTTTAGAAGTCATTGATCCAACAAAGTACAGGCAAGCGGTGTTCATTGCTATTTCTCATGTTCCGGTAAACTAACAATAGACCCGCCTGTTAAAGTAAATGTTT
This sequence comes from Conus ventricosus, assembly GCA_018398815.1. NCBI lineage: Eukaryota > Metazoa > Mollusca > Gastropoda > Neogastropoda > Conidae > Conus > Conus ventricosus. Next base: position 9,671,429 of record CM031620.1, on the reverse strand, counting down.
AGCTTGTTTTAATCGACTATGTAACAATAAATGAAGAAAAATCTAGAAGTCTGGGTCGCAAACTAAAAACAACAGGACTATTCTTTCTCATAACGACTTAAACCCGGATTGGGCAGACGAAAATGCTTGCACAGTTTGACGCTGCCGCTGAAGAAGCCAAATGAGAGGCTCTGGTTGGGTAAGAGGGCGAAGTTGTAGAGATCAGATTTACAACAGGCTATGAAGCACCGATTGTTGGCAAGTATAAACATTCACGGCATCGAGAGTTGGTAGACGAAAGAGCAGTTCTACACATAAGAATTCAGACAACAAATGCTTTATGTAGGTTGTGTTCTTGCAAGGCCTGCCATTATATCGGAAAAAACGCAGTGAGAGTGTATAACTATAGTCCTTACATCATGATCTTAACTTTAGTGGGGTTGTCCTTTCTGTTAGTGTAGACCAAATTGATCGGTTTGAGAACAAAACAAACCAATAACTGTTATTGTATACACATGGGATGAGGAGGAGGGAAACAATCTACTGCCGATTAAAGTGTCTAAGAAAAAGCCAACAATTGCGAACCAGACAAACAATCATGTTGACATACTACTGATGTTTTCACCTGCGGGGTACCGCATTACACATTATACGCACGATGAGTAAACTAATGCAGCATACTTCAAAAGAATGGGCACATCAAAACAAGAATTCTGTAGAAAATGTTTAAAAGAATGCCATCTGTTCAAGCTCAGCGAGCGAACTATAAGAAAACATGGTAATAGTTCAGTAGAAGGTAATACGGTAAACTAATTCGCCCCCACGGGAATCTAAAGTCTAGTTTTAAGAAACTGGATGCGGATGCAAAAATTTCACCATATGTTGTTTACGCAGACTTTGAATCACTCATTGTTACTTATGAGTGAGGGCCGCGCACAAAAACTTCGAAAAACAGTCTTAATTGAGTAATCATCAGATTTGTTCATTTGCTTTCTCGTTGTCAGTCGGATGGCGTCATTCAGAGTCCAAAATTGGATAGAGGGCCTATATGCTGCAGAATATCTTAGAACGCATGCAGCAAGTGCGTAATGACTGGTCTATTAAATCTAAACTTATCTGAAATCATATGGCACTGAAGACCAAACAACAGTATGACTCAGCCACACATTGTTGGATTGCGGTTTAGGTCTCTCATTCAAACGCAGAGAATCCAACAGTAAGAGACCATGATCACATTAGCGGAAGTTCAGAGGAGCGGGCATAACAAAATGCAAATCTGCAACTAAAGTTTGATCATAAGACATGGGGATAGCTGCCTGGTATTCTTTCATAATTGCGAGGTTTCGACTCTAATCTTATAATGAAAGCAGTGGACGATGCTCAGTGTGTCATGCATTGCCACAGTCATCAGAAAAGTACATGTGCTTTATAATCTAAATAACATGTCTTTTTTTGATCTATGCAACACATGCTGGGATCATTAGAGTCACTGGATATGGCCTTAAGTCTTGCCCCAATAACAGAAGAAATTTTGTCTCAACTCATGTTAGAAAGGGGGTGGCCGTTTATCCTTATGAGTAATGACACAGTTGGAAAGGTTTGACGAAGACACACCTTCCTCCTAAAAGGCGGTTCTTTTCTAGTCTCAGAGGAAAGGACATTCAGTGACTTGAGTACCAGCATCTAAGATGCGTGGCAAAGTTAGAGTGTAAAACAATGGGAGACTATCATGACTCCTACTTGAGGGCCGTTGTATGTTGTTGGCGGGACGTCTTTGTAAAATTATAGAAAGACCTTGCATGAAACAATTATAGCCTGATCCGCGCATTACATTTCTGCGCACCCTGGGATGAGTTGGTGGATGATTTCTTAAAGTTTACTGGGAGTACAGATTGATTTATTGTTGACCTACCAAATGATTCAGAGGATGAAAAGGATTGCGTGTAGGAATTAGTTTGGCGTCGCATCATTCTGTAAAGCAAACAACAAATACTTGGACGACTATGATCCAAAGATAAAAAGGTTAACTATCTCATGTATTTAGATGCAACAATCTGTATGGATGGGCAATGCGCAATCACTTCCATTACGCAACTTTAAAATTGTACAGGCGGTGATCCGAAATAATAATCAAAAAAGCATTAAAGTGGTTGAAACAGCCCTTAAAACGCCTGATCAGCAGCGTGGTTTCATTCTAAGAAGTTGACTTAGAATATCACAGAATACATTTTTTAGACTGCAATAATGGACTATCCATTAGCAGAGAAAGGCCTTAAAAGATGGAAACAGAGAGCCGACTAAAACTTGTGCCTAACCTTCGGGGCAAATAAATTATGTCTGCCCTTACAGACTCTACAATTTTATTTAAGACATGGTTTGAAGTTGACAGATCGGTTCATCGCATAATTGCTTTTGATCAAGAACAGTTCATGAAACCATACATCTGAAGTGCACTGATTCAGAACTAAATCCGCAGATGCTTCTGAAAAGAATTTTTCAAGCTGATGAACAACAGCTGTTTCGGCAGAATATGGAAGGGAATCCGCACAAGCGCAAGATGTAGATTGGTCACCAAAGAGTACGAAGCAATTAAGCTGACTTCTAAACCCTAATTATCAGGACTTTTGATGATTACTTGATCGCCTTTTTGGCATAATGATGAAAAAAAAAGAAAAGTCTAAATTGGACAAACTTGATTTTTATTGGGTGTTTACTGTTTTAGAATTCTCAAAGCTTTTGATTTGTGTTAGAGTTTCTTTATGGACTACTTTAAGCCCTAGTATCCGAGTCCAGAGTGCTTTTACACAGATAAGATAGTTTTGTTATAGATATCCCTACTGAAGACATCTATAAAGACATGGAATTAGAAAGTAGCTAAAGGGCCATGCGGGGTGGTATGATATCGATTACCCTAAAGAGTCGCCTTTGCATTCAATTACTAACAAGAAGGTTTTAGGAAAGATGAAGGATGAATTATCTGGAAAGGTGATCAAGGAGTATGTGGGGCTAAGGTAAAAAATGTACAGTATTTCGAGCCAGGAGAAAATCATTAAGAAAGCAAAGGGAATATCTCGCAGCGTTGTGCAGTCAAACATATCACATGACAACTACAAAGAAGCATTGTTTGGCAATAAGACTTTCATCATGACAACGTAAACCTGGGATCTAATCTACATGAGATCAACACAACAGTTGTAACAAAGAAGTCATTAGATAGAACAAACACAAAACGAGTATTTGTTGATCCAGAGTTTTCATATGAAATTTGGGCACTGGAGAACCGTAAATTAATTAAAGCGGAACTGTGTCTGGTGGGATTATCTGCAGTTCTTCTTTCACAAAAGATTTTTGAGGAGCTGGTTGTTTTGTTGTGCCAGTTTCTCGTAAATAATACACGGGCGGATTCATCTTTACAATTCTTTTATTTCATACGGATCAACACTCCAAACCGGATCTGTTGCCCTGATGCGAGTGTCCCCTTCTGCTTCCCCCGGTAAATAAAGGTACCTTACTTTCAATCCAAATGGTAATAGTTTGCTGGATAAAGACTCTCCTTCAACAGCATTTATTGTTTTTTCTTTTGATTGCTTGTACTGGTTTTAGGCCTTTAAATTCTTCATTATTCATTGCGCGCAAAACTGAGGGCAGTCTTCTAACCCATTCTGTGTTGCGAGAATTGTCAATAAGCTCTCTGTGATACTGGTAGGAAAAAGTCTTTCAGCTAACTGTTTGTTAAAGTTTTCAACTAAAGCCTGTGATCTGTGAACTCCGGGAATGCCTCTTTTAATGGTAACTCTATGTTTAACATAATTGATTCACTTGCCCTTTAAATTCTTTTCCATCATCGACTTGAATCATGCGAGGATAAGTTAATGGCCTCGTTGGTATATTAGTTTGTATGCAACAGCAACAGCAGAAGCACTCTTTTGTGTTAATGGTTCAGCATCTTTGTATCTTGAAGCTATGTCATGACTGTGAGTGCGTACTTAAATCTTTTTCGTCTAATCCTATCAGAGGGTAAATATAGAAGATCCATTTGATGGGTTGTCGTTTGGTATTGTATTGACAAAGTGTGGTCTCTGTATTCGTCTAGGTGCAGGTAAATAAATTTGCCAAATCGCTTGTTTTAGATAACCATCTTTTGCTGTTTGTTCACTGACTCCTGCCGCTTGGCTTAGCTTTTGTATTGCTGTGATACCCTTCCAATTCCTTTGGGTGAATAATAGATTTTGTTCATTTTTTATTCAGCCAATATTATGTGCAACAAAATACACAACGGTCATACCAACGACAATAAACCGATTTCTTGCATCTTTTGTTTTTCTGATGGTTGATAAAAGTCACTGAATTTTGGTGGGGCAATGCCTGGATTGGTTTGCCTGTTACTAGATAATATTGTTTTATTGCTTGATCAACATTTTTAAATGTGTAAGCTGCATGCCCCTGTCTTTTCAGTGTGTCATTAATAAAATCTAACTGCTCAAGTCTCTGCCTTTCATAGGCGTCTTGTGCAGCTGCTAGTTGCTCCATAGCTTTATTATGTCTTTTTCTCTCGCCGTCATTCCCCAGTTTACTAAATGCGAAATTACTTCCGCTAAAAGCAAGCGCATTCACCACAGCGCCGCCTATCATTATTGCGAGTGAAGCCATTTTTTATAAATGTATTTTTTTCTTACATATTTATATTGTCTGGAATTATTCCTTGCTAACTAGAAAATCTTTCGTAGCAAACGAAGCTGCAACAATAGCAATCAGCTTTGCTGAATCCTCAAAGTCTAGTTTGCCAAGATCTGCTGGTTTAATTCTTAACAGGCTTTTACCAAGCATTGAGTATCCTACACTTAGTCCTCCAATAACAGCAGAATGGTATACAAGTTGGTAACAGTTTTTTCGGTGCTCATTTTTATAAAATAAAATAATTATAATTTAATAAAAAACATGAACAGTGATGATCTACTACAGCTACAAGGCGGCCTAAACCTTCCCGAACTTATGAATGACCAAGTTGATGGCCAAGCTGTTATGCCCCAAAAGGAGAGGTTGTATTCTTTGGCAGCGTGTGGAAAAACAAAACAGTTCCTCGGAACTGAATTCAGCATTGAACAAATTCAACAGATGTCGCCGCAAGACATTATAAAGTATCATAACAGGTATGAAGCGCAGCTGGGGTCTAGAATGGTGAAAAGTGTGGGCAAACGGTCTTAGTTTGTACACTAAAACTAGTCAGTAGATTTGCTCCCATTGATTCTGAACAAGATCTTACGTATGATTTAACGCAAGATCCAGTTTTAACAAAGTCATTAGAGTCTCTAGGATGTGATTTATACTATAGATTTGGAACATTGTTATCGCCATTAATCATGGGATTAATAACTTTTAATCATATAGATTTTATTTCCCTTCAAAATGACCGAGCCAGAAAATCAGCAGAATCAGAAAACACTGAACCAGGTGGAGAAAGTAACCAAGCCAGAAAATCAGCAGAAAACACTGAATCAGGTGAAGACCATGAAAAGCATCCTCATCCTGGGCGTGTTGAAGCAGGAAGAAAATTAGCAGAGTGGAACAGACAAAAAAAATTAATGTTACAGAATATAACTCATAATGAAAACATAACACCGCCAACGCCAGAACAAGTTGATTCAATGCCAGCTATAAAAACTCCATGTGATTCAAGGACACCAAAGTCCTCATGGAATATTGAACTTAAAACTGTTGTCATTTTTGGTGCTCTTGCTGCTGCTGGGGGCGGTTATTACGGTTATAAAATATATAAACAACGCTGGCAAAAACAAGAGCCCAAACAATCTCCACCGCTAAATACAGAAGCCGAACACAACTGCACGCCAAAACCGCCAATAACAAAGCATCATTTTGATCCATTTATAATGGAATAATATTTTAAGAACTTAATTTTAAATTTTTTTAATAAAAATAAATCATGGCGTATTATAAAAATGATAAAGTCAATAAATAAGACCTGGAGTCTATAAAAGACATTTCCATAGACCAGACTTGTAATCAATGCGGTTGCTTCGGTTGTAAGAACTTCATTAAGATCTATGCAGAGAACGCTGAGCAAGACATCCTCAACGATGACGCGTTTTTTGAGGCGTGTGTGTACTATATTAGACATCTGCTATTTAAGATAAAAACATAGATTGTATTTTTGATAATTATAAGATAACTTAAATAAGAACTTGTCTGTACTTAGAGGATGACTTAATCAAGAACTTATCAAGAACTTGATCAAGAACTTAATCAAGAACTTATTAAGAACTTGAAGTAACTTAATTAAAACTTAATTAAGAACTTGGGTGACTTGAGAATGACTTAAGTAAGAACTTGTGAATGACTTGAGGATGACTTGTAAATGACTTGAGAATGACTTAAGTAAGAACTTGTGAATGACTTGAGAATGACTTGGAGTGACTTGAGTGTGCATGCGTGGGGTGGGGTGGGGTGGGTGGGGGGACGTGCGTGCGTGGGTAGGACAAAACAAACACACAATAGACAGTCCGGGGGTGGGGGTGGAGGGACGTGCGTGCGTGGGGTGGGGGGGGGGCGTGCATGCGTGGGGTAGGACAAAACGCACAAACACCAACAAACAAACAAAAAGCAGAACTACTAGGGCCACTTCTTGCTTTGTGACTAAACAGGTTGTGTCCCGCGCGCAACCTCAATCAACTAGGTCAAGTGATCACATATGATCACTTGGCCTAGTTTGCCGCTGAGCTTTGCAGGTACTGCCGCGCTTTGCAGGTCAAGTGATCATATATGATCACTTGGCCTAGTTTGCAGGTGCTCCGTGCTGACGTCATTGGCGGCAGGCTGCTGCGCTTTGCAGGTCAAGTGATCACATATGATCACTTGGCCTAGTTTGCTGTGCTCCTCTTTTCTCAACCAGGCTTGCAACTGGCTTTGGCAGAGTTACAGCAGTAATTGCTGTAGCCAAGCTTTTATGGCGGCTCTAATCGCCAGTAGTAGTACATCCGTCATTGTATATTTGGAGCATTTATATGAAGATAGTGCTGGCCACACACTACTCCTCTCCATACTGGTAGATGTACTAAGGTCTGCCTAGCCCTATCTAGTTTGTTTGCCAGAACATTCGAAAATCGTTATCCAGTTGCATAAGTCTAATAATGGTTTGGCGTTTGCTACACAGTTCATTTATACTGATTCCTAGCTTATGAAATTTAGGATAGTTATAAAAACACATAGAAATTTGAATAAGTTTTCTAGCATGCGAATCAGCCATGTTTACCTGCGTCTTAAGAAATGAACGCCATGTTTGATGCGTTTTTTTGTTTCTTAAACATGACTTGGGCTGTCTCAAGCCAACGCCCAACAATCAACGCATGATGGATTGTTTTGCTTTGGCCAACTTTCAACAATGCAGCGCCATTTATTAAATAAGGAACCATCTCATCGATAGTCAAACACATATTAAAACTGGCTATATCTTGGTCAACAATATTGCCTTCAACGTTTTCATTTCCTTGAACCAACAAACCTTTAAGATAGTCGTCCATTTCCAAAGCAGTCGGTTCACTTTTTTCTTTTTCTGTTCCTTCTAGGAAAGCAATACTTCTTTTCGGTTTCGGCGGCAACGAACATGCTTCACCTCGTTCTTTTTTCAACAAATACTCTGACATGCAAGTATGGTAAAACTTGTGGTGTTCAATGGCGAGAGCCTGCTCTTCAGTGAAACGGGTAGCCATTTTTTAGAATAACACACCAAGCCCAATACACAGCGCAATAAAAAAACGTCCTACTAGTCCGGGAGTCAGTAGAAGAATGATGAAACCGGTGTTGGTTACTGGTCATGTGAGCGCTGTGAGAGCGCCCTCACGCGGCGGAGAAGCTTCGAGAAAGCTGATGTAATATATTGCAATGCAGCAGGCCCGGCGTGAGGGAGTGGGGGGAGGGGAGGAGAGGGGCGGCAGTATTGATTTTTTGGCCGGGGACACACCTGCAATGTAGACAGGGAGCACGCCACCATAGGTGAGGGGTATGCCACTGTAAACCAGGGCACATTTTTTTAAATAGTGTGTGTGTGTGTGTGGTGTGTGTGTGTGTGTGTGTGTGTGTTGGGGTGTGTTAGTGTGTGTGTGTGTGTGTATGTGTGTGTGTGTACGTGTGTGTGTGTGTGTGTGTGTGTGTGTGTGTGTGTCTGCCCGCCTCTCTGTCTGTCTGTCTGTCTCTCTCTCTGTCTCTCTCTTCTCTGTCTGTCTGTCTGTTCTGAGGCAACTTGACCTTAACGGGCTTTGTCAGGGTTGCCGGTGATTCTCTCTCTCTCTCCTTCTTCCGCCACAGGAAAAGGCGGCTTTTAGGCCACTTTCGCCCAAAAAACTCGTGGTGGAGCAAGTGAGTTAGAATTGGTAAAATGCTGTTCTCTCCACGAAAGATTTTCTAGTCAAGCAAGGAATAATTCCAGACAGTATAAATATGTAAATAAAAAAATACATTTATAAAAAAATGGCCTCACTCGTAATGATGATAGTGGCGCTGTGGTGAATGCGCTTGCTTTTAGCGGAAGTAATTTCGCATTTAGTAAACTGCGGGATGACGGCGAGAGAAAAAGACATAACAAAGCTATGGAGCAACTAGCAGCTGCACAAGACGCCTATGAAAAGCAGAGACTTGAGCAGTTAGATTTATTAATGACACACTGAAAAAACAGGGCATGCAGCTTACATATTTAAAGATGTTGATCAAGCAATAAAACAATATTATCTAGTAACAGGCAAACCGGTCCAGACATTGCCCCCACCAAAATTCAGTGACTTTTATCAACCATCAGAAAAACAAAAGAGCAAGAAATTGGGTTTATTGTCTTGGTATGACCGTTGTGTATTTTGTTGCACATAATATTGGCTGAGTAAAAAATGAACAAAATCTATTATTCGCCAAAAGGATATTGGAAGGAATAACAGCAATTAAAAAGCTAAGCCAAGCAGCTGGAGTCAGTGAACAAACAGCAAAAGAATGGTTATCTAAACAAGCGATTTGGCAAATTTATTTACCGGCGCCTAGACGAATACAGAGGCCGCACTTTGTGAACACAACTCCAAACGACAACCCATCAAATGGATCTTCTATATTTACCCTCTGATACGATTAGACGAAAAAGATTTAAGTACGCACTCACAGTCATTGACATGGCTTCAGATACAAAGATGCGGAGCCATTCACACAAAAAGTGCTTCTGCGTTGCTGTCGCCATACAACTGATATATCAACGAGGCCCGCTAACTTACCCTCGCATGATTCAAGTTGATGATGGAAAAGAATTTAAAAGGCCAAGTGATCAATTATGTTAAAACATAGAGTTACCATTAGAAGAGGCATTCCAGGAGTTCACAGATCACAGGCTTTAGTCGAAAACTTTAACAAACAGTTATCCGAAAAACTTTTTTCCTACCAGTATCACAGAGAGCTTATTGACAATTCTCGTAACACAGAATGGGTTAGAAGACTGCCCTCAGTTTTGCGCGCAATGAATAATGAAGAATTTAAAGGGTTAAAACCAGTACAAGCAATCAAAAAGAAAAACAATAAATGTTGCTGAAGACTCCAGTACACCCAGCAAACTATTACCGTTTGTTTAAAAGTAAGGTACCTTTATTTACCGGAGAGAGCAGAAGGGGACACTCGCATCAGGGCAACCGATCCAGTTTGGAGTGTTGACCCGTATGAAATAAAAGAATTTAAAGATGAATCCGCCCGTGTATTATTTACGAGAAACTGACACAACAAAACAACCAGCTCCTCAAGATCTTTTGCGAAGGAAGAACTGCAGATAATCCCACCAGACACTGTTCCGCTTTAATTAATTTACGTAAATATATTTGAGTTTAAAATGAAGCTCAGAAGGAAGTGCAGAACGAAACAAGAATGGTAAAGGAAGAGACCTTGAAAATGATACGGGAATCATTTCATGCGTGTAATGCTATTAAGAAACAATTTCGGGGATTAATCAATGCATGCTAAATCATCCAGATCACCTACAACTTAAACCCCCAAATTGGGAAAAAGAATATCTTGAAATAATAAAAAAAATTCGAACGCGTCAAGCAAACATGAGAAAAGATTTAAATGAATTGGATGAAGCTATGATTGATCTTATAATAAAAGTTGATGAAAAATATAAACCCCACTGTTTATGCGGTCCTCCAGTGCCCGATTGCATATGAAAACTCTGGATTAACAAACACACGTTTTGTGTTTGGTCTATCTAACGACTTCTTTGTTACAACTGTTGGTGTTTGACCATGTAGATTAGATCGCAGTTTACGTTGTCAATGATGAAAAATGTCTTTTGCCAAACAATGCTTCTTTGTAGTTGTCATGTGATATGTTGACTGCACAACGCTGCGAGATCATCCCGTTGTGCTTTCATAATGATTTTCTTTCCTACTGCTCGAAATACTGTACCTTTGTGACCTTAACCCCACATACTCCTTGAGCACCTTTCAGATAATGTCATCCTTCATCTTTCCTAAACCTTCTTGTTAGAATTGGAATGAAAGCGAATCTTTAGGTAATCGATGAGTCGTACCATCCACTCGCTCCATTTAGCTACGTTCGGTGTCCCATGTCTTTATAGATGTCTTCAGTAGGATATCTATAACAAAACTACTGTAATCTGTGTACAGTAACTCGACTTAGGATACGAGGCTTAAAGTGATCATAAAGAAATTCGATCATCAAAAGCTTTGATAATTCGAAAACATAAACCCAATAAAAAACGGGCTTGTCAATTGACTTTCTTTTTTTTTCATCAATTATGCCAAAAAGCTGATCATGAAATCTTCTAAGTCCTATAATTTGTTTTGAAGTCAGCTTAATTGCTTCGTTCTCTTTGGTGACCTAATCTACATCTTTGCGCTTGTGCGGATTCACTAGTCTTTCAAACGCTGTTGTTTCATCAGCTTGAAAAGTCTTGTTTCTGAAGCAACTGTGGATTTAGTTCTGAGATCTAGTGTTCTTCATGATGTCTGGGTTTTGTTTTTTTTTTTTTTTTCATGAACTTTCTTTACAAAAGCAATGATACGATGAAACAGCCTGTCAACTCAAAACCATGTCTTAAATAAAATTGTAGAAGCTGTAATGACAGACATAATTTTTTTTTTTGCCTCGAAGATTATAGGCACAAGTTTAGGCGTTCCTGGTCTTCCATCTTTAGACGTTCTGCTGCAAATGGTAGTCATTATGCAGTCGATGGAGTCCTGAATATTCTAAGCACTTCTAGATAAATCCACGCTGTTGATCAGCTTAAACTGCCCAACCACTTTTAATGCCTTTTGAATATTTTCGATCACCGCCTGTTCCATTTTAAAGTTGCGTAATGGAAGTGATTGCGCCATAGCCATCCATACAGATTGTTTGCATCTAATACATGAGATAGTTAGAACCTTTACTTGAGCATAGTCGTCCAAGTATTGTTTGTTTGCTTTTACAGTAATGATGCGAGCCATACTAATTTCCGCCCCGCAATCCGTTTTCAATCAGCTGACCCATGGTAAATCTGACAATAAATCAATCTTTCCTCCAGTAAACTTTAAGAATAGCATCCCAACCATCCCGGCGCAGAAATGTATGCGCGGATCCAGGCTAGAATGTTTTATGCAGTCTCCTATAATTTTCTAAAATAATCCGCCAACAAACATGGATCAGCCCACAATATGAAGCAGGATAGTCTCCCATCGTTTTACACTCAAACTTCTGCCACGCACTTTGAGCATGCGGTAATCAGAATCACTAATGTCCTTTCTCTAAACTAGAAAAGAACGGCTTTAGAGGAAGTGTCTCTTCGTCAAAACCTTTCCCAACTGTTTCATGTACTCCATAAGGGTAACCCCCTTTCTAACAAGCGTGGTCTAAAATATTCTTCGTATTGGGCAGACTTTAAGGACATAGCCAGTGACTCTAATAACCCAACATTTCCCTGCAAAGTCCATAAAAAAACATGTTATTTTAAAGTGAAACACATGTACTTTTCAGATACTGGCGATGCATGACACCCTAAAGGCATCGTCTACTGCTTTCATTAAAAGTGAATCGTAACCTCGCAAGTTATGAAAGAAGATGGGAAGCTTCCATGATTAGATCAAACTTAGTGGAAATTGATATTGTTATCGCCCTCCTCTGAACCGTTCCCTAATTGATCATGTCTCTACTGTCGGATTCCTCTCGTCTAATAGAGGCCTAAACCGCAAATCCGCTATGTGGCGGCTGATCATATACGGTTTGTGACTTCAGGCGCCATTATGATTTCTGAAAGTTTTAATTCTTAAACAGGCTTACCACTTGCTGCATGCGTTTAAGAATATGCGGCACCCTCTGGCCTCTATACATTCTGGTTTCGAATGACGCCATCCGACCTACCACAAGAAAGCAAATGAACAAATCGATGATACTCATTAAGACTGTTTTTCGAAGTTTTATGTGGCTCTGGCCCTTCATAAAGGAACAATGAGTGATTCGAGGTCCGCGTAAACACTATGGACTTGTTTTGCAGCCGTTTCCAAGTTCTTAAAACTAACTTTACTGCCTTTCTGGGGGCGTAATGAGTTCCGTATTACAGGCAACTGGCCGATACAATGTTTCTTATGTTCGCTGGCGGCTTGAGCGGATGGGAAATCTTGTTAAACATTTTCTGCGAATCTTGTTTAGCCCATTCTTTGAAGCATGCGCATTAGTTACTCATTTGTTCGAACATGTGTAAGCTGTAGCCCCGCTGGCGAAAGCATCAGTAGTAAGTCAACATGATTTTGTCTGGTTCGCCAATCGTTGGGCTGTTCGTGGACACTTTAATCGGCTTAGGTTGTTGTTTCCTCATATCCCCTGTGTAATATTGACAGTTATTGTTTGGTTTGCTCTCAAACTGATCATTTTGGGCACACTAACAGAAAGGACACCCCCCTAAAAGTTAAGATCATTGAGGTACGGGTGATAGTTAGATACTCTCTCGCGTATTAGCAACGTGATGCCGCCTTGCGAGAACACACCACATAAAACATTTGTTTCTGTATTCCCTTAATGTTTAAACTGCTCTTTTCGCTACCATATGGGAGGTAGCGAAATGAAGCCGTTGGCCAACAATCCGGCGCATACTTAGACAGTATTTTTAATCAGACTCTAAGACTTCACCCTCTACCAAACCAAGCCTCTCATTTTGGCTTCTTCGCGCAGCGTCAAACTGTGTAAGCATTCGTCTGCCCACCCGGGTGTTAAGTCATTAAGGAAAGAAGAGTCTTTGTTTAGTGAGACCCAACTTCATGATTTTTCTTCATTTATTGTTAGTATAGTCCGATTAAAACAGCGAACAATACTTTAACTGCGGGTTTAATTGTTAGTTTACCTGAACTTGAGAATAGCTGAACAACACTCTACTGTACGTTTGTTGTCAATGCCTTCTAAATCAATCTCATACAGGGCTCTGTAGTAATACGCTCTCTCTCAAGGCATTCCCTCAACAATTCATCTGGGCCTTCAGAAATTTTATCCATGTAGAGTTTCTTTCCTAACTAACTCAAAAAGAATTTATTTAAATAAAAAAAAATTCTTAATCAAATCAATATCCGACGGTCTTTTGCGCTTGGACTCATAAACTAGAAGTAAAAACACCTTTTGGGTTGTTTAATGTGAGCTGTTAGAAAGAGTTTAAATTTTCCGTTACTTTTTTTTAAGCATTCCTTTTTTATCTCTCCGCGTCGCTGTTGAGAAAAAGTTGTCCTCGCCTTTCTTTGAGTTCAAACTTTTTGTCTTTGTATCAACAAAATCGGCCTGTAAACGATTAAATTTCTTTCATGCCGTGATGTTTTGAGTCAGCTAAGCTTTATTTATTGGTCAATTTAAACGAATCTTAAGTTTATTAGCCGTTATTAGATGAACTAGCTGTGTGCTTTTGGAGTTTATTTTTAAATTTTTTGCCACCGCACTTACAGCTAATGAACACAGACCGAGAGCTACAGACAACCTCCTCAGTAAACTGCGGCGGGTGCGCCTATGCCCGTATCTAAGAGACCAACCCTCGTCCAGCTGATAGGGCACTTATAGTCGATGCCCCAGTATTAACAAGGTAAGCAGCATTAAAGACACAGAAATACCTTCGTTTGGTTTGCTGTATTTTGAAAGGGTCCCTGCTCTATTTTTGTTGCATTTGTGTATTGTTTGTTAATCTGAAGGTTTTATGTTAGGCTTTCTACAACCCTTCTTTTGGCGGCGCTGTAGGCCATTTGGTAAACCCTGAACAGACATTCTTTTTCATAAAAATAAAAATAATTTGTATTGTATATCTTTTAATCTGTATTTGTCACTATTCAGCGCGCAGTCATATATTTAAAAACAAATGTACATTAACGGATTATCCTTCTTCTTCTTATCAATTTAATGTTTATTACGTCTCTCACAGTCTCCTCTCT
>CM031620.1:9593282-9656918 GCA_018398815.1 Conus ventricosus | reverse complement strand
CTCTCTCTCTCTCTCTCTCTCTCTCTCTCTCCCTCTCTTCCCCCACCTCTCTCTCTCTCTCTCTCTCTCTCTCTCTCTCTCTCTCTTCCCTCTCTGCCCCCACTCTCTCTCTCTCTATCTCTCCACAGCAGAGAGAATGCATCAGTACACTACACATGAGTACAAAAAAACCCAGACAAGATGTATCAGGAAAATCTATCGATACGAAGAAACATCAAGTTGACACCAAACTCGTCGTTCACTCGATCGTTTGATGGACAAAACTGGACGATTGATAGCTGATGGAGAGATGACTAACCGAGTCGATCAGGTGTCTAATTCAGCGAATTTCAGGTAACATTCAACTTGCTCTTCGAAACGAACAAGATTAATGTTGTCCTTAAAGGCTGGGAGGGGGGGGGGGGGGGGTAAAAATGGACATCTTTCCGCGGTAAGTTCAGCCATTAGTTTTGTCCACATGCACCCAAAATAGCAACGTGCTCTGATACGTAGCGAGGACCGTCGGCATTCTCCGCAGGCGCGTGTTTTCAGCACCACTCTCAACAGTCCTGATTGGGTCACGTTGTAGGCCCCCAGGAATCAGACGACGGTCAGATGACGTCACGATGATAATTGTGATTGGTAATTGTGATGCACTGCAGCGTAGTTCTTTTTATGGTATTATTTTCACTACTTTAGTTTACCCTTCTTTTTAAAGAAGGGAGTAACGAGATTAACACATTTTTTCGCTCTCCATTCCTCTGTGCACCCTTCCACTCTTTCGATTTCGTATGTGAAAGGGCGCAACCCTTTAGGGGAATATGGAGACTGAAAAAGGCTAAGACTGTGAACTGTTTCTTTTCCTCTCTCTCTCTCTCTCTCTCTCTCTCTCTCCTCTCTCTCTCTCTCTCTCTCTCTCTCTCTCCTTCTCCCTCTCTCTCTCTCTCTCTCTCTCTCTCTCTCTCTCTCTCTCTCTCTCTCTCTCTCTCTCTCTCTCTCTCGTTGCTTCTTGATTCCCTCTGTCCATTCTGATCGCTTCTGCTCCTTCTGCTACTTTACTCTTTCTACTACAACTTCGTCAGGTATAAATCGCATACCCGGGGTGAATTCAGTGAGAATGAAAGAACCAAGCAAGCAAACTCATTGCAACATACACTAGTGCACTGAAAAACCCAGACATCACTGTACCATAGTATACATTAAATGAGAAAGAAGCATTGTCCAACGATAGAAAAATCAACAACACTTGGAACTGGGCATGAATGAAAGTGTGGAACGCGCGCGTAAGCGGGCGTTTGTGTGTAAGTATGATAGATGATAGGCGTTTAGGTGTTGTAACAAAAAAGAAGAAAAAGAAAAAGAGACCGCCAAAAGAAAAAAAAAAAAAAAAAAGTAAACAAAAAAGAAGAGAAGAAAAAAAAAATCAGAAAAAAAATGGCGGGGGAAAGTGGTGGAAAAAAAAAAAATACATTTCTCATGCCATGTCTGGCCGTTTCGCTCTCGTTCCTCCTCTCAGCATTTCGCTTTCCATCCTCACCACAGACTGTTCAAGTTCCCGTCCAGCTTTTTAACACAGTCACGTGGCTGTCTCACTGACTTAACCTCAAGAAAACAGCAGTGAACTGCTGTGCGCTTTCCGGGTCTCACTGCCCTGTCCATGGCTCAATTCTGTGATTGCCGGGTCTCACTGCCATGTCCATGGCTCCATTCTGTGATTGCCAAGTCTGACTGCCCTGTCCATGGCTCCATTCTGTGATTGCCGGGTCTCACTGCCATGTCCATGGCTCCATTCGCCAGTTTCCCGTCACTTCACTTCCAATATTTGATTGTCGGAGTTACCGCTAGTTTTTCTTCTACGTCGTCTGCAGGGCAAACACGGTCTACCAGAGTTCTTCCCCTTGGCAGACGTCTAGGCTGATGTGGACGATTGAGAATGACGTGATGTATTTGATGTTGGTGGGAACATGATTTGGGTCAGAAATCCATACTTCCGTATCTCTGTGCCCGTCCTTCCTTAACCTGTCTCAGATTCAGAGGACCGTGCTGTTTGTGTCTGCCGTCCTGAGATAGGGCACATCTGTTGACCCGAAAGGCCTCTCTCCCATGTACTGTTAAAGTGAAAACGACAGGAGGCGAGGCGTGGGCACACTTACAGTCACATATGAGAGCCCCGACTCGGAAACCTCCCTTCTTCCCCTCTACCCAAAGGTAAAAAACAACAACATAACAATAACAAAGACATAAAAGATCTAGTTGCAAAGCGAGACGACTGCAGGCGGAAATCTAAACAAAACTTAAATAAATGTTAGCGAACCGCCCAGAGAACGTGGACAAACGAGTTACAAGACAAAACACGACGCGTTTCGACCTCTTAGGTCTTCGTCTGGTGATAAATAAACGAATAAAACAACGAAAATTCACTTAGCTTTGGTCGCTTCAGATCGCTAAAGACATAAAAGAAAAAAGAAGACCAGCCGCCGTGGCGAAGTGGTTAGCGTCGCGGACTCCCGGCGGGGAGGTCGTGGGTTCGAATCCCATCAGAGTCATGTGTGTTTCTGCCCGGACCGGCTCCTACCCAGAGTTGAGTTTGCTGCGGACTCAGTTGGGAAGACTGGGACCACACAGTCGAGTTTCATCAACTTAATGGATACGGTTTTTTTTAGAAGGTAGCCGTGATCTTCAACCTGATGTTAATTCATTAATATTTGGAAAAGTACACCAGTTTATCTCCGAATCGAACCGATTTCAGCCCTGACTTTCTCATTTAAAAAAAAAAAAAATCGTTTTTTGCCTTTTTCATATTTTATTTTCTGTAATTTTATAGTTTGGCTCTTATTTATTCATTATGATCCATTTCTTTACTTTTGCAATAAGAAGCTGACTGACAAGTCGATTGGCCCAAGACGTAGTTTACTGGATAGATAGTTTGTTTACTTACTGATTAGCCAACGTCATCGCTAAAATTAGTAAATCCTTTTTCTGTTTAAGCGATCGATGTCATAGTGTCTTTGAAAGGGAAGAAAAACAATAAAAGGAAATGAAAAAAAAAAATGAAAAGAGGAAAAGAAAAGAGGGGAAAAAAGGAAAAAAAAGTTAAATCAAATTGAACTACCATAATTCAACACAATACTTATGGAAAAGATGGGTTCTACCCTAAACTACTTTACGTTATTGTATAAGTTTCTCTCGAGTTTGTAAAGTGTTCACATATTCTTGTTGATGATGTGATTGCTGTTTCCACTCCCTCCCTCCCTTCCTCCCATTTTCCATGTTATTCATTTTATTTTTCTGCTACTGTGTCTCTTTTTCGGCTCTTTTTTGCTGTTTTTTTTTTTTTTTTTCAATGTTTCCTTATAAAAAAAAATCCCAAGCACGAAGTGAAATGTTTAGTATATTGTGAATGTATTTAACCGCCAATATATATTGTAAATGTCAATTTGAGCACAGTATAAGCCTAGGGCTTGTTGTTGCTCATTTGTCCTGTCAATAATGAAGGTATTCTGTTCATTTGTTTCTGAAATAAAGTTATTTAAACCAACTTTAGTCAAACACAAATGACGATCGCGTGATGGCATACTATCATAGATGGTAGTCGTGTGACTTATCGGGGATTTAAACAGAATATTTTCAAAACACTTAACCAAAAGGTACATCTGTAACTTAGGTGTATCTTGTACCCTTACACCAACAATAAAGATGAAGCGGCAAAGAAGCATGTTCACCACAGCCAACACTTGGTAATATGATGATTTCTCTAGTCGATTAAATGAGGATTTGCGGAATGCCTCAAATCGCTCTCATCCTAATACAGTTAAATAGCCTTCCTTTGTTTAATACATGTTCCATCGCGAGCTTAATATCCGACTATCGGGTCTCATGTTATCACAAAGCTTTTAATTAGTTTGGCTACCATTTTTATTCCAGAACTGGATCGAGTTTGACGGAAACGGAGCATGTTTTAAATGCTTCTAAGGAGCTGGGTGTATTTACAGTCATTTAATCCAGCTTCATACTCACACACTTCTCGCTTTGGTTGGCGATATCTTTCACTTTTTTTTGTTTTTGTTTTTGTTTGTTATCGAACTACAGCTCCTTGAGTCAGGCCATGCGAGAGGCCTATAACCCGTCTCTTGATATTTGACTTGTCTGCTGTGGCCACATGATTATCCGACATAAGAGTGGTTTCCCTTTGCCCGCCGTCTAGACTGGCCTCCATGACAGAGCTCAAAGTACACAAAGTGAAGGATTTGATTTCTGGGTAGAGAACATCCAGGGTCACCAACGTCCACCCTTTTCTCTCTGCCTCATAACGTCCACCCCCTCCCTGCAGATGCAGAATCAGGGTATGACGTCAATCACGCCACTAGGTTGGTGGAATAATGTCTGAGCTTCTCGGACGAATGGGACTGGCCAGGATTTCACGCTTGGATGAATGACATCGCCTGACAGAGAGTTACAGAGCAGAGGAGCGAGCTGCACTTTCATCATCACTCCAGGGTGTTATGAAAGACATTAACCTACCATTCTGGGTAAGGTGTCTGAGTACTCATGTTTCTTTCATTTCTTTTCCTCCCTTTTCCGTATTTTTTGTTTTGTTTTATACCACACGCTGTTCGATGAACTAATAGTTCCTGAAAAGGTCGTGATTTTCAGCTAAAACCATCCTTTTAATTGAGGCGGAGATATATAAACAGGAGCAAATCAACAAAGGAGAGAACATGTTCTGTCATGGCGAAACAGTTACAGGCAAGCAGCTCCAAATTCATGCTGGTTTCAGGTGCCCATTTACCAGCACACATGTAGAAAAGAGGCCCGCATAATAAACTTCTAAAGAAATTTCAATCTTGCCGGTTTACTCTTAAGACAAATGAAAGAAATGCGCTCACTCCAAGACTGGTGTCATCTTTGGAGCCTGAGGACTGTCCTACAGAAAACACGAGACCAGAAACAAAACCCCACTGCAGGTCAGATCGAAGTGGCTGATAGGACAGGAAACCTGAGTGAGAAGGGAAGGTGTCTTTACCACATGATAGAAAAGGAAACCTAAGTGAGAAGGGAAGGTGTCTATACCACATGATAGAAAAGGAAACCTAAGTGAGAAGGGAAGGTGTCTATACCACATGATAGAAAAGGAAACCTGAGTGAGAAGGGAAGGTGTCTATACCACATGATAGGAAAGGAAACCGTAGTGAGAAGGGAAGGTGTCTATACCACATGATAGAAAAGGAAACCTGAGTGAGAAGGGAAGGTGTGTATACCACATGATAGGAAAGGAAACCGTAGTGAGAAGGGAAGGTGTCTATTCCACATGATAGGAAAGGGAACCTAAGTGAGAAGGGAAGGTGTCTATACAACATGATAGGAAAGGAAACCTAAGTGAGAAGGGAAGGTGTCTATACCACATGATAGGAAAGGAAACCTAAGTGAGAATGGAAATTTTCTATACCACATGATAGGAAAGGAAACCTAAGTGAGAAGGGAAGGTTTTCTATACCACATGATAGGAAAGGAAACCTGAGTGAGAAGGGAAGGTGTCTATACCACATGATAGGAAAGGAAACCTAAGTGAGAAGGGAAGGTGTCTATACCACATGATAGGAATGGAAACATGAGTGAGAAGGGAAGGTGTCTATACGAAGATCGACAAGGGACATCACTTTCGCTCCCATGGTAACACAATGTCTTCTGTTGTGGGTGCAGTGTGCATGTGTTTTGCTTTGGGAAGTTTTGTTCGTTCCGCGGACCTCTTCTCTGCGTGTGTGCAAGGGGAACGGGTACTGTAGGCAGCACTAGTTTGGAGCGACGCACATGCCACCGCTTTACCACGGTAGCAAACGCTACGGGCAGAGTTCATTACTTCCTCTTTCGGTAGGAGTCCACGATAGAACTTCTGATACACAACAGTCCATCCGTCCGTTTATCAGAGAGCCCACAGGAATGGTGGCAAAGAGTCCTGACTCCACAGTCAGACGTCAGTGTCCAGGCCAGTCGGTTCCATCATTATTACCAGCCAGACACCGAGCCAGACAAACGCCAAACACTCTTTCCCTCTGCTTCACTGCACAACTGCTGCCAAAACCTTAACCCTTTTCCACGCACTGCAAACCATGGTAGTTCCAACTTTCCTCACCAAGACCTTCACCTCGGTCATGACCAGCGTTACAGCAGCCGTACTACACTGGTAGACTTACTGCAGTCTTCACCGTACATGGTCGGTGTGTGTTCACCTGGTTTCCAGAGTCAGTCCTCATATAAAGGGATGGCGCTCCGCGAATGACCTAATATTATACACAAGTTCGAAAACAAAAGAAAGAATGCCCAGTCTTACCAACATCTTTTTGTTCCTTTTTCTTTCAACACACCAACGAGATCAACAAAATTTGTTTTGTGTCATCTCTCTCTCTCTCTCTCCTCTCTCTCTCTCTCCTCTCTCTCTCTCTCTCTCTCTCTCTCTCTCTCTCTCTGCGTGCGTGCGTATGCGTGTGTGTGTGTGTGTGACACTGCTCTTGGCATCCGTCCAGCCAGCTTAGTACACTTTTTTCCAATGAACTTGGACGCAGTGTCATCACTTCACGACTCAAAAGCTATCGGTAAATGGAAATGTCAGGCCTTCCTAGTTACACTGACGACAGAATATCATATTTCGCACAGGCTAATAGAAAACGTACACGAGAAGTAACTCCTTCAGTCCATACCTATTGTTACCTCCCCTTGCGGAACATGATTTTGTACTGCGAGGGGCTACGTTCTCCAAGGTGTCCTAGCTTTCTCTACTTTCGTTTTGTGCGCCCTCTCAGTGAGATCAGGCTCGTGCTGCTTATTCCGTGTCCTTCAGACAGGCTACACCATGTCTAGTAGTGCTGCTACCCTAGCACCGACATAATCATGAGGAGCAATCAAAATAAAGATGTTAGAAGACTACCCACTGGCGGAGACTCCGCACCACTGCTGAACCACTCTGGTAACACTCTGTCCTGTCTGTTCTCATCCAACACGTGGGAACACCACCCACCCCTGACGACAATCATTGTCAGAAACCATCCTGGGTCAGCATCTCTCTCCTGGTGGTGCCACCTGGTCCGTCCAACGACACGACCATCAGCTCACCAACTGTGAAGACTTTGACAAGTATGGTAAGGTAATGATGCTTATAGCCCAGCCGACTGCAAAGGGCCATATCAGGGTTGTCACCGCGTCGAAGTCAGAGTTTGACAAGAACTCGCAAACCGCCAACACTGAGGCGAAAAAGAAATAGGAACACAGATCGTCAGAAAACGGCAGGGCACAAAGGGTCACACCATTTGAATATAATGAAAAACGTTCATTGAGGAGGGATGATGAATATGAAGCGATGCAGTTTCAGCTTTTTTTTTAGCTTCCAGGACAAAACTGCACACTTTGTCTCATTCCAAGATACATACGGCCATGAACCAGGCTCGAGAGATACAGATACCTGCAGTGTTGGTCAGGAAACTGAGAGGTTCTGTCCTGGATGAAGCTGTCAGTGGATGAAGCCAAACTAGGTCATGTCAGTCTTCTCCCTTCCAGCCCAAAGCACTCAGCAACTGGGGGCACGAGCTGACTGAGGCCCAACAAATCCATCGTTCATATTTTTCTGACAAGACTCGAACTCACGACCTTGTCCCCGACCCACAACGCTAACTACAACACCACGTCGGCTGCTGGTATTACCGAGTCTAAGCGCCCGGAAATCGCTTCCTTTACCAAATCTTCCTCATCTCTCGTGGGTTGTTTAATTGGAACGCCACCATTTTACACCCGTGTCGTCTGCGGAGCGAACTAGATCTGCCATAGTTATCTTTCTGTTGGCAATTGCCTAGTGAGACCTAGACTCTCCAGGATCGTGTGAAATATAAAATGACACGGCAATGTATTTAACCTCAGTCTCTCACCTCTATCCGTCAATTTCTGCAATCCATCATTCAATTCCTGAAGTAGATTATTGTTCCAGACCGACTAGAAGAAGTGATACAACCTGCTGATCTGTTTTCCAGACAAGGCTGGGATGGCTAAAAGGGCGATAATGCCCAGTCGTAATTGTCTGGTAGCACGGAGAAATGCAGACTAACTTCCCCTGATATCCTGAGCTGTCGAGAGGAAAAGAACGACCGCTGCAGATCTCATCAGCCGGGGTGGCCGTGTCTGGGTGATGGATACTGTCTTCACACCGTAACGGTAACTCTCGTGCAACGGTCGGATTTACCTCCCTCGCTCTCTCTTCCATGGAAAACACCTGTCAGTCCAACACTTAAGCTGATGCGGAGATATGGACTGCAGACCTTTAATGGTTTTGTCAAGTAGTGTGCAGACTTTAAAATTTACTTATTTGTCAATGGTATTGAAAATAGCTTAATTAACTCAGTCAAGTCACAGCCAAAATGGACCAGTTTGTCTCTCATAACACACAATTTTTGGCAATTAAAAAAATTCATACACAATCAACCACTTCACCTAGGAGCATGAAACATACACCATTGGATAGAAGAAACAATACATTTATCAAAAAGGCTTACCTTCAGTGAGGAATCCACACAGAACACGTGAATAAAACTAATTCAGTCAAAATGAAGATAAAATTTTTACATGTTCCTCTTTCTGTTTGAGTTAACTGTGCTAATCTCTATTTGTGCTTTGCCGGGTACTTATTCTAAAATGAAGATGGACATACGCATATACCATAATTATGCTGTATGAAAATGACAGCAATTGTAAAAAAAAACTGGAAACGACGTATAGAAGGACAGTCAGACTTAGGTGGAGACTTGTAAAAACATGTGTGGAATGGACAAATGACAATGTATTTAACAAGATCACTTTCATTGGTAAGTACTTTCATTGGTGTATGATCACTTTCATTGGTGTATGATCACTTTCATTGGTGTATGATCACTTTCATTGGTGTATGATCACTTTCATTGGTGTATGATCACTTTCATTGGTGTATGTTCACTTTCATTGGTGTATGTTCACTTTCATTGGTGTATGATCACTTTCATTGGTGTATGATCACTTTCATTGGTGTATGATCACTTTCATTGGTGTATGATCACTTTCATTGGTGTAAGATCACTTTCATTGGTGTATGTTCACTTTCATTGGTGTATGATCACTTTCATTGGTGTATGATCACTTTCATTGGTGTATGTTCACTTTCATTGGTGTATGTTCACTTTCATTGGTGTATGTTCACTTTCATTGGTGTATGTTCACTTTCATTGGTGTATGATCACTTTCATTGGTGTATGTTCACTTTCATTGGTGTATGTTCACTTTCATTGGTGTATGTTCACTTTCATTGGTGTATGTTCACTTTCATTGGTGTATGATCACTTTCATTGGTGTATGATCACTTTCATTGGTGTATGATCACTTTCATTGGTGTATGTTCACTTTCATTGGTGTATGATCACTTTCATTGGTGTATGTTCACTTTCATTGGTGTATGTTCACTTTCATTGGTGTATGTTCACTTTCATTGGTGTATGATCACTTTCATTGGTGTATGATCACTTTCATTGGTGTATGTTCACTTTCATTGGTGTATGTTCACTTTCATTGGTGTATGTTCACTTTCATTGGTGTATGTTCACTTTCATTGGTGTATGTTCACTTTCATTGGTGTATGATCACTTTCATTGGTGTATGATCACTTTCATTGGTGTATGTTCACTTTCATTGGTGTATGTTCACTTTCATTGGTGTATGTTCACTTTCATTGGTGTATGTTCACTTTCATTGGTGTATGATCACTTTCATTGGTGTATGTTCACTTTCATTGGTGTATGATCACTTTCATTGGTGTATGATCACTTTCATTGGTGTATGTTCACTTTCATTGGTGATGTTCACTTTCATTGGTGTAACATTTTGAAGTCATCCATCGGCATATAAGACCCCCCCCCCCCCCCCCCCCCAAGACATGCAATCTTAATCCCAGGTTTCACTTCAGATGACGTGTAAGGCGCAGAAATGGACTCCTTTTTATGACATCATGGAGACAGCTATCATTTGAAACTCATTTTCTCAGCAAGATGGCAGCAAAGGAAATATAGAAAAAAAACATGAATTCAATTTCTGTCAGGAGGAAAAACTCATTTTTGCGCATTATTGACGAGATGCATGGCATAGACGAAGACAGTGAACCGTTTCCTCCAGCCCCCCCCCCCTCCCCCCCTCCACCTGCCACCCCCATTTTTCAGATTAGCCAGAAATTGTTCCAGTTCCATTCCCACTTTGCCGACAATCTCATTCACTGTTGCTCGCTATTCCTCACACCCACACCGGGAAAGAGGGGAGCCAGTGTTATTGCTTCTCGCCACCTTGTAAATGGTTCCTTTCGAGGGTTCTCTGCCACATCACTTTATTGGATTGTCTGTGTTGCCGCCATTTTTCTCTGTTGTTATTAGCTAGAACACGATCTATCAGAGTTCTCGCCCTTGGAAGACCTTCAGGCCGTCCCCAAAGACCGAGTGCAAGGTGAAGGTCTTGGAAAGGCTTGTTGCTCTACGTACACCCTTTTGCCTTGCCCGTATCCCCTCCTCGAGATTTCGGGATTTGACAGTGATGGCGACAGACAGATGTCGGTCAAATGGACAATTAGTGAACAATACATGAAGATGATTGTATGAAAGCAGCATTCCATTTTCAGGCTGTCATTACAGGACTCAGTACAACAACAACAACAACAACACATCCGGTATCAGATTGACACCACAGTCGGCGTGGCGTAGCAGCACTGACAGCAGACATGGTCTAGTCAAACCTTGTGGGACCATTCACCCCTTCTTCTGGCCCTTCCTCCAAACGGCCGACATCCTGTGTTCGGCCTGAAACCAAATCACTGCAGTTTCTATCCAAACTGTCCTGAAGGATGCCTTCAACAACACCACCTGGTGTGTGTGTGTGTGTGTGTGTGTGTGTGTGTGTGTGTGTGCGTGCGTGCGTGCGTGCGTGCGTGCGTGCGTGCGTGCGTGCGTGCGTGCATGCGTGCGTGCATGCGTGCGTGCGTGCGTGCGTGCGTGCGTGCGGGCGTGCGTGCGTGCGTGCGTGCGTCTGTGTGTGTGTAGTTGAGACACAAGCAGATCATGGAGTAGCGCACCACGTATCTTCTCCATAAGCCAAAAAGAAGCAACACACGTTTCGTTTTCATTTTCTGTCCATTTTTCCGTTTCATTCTTTCCCCCGCCCCTCCCCTTTCCATGTTTTCCCTCAAGTAAGCCAATAGGTAGGATGTCCGGATGTGATGTCATTTTTCATAAATGGATACAACTAGATAAGTACGCTTGTGTCCCTCTGTGTGTGTGTTGTGTGTGTGTGTGTGTGTGTGTGTGTGTGTGTGTGTGTGTGTGTGTGTGTGTGTGTGCGAGCGCACGCGCGCCCGAGTGTATATATATATGTGTGTGTGTGTGTGTGTGTGTGTGTACTCGACTGTCTGTGAATTTATTGGATGGAATGTACACAGGGGTCTGGGTTTCTTATTGTTTTGTTTTGTGTGTTTACATTTGTCTGGGGATCTTATACTGTTCAATCCATGTATTCATCAATTGCCAAATTCCTGAAGATGGCTGGTCCATTATCTGCAGCATCTTATCCGCTGAAAACACAGCCGGTGCTAATGCTTCCCACTAGCTTGTGGATTTGTTCAGTGCCTGCTTCCCTGCCCTGTTACAGGCGTCTGTGTTGTCGTCAGGTGTCCTGTGCATTATATGTGTTGCCGTCAGGTGTCCTGTGTATTATCAGTGTTGCCGTCAGGTGTCCTGTGTATTATCTGTGTTGCCGTCAGGTGTCCTGTGTGTTGTCTGTGCTGCCGTCAGGTGTCCTGTGTGTTGTCTGTGTTGCCGTCAGGTGTCCTGTGTTGTCTGTGTTGCCGTCAGGTGTCCTGTGTATTATCTGTGTTGCCGTCAGGTGTCCTGTGTATTATCTGTGTTGCCGTCAGGTGTCCTGTGTGTTGTCTGTGATGCCGTCAGATGTCCTGTGTATTATCTGTGTTGCCGTCAGGTGTCCTGTGTATTATCTGTAGTGCCGTCAGGTGTCCTGTGTGTTGTCTGTGATGCCGTCAGGTGTCCTGTGTGTTGTCTGTGTTGCCGTCAGGTGTCCTGTGTATTACCTGTGTTGCCGTCAGGTGTCCTGTGTATTATCTGTGGTGCCGTCAGGTGTCCTGTGTATTATCTGTAGTGCCGTCAGGTGTCCTGTGTATTATCTGTAGTGCCGTCAGGTGTCCTGTGTGTTGTCTGTGCTGCCGTCAGGTGTCCTGTGTGTTGTCTGTGTTGCCGTCAGGTGTCCTGTGTGTTGTCTGTAGTGCCGTCAGGTGTCCTGTGTATTATCTGTGTTGCCGTCAGGTGTCCTGTGTATTATCTGTGTTGCCGTCAGGTGTCCTGTGTGTTGTCTGTGATGCCGTCAGATGTCCTGTGTATTATCTGTGTTGCCGTCAGGTGTCCTGTGTATTATCTGTAGTGCCGTCAGGTGTCCTGTGTGTTGTCTGTGATGCCGTCAGGTGTCCTGTGTGTTGTCTGTGTTGCCGTCAGGTGTCCTGTGTATTATCTGTGTTGCCGTCAGGTGTCCTGTGTGTTGTCTGTGTTGCCGTCAGGTGTCCTGTGTTGTCTGTGTTGCCGTCAGGTGCCTTGTGTGTTGTTTGTGTTGCCGTCAGGTGTCCTGTGTATTATCTGTGTTGCCGTCAGGTGTCCTGTGTGTTGTCTGTGTTGCCGTCAGGTGCCTTGTGTGTTGTCTGTGTTGCCGTCAGGTGTCCTGTGTGTTGTCTGTGTTGCCGTCAGGTGTCCTGTGTATTATCTGTGTTGGCGTCAGGTGTCCTGTGGGTTGTCTGTGTTGCCGTCAGGTGCCTTGTGTGTTGTCTGGGTCGCCGTCAGGTGTTTTATGTGTTGTCTGTGCCGCCGTCAGGTGTCCTGTGTGTTGTCTGTGTTGCTGTCAGGTGTCTTGTG
Organism: Conus ventricosus; assembly: GCA_018398815.1. Taxonomy (NCBI): domain Eukaryota; kingdom Metazoa; phylum Mollusca; class Gastropoda; order Neogastropoda; family Conidae; genus Conus; species Conus ventricosus. The sequence continues at coordinate 9,643,983 of CM031620.1, read as the reverse complement.
TGTTGTCTGTGTTGCCGTCAGGTGTTTCATGTGTTGTCTGTGCCGCCGTCAGGTGTGCTGTGTGTTGTCTGTGTTGCTGTCAGGTGTCTTGTGTGTTGTCTGTGTGGCGATCAGGTGTCTTGTGCGTTTTCTGTCTTGCCATCAGGTGTTGTCTGAATTGTCTGTGTTGCCGTCAGGTGTCTTGTGTGTTGTCTGTGCCGCCGTCAGGTGTCCTGTGTGTTGTCTGTGTTGCCGTCAGGTGTCCTGTGTATTATCTGTGTTGCCGTCAGGTGTCCTGTGTGTTGTCTGTGTTGCCGTCAGGTGTCTTGTGTGTTGTCTGTGTTGCCGTCAGGTGTCCTGTGTGTTGTCTGTAGTGCCGTCAGGTGTCCTGTGTATTATCTGTGTTGCCGTCAGGTGTCCTGTGTATTATCTGTGTTGCCGTCAGGTGTCCTGTGTATTATCTGTAGTGCCGTCAGGTGTCCTGTGTGTTGTCTGTGATGCCGTCAGGTGTCCTGTGTGTTGTCTGTGTTGCCGTCAGGTGTCCTGTGTATTATCTGTGTTGCCGTCAGGTGTCCTGTGTGTTGTCTGTGTTGCCGTCAGGTGTCCTGTGTGTTGTCTGTGTTGCCGTCAGGTGCCTTGTGTGTTGTCTGTGTTGCCGACAGGTGTCCTGTGTATTATCTGTGTTGCCGTCAGGTGTCCTGTGTATTATCTGTGTTGCCGTCAGGTGTCCTGTGTGTTGTCTGTGTTGCCGTCAGGTGCCTTGCGTGTTGTCTGTGTTGCCGTCAGGTGTCCTGTGTGTTGTCTGTGTTGCCGTCAAGTGTTCTGTGTATTATCTGTGTTGCCGTCAGGTGTCCTGTGTGTTGTCTGTGTTGCCGTCAGGTGTCCTGTGTATTATCTGTGTTGCCGTCAGGTGTCCTGTGTGTTGTCTGTGTTGCCGTCAGGTGCCTTGTGTGTTGTCTGTGTCGCCGTCAGGTGTTTTATGTGTTGTCTGTGCCGCCGTCAGGTGTCCTGTGTGTTGTCTGTGTTGCTGTCAGGTGTCTTGTGTGTTGTCTGTGTTGCCGTCAGGTGTTTCATGTGTTGTCTGTGCCGCCGTCAGGTGTGCTGTGTGTTGTCTGTGTTGCTGTCAGGTATCTTGTGTGTTGTCTGTGTGGCCATCAGGTGTCTTGTGCGTTTTCTGTCTTGCCATCAGGTGTTGTCTGTATTGTCTGTGTTGCCGTCAGGTGTCTTGTGTGTTGTCTGTGCCGCCGTCAGGTGTCCTGTGTGTTGTCTGTGTTGCCGTCAGGTGTCCTGTGTGTTGTCTGTGTTGCCGTCAGGTGTCTTGTGTGTTGTCTGTGCCGCCGTCAGGTGTCTTGTGTGTTGTCTGTGTTGCCATCAGGTGTTGTCTTTGTGTCCGTCAGGTGTCTTGTGTGTTGTCTGGTTGCCATCAGGTGTTGTCTTTGTGTCCATCAGGTGTCTTGTGTGTTGTCTGTGTTGCCATCAGGTGTTGTCTTTGTGTCCATCAGGTGTCTTGTGTGTTGTCTGTGTTGCCATCAGGTGTTGTCTTTGTGTCCATCAGGTGTCTTGTGTGTTGTCTGTGTTGCCATCAGGTGTTGTCTGTGTGTCCATCAGGTGTCTTGTGTGTTGTCTGTGTTGCCATCAGGTGTTGTCTGTGTGTCCATCAGGTGTCTTGTGTGTTGTCTGTGTTGCCATCAGGTGTTGTCTGTGTGTCCATCAGGTGTCTTGTGTGTTGTCTGCCAGGTGAAGAAAACACGGTTTATTATGTATCGTCCAAGTCTAACCAAAGTCCACTGAGACCTCGGTCATTCAGCATTCAGATGAAGCTATCGATGTCAATGTGAACCCTAGTTCTTGGACACACTAATAACACTCTGCCTCGGTCTGGCATTCCCCTGTTTTCGGAAGCCGGAATAGCTCAGTTGGTAGAGCGCCGGACTCGTAATCTTGGGGTTGCGGGTTCGAATCTCCGCCGGCGCGTTTCGGTACAGGAGGTTTTTCTCTCGGAGTTAACATTGGTTCTGACTCCATTTTCCATACAGGCCCTCGAATGAGACTATAAACCGAGCGAGGTTCCATGTGTGAACGCACGCATAATATCTTGCACATACGTAAAATTCCATCACCAACTTTTGGAATACTAGACCAGTTTGGCCGTTGGTATGGATGACACGTTACGTATAGCATGCACCCTGCGTGAGAAATGGAAAGAATGGAGGAAGTAAGGAAACTGAGTGAACGATATAGGACAATATTGACTGGATGACACGGGAAACGACCGAATGAAGCGCCAGCTGGCAGCTTTTCAGTCGGCACTACCAGATAGGCAGACCGTTGTGTAAACGAGTGTGGATTGTAAAGCGCTTAGAGCTTGGTCTCTAGCCGAGGACAGACGCTATATAAGTGTTCATTATTATCATTATTATTATTCCCTGACTCAGAACGTTGAGTACAAAGACTAGCACAGTATACACGAAATGGACGATCAAGGTATGGAAAGCGTTTTAGGGAATATCTGATTACTTTCATTCATCTGACTTGCATACTTGAGTTATGGATTTTCCCCAATCCCCCTCCTCACCCTCCTCGCCATGTTTTCCCGTAAGTGAGCTTAGCTAATAGCCAGGATGCCGGGATGTCATCTCGTTTATCATAACTGGATGAAATAGACAAGTATTCTTGTGTGCTTGGTGATGTGCGCGCGGGCGCGCGCGCGTGCGGTGTGTGTGTGTGTTTCGTGTTGTCTGCGAATTTATTGGATGGAATGTATGCAGAGGTCTGGGTTTCTTATCGTTCAAGATCAGTGTGTTAAAGAAAAATGGTCATTACGATTTCTTGTGTTGTGTGTAAAAGATAGAAACGAACTAACAAGCACATGAACACTGACAAACGGACAGGGAGTTTCCAGTGCAGTGCAAGGAGCATCATCCGCACCACAGTGTCACACCAGCAGGGCAGCAAATGAACCGTTCAAAGAGGAGATCCCGCATGGAGTGTGCTTGTTAGCCACACCCGATCTGCAGTCATCACGGACATGATACATGCTCCACACACACACTGCGGACTTCCCTTCACTCCAGCTGTTAACAGCGCTTTCCACCGGTCATCTGAAAATCATTCTAGTTCGGTGTGCACGCACGCACGCACGCACGCGCACGCACGCACGCACGCACGCACGCACACACACACACACACACACACACACACACACACACACACACACACACACACACACACACACGCGCGCACGCACACACCTCCCTCTCCACACAGTCGGCTGAAGCATCGCCAGCTATCATTCAGTCTCACACCAGGGAAAAAAAGGAAGCAGAACTGGTTTGGTCAATCATCATCTCTCCATTCTAACCCACCTCTTCAACGTGTTGTCTATCACAACCGTCTCCTATAGTTTATCGTTTACGTTCTGATCATATTTCTTCGTGTCGACTGCACATTATATGACAGAGTAAATCCCCTTTGCAGACGTTCAGACTGGCTACGATGATCGAGGGTAAAGTGAACTATCTGATGATCATGAAAACACAACTTAGCTCATTAACTAGATTCGTGTGAGAACCACGAGGACACACACACATACACACACACACACAGAGAGAGAGAGAGAGAGAGAGAGAGAGAGAGAGAGAGAGAGAGAGAGAGAGAGAGAGAGAGAGAGAGAGACCTTCATTAACAATAGAATTCGCGTTATTCACATTCCCCAACACTGCTTCCATTCATAGCAGCCACATAGTTTATACAACGGATCAACGAAATGATTATTACATTAAAACTGTAAAGTAGAGAGAAAAAAAATCCTTTTCTTAAACAAAAGGGGCAATACAGACCTGATCAGCATGGCGGGAATGAACGTTCGCCAATGGAAAAAATTAGGCAAGGTCCATTATTAAGTTTACACCCCCCCCCCCCCCCCCCCCCCCCCCCCCCCCCCGTTGTGCGAACAGGTCTGCAGTCACCTAAAATACTGTGCTTGTACTTTTCCTTTCTTGGACTGAATTTTTTTTTTGTGTTTTTGTTTTCTTCTTTACAGTCAACGGTCATTTAATTATTTCCTTTTTTGACGGGGGGGGGGGGGGGGGGGGGGGGGGGGGGGGGGGGGGGGGGGGGGAGGGGGGGCGGAGGCAATATTCCTGTCTTTATCCCCCCAAAATCGAACAAACAAACAAACAGACCCAGAATAATCACACGTTATTCCACTATTTGCGAGATATGTGAGCAGTAAACTAATTCTGAATCTGAAAAGAAATGGAAGTGGATGAGAATGATTGCTACGAAAGGAGGCGTCGTGTTGATGACGTCAATGGTGTACACATTATCACTGAAACATGACATGAATGCGTCACTGTGCGCTGAATAATGGCGATTGCTCTGGTCGCCTCCCAACACGTCTGGCAGACCTTGTTTGCCCGGCAGACGCTGGGAAGAAAAGTGTGGGCAATGCAGAGGTGGGGTGACAGGAATTCCCCGTGAAGGAAGCCATTTGCAAGACAGGGAGGACGCCATGACAGAATCACTTTGTTCCTGGTGTGAGAGTAACGAAGAGCGGACAATGTGTCTATACAGGAAACACAGACTCTGCCACCGCTGTTGGTACTGCTGGTAGCGGCTGTACTGTAGTTGCTGATAATAGAGAAGTTGAGGATGAATATGAATATGAAAACGACGATGGTAATGATCGTGTAGGTACTAAAATCATTGCTCTCTAGTATGGAGACATGTAAACACATACATTTGGATGTGAATATCTCGCATATGGATACTGTTTTGTAATCCATATTAATTCTGACTCTCTGTGAAGAGAACATCCTACTGCAATGTAGTCTTGGTGAGGAAGCAACAAGAAACTCAGAGAAGTTCACAGCAGAGCCTCATTCATACCATAAAATCATACTCACACGGGTTCAGCACAAAGAACGATCTGTGTCTCTGAACCACTTATTTGTGAACATGTTTTCCTGGAAGCACATCCTACAAGTTGGTAACGTAGGGAACCACGGTCAGTGAGGTTTTCCTGGAAGCACATCCTACAAGTTGGTAACGTAGGGAACCACGGTCAGTGAGGTTTTCCTGGAAGCACATCCTAAAAGTTGGTAACGTAGGGAACCACGGTCAGTGAGGGATACCAATGGACGGCTTCAGTGTCACCTGCTTCAGCCCTTTCTGCTCTCTGCTGAATTGTTCATCACAAGTCACACAACATTGCCATTTCGCCTCCACGCTCGCCCCAGGAGAACGACGTGTTGTTACCGAGACTTCTCCGTCTTCATTATTGCTGTTGTCATGTTCAATAAAGGGCTGCATTTGAGCTTCTTCGGGAACCGAACAGCCGACAGGGATGATGCCGTGACATCAACGCACACTCACCCCTCAGTGTGCTGCACACACTGTTGTGCTTTCCAGCTGATTCCAGTCTTCAACATTCGTAACAAATCAGAAATGGTTCTTGTCCTGGTATAGCTGGACAAGCATCCTGTGATCGAATAAATCTCACACTGCTAATTTATCTTCCCTGTTTGGTGATCAGGTACATAAACGACGACCCGCCTTTCAGTGGTTGTTTGGCTACAACTTTCACACCAGAAAATCGGGTTTGACAATAATTTATCTCGTTCCACTTCTTTCCAAACTGTTCGATGGGATTTACGTAACCATGACTATATCCAACTCCATACTCACACGGTCCGAGCTTTTCTTGGTTGTGGACATCTTTCAAACAGTTCACATCCAACTCCACGTCAGACCATGTAAGAGGCCAGTAACAGGTCGCTGGATATTTGAGATATTTCTAGTGGTCCCGTGTTCCTTCCACCTAGTTTGTTGGACTGACATATTAACAGCAGATCGTCCACACTGACCTCAGTGATTGAACGCAAAGCGAAGGATTCCACTTTTACCTTTTTCTCTCAGCCTCATAACCGTCCCCTCTCTTACTCCAGATTCCGAATTAGTTATGGTTTCAGCCACGCTGTTGTGGGTGGTAGAATCGTGTCTGGGGTTTTTGGGGAAGGAAGGAGGGACTGGCCAGCAATTTATTGCTTGGGTGGACTACATTGCCTGATAGATATTCACAGAGTCGAGAAGCGAGATGCATTTCATCATCACTCAAGCGTGTTATAAAAGTCAGTAAACCAGCAATTTTGGGTGAAATGTCTATGCCTATTTCGCTGATTAACGATGCTCTTTCCTTTTCTGAACGATGCTCTTTCCTTTTTTTTTCGCTCTCTTTGCTCTGCTCATAGTTTAATGTTAGATGATAAACTGTCTCTGAAATGGTTGTAATTTTCTACTGAAATCAATCAACAACAAACGTAGCGTTTGCTTCTGCGGTAAAACAGTTCTACACACACAGCTCCAAATAAACCTTGTTCGTGGCACCCATTCACCTGACACAAACGCAGACAAGAGGTATGCAAAACAAACTTCTCTAATACATTTCGGATCTTGCCGTCACACTCCGAAGCCAAATGAGAGCACACGGACAATTTAAATGATTCAAGACTGGCATAAAACCTGTGGACCCTGCAGCTTGCCCCATAGAACACACAGACCACCAGAACACACAGACCACCAGAACACACAGACCAACAGAACACAGACCAACAACACACAGACCAACAGAACACACAGACCAACAACACACAGACCACCAGAACACACAGACCACCAGAACACACAGACCAACAGAACACAGACCAACAACACACAGACCAACAACACACAGACCAACAACACACAGACCAACAGAACACACAGACCAACAGAACACACAGACGAACAACACACAGACCAACAACACACAGACCAACAACACACAGACCAACAGAACACACAGACCAACAACACACACAGACCAACAGAACACACAGACCAACAGAACACACAGACCAACAACACACAGACCACCAGAACACAGAGACCTACAGAACACAGAGACCACCAGAACACACAGACCAACAGAGCACACAGATCAACAGAACACACAGACCAACAGAGCACACACAGACCAACAACACACACAGACCAAAAACACACAGACCAACAGAACACACAGACCAACAGAGCACACACAGACCAACAGCACACAGAGACCAACAGAGCACACAGACCAACAACACACAGACTAACAGAACACACAGACCAACAGCACACACAGATCAACAGAGCACACACAGACCAACAACACACACACACCAACAACACACACAGACCAACAGAACACACAGACCAACAGAACACACAGACCAACAGAACACACAGACCAACAAACACACAGACCAACAAACACACAGACCACCAGAACACACAGACCAACAGACACAACACACAGACCAACAGAACACAACAGACACACAGACCAACAAACACACAACCAACAACAACACACAGACCAACACACACACAGACCAACACAGCACACAGACCAACAGAACACACAGACCAACAACACAACACGACCAACAACAACAGACCAACAACAACACAACAGACCAACACAACACACAGACCAACAAACACACAGACCAACAACACACAGACCAACAACACACAGACCAACAAACACACAGACCAACAAACAACAGACCAACACAACACACAGACCAACAGAACACACAGACCACCAGAACAACAGACCAACAACACAGACACAACACAAGACCACAGAACACACAGACCAACAGAACACACAGACCAACACAACACACAGACACACAGCACACAGAACCAACAAACACACAGACCAACAGAACACACAGACCAACCAACACACAGACCAACACAACACAGACAACAACCAGACCACACAACACACAGACCAACACAACACACAGACCACAGACACAACAACAACACACGACCAACAACACACACAGACCAACAACAACAACCAACACACACAGACCAACAGAACACACAGACCACACAGAACACAAGCCTACAGAACACAGACCACCAAACACAAGACCACAGACACACAGCCCACACAGAACACAAACCCAGAACACAAACCACAGAAACACAACCCACAGAACACACAGACCAAACACAACACAACACAGAGACCACCAAACACAGACCAACACAACACACAGACACAAACACACAGACCAACACCAACACACAGACCACCAACAACACAGACCAACACAACACACAGACCAAACAGCACAACCAAACACACAGACCACAACACACAGACCAACACACAGACCAACACAACACACAGACCAACACAACACACAGACCACCAACACACAGACCAACACACACAAGACCAACAGACACACACAGACCAACACAACACAGACCAACACACACAGACCAACACAACACACAGACCACAACACACAGACCACAAACACAGACCAACAGAACACAAGACCAACACAACACACAGACACCAACACAGCACCAAAACACACAGACCAACAACACACAGACCCCAACACACAGACCAACACAACACACAGACCACCAACAACACAGACCAACACAACACACAGACCAACACAACACACAGACCAACAACACACAGACCAACAGAACACACAGACCAACACAACACACAGACCAAACACACAGACCAACACAACACACAGACCACAAACACACAGACCAACACAACACACAGACCAACAAACACACACACAGACCAACACAACACACAGACCAACACAACACACAGACCAACACAACACACAGACCACCAACACACAGACCAAAACAACACACAGACCAACTACACACACACAGACCAACACACACACATGCCAACACACAGACCAACACACACACAGACCAACCAACACAACACAGACCAACAAAACACACAGACCAACCAAACAACACACAGACCAACACAACACACAGACCAACACAACACACAGACCAGCAGAACACAGACCAACACAACACACAGACCAGCAGAACACACAGACCAACACAACACACAGACCAACAAAACACACAGACCAACAGAACACACAGACCAACAGAACACACAGACCAACAACACACAGATCAACAACACATACACAGACCAAAAGAACATATCGACAGGTTACTTTGTTATGGCTGGCAGGAAAGGAAATCTGAAGTGAGTCGGAGAGACGTCATTGGTCAATGACAAACAAGGCGGGTCACTTTCACTTCCCTGGTCAAACATTGTCTCCTTTCCTTGTGCCTTGTGCATGGGTCAATACCAGGGACACACGCAATTTTCCATTTTTGTTAAATTTAAGTTTTCCTCTTTGCTCTGTGGACCTCTTACCTGCAACAGTCTGGAGCTATGAGCACAAAACCGTTTTTCTTCTTGAAACCAAAGTTATTTACATAGTTGATCATTTTTTAGCACATGTGCAGGATAGAGCTTATATCTGTCGGTCGATCTATTCGTTCAGTATTTATATGCGAGACAGCAATCAGAAACGGTGGCATAGAGCTTACATCTATCAATCAATCTATCCGCTTGGTACTTGCATGTGAGAGAGCACTCAGTCACAGTGGCATAGAGCTTATATTTTATCAGTCAGTATATCCGTTTATCGTTTATATGTGAGAGAGCACTCAGACGCGGTGGCACTGAGCTTATGTCTATCAATCAATCTATCCGTTTTGTAATTAAATGTGAGAGAGAACACTCAGACACGGTGGCATAGAGCTTATAATATCTTATCAATCAATCCATCCGATCATTATATATATATATATATATATATATATATATATATATATATATATATATATATATATATATATATATATATATATATATATACATATATATGTGTGTGTGTGTGTGTGTCTGTGTGCGTGCGTGTGTGTGTGTGTGTGTGTGTGTGTGTGTGTGTGTGTGTGTGTGTGTGTGTGTGTGTGTGTGTGTGTGTGAGAGAGAGAGAGAGAGAGAGAGAGAGAGAGAGAGAGAGAGAGAGAGAGAGAGAGAGAGAGAGCGCACTCAGATACGGTGGCATGGAGCTTATATCTCAATCAATCCATCCCATTATCCTTTATATGTGAGAGAGAGAGAGAGCACTCAGACACGGTGGCACAGTCCGACATACAACAGACAGCAGGGCCAAAAAACCAAATTGTGTGCATCATCAGCCAAACGCCAGAGCCAGAGACAATCGCCACAGATCGTGTCACCTAGCCTGACGGCAAAGCCCCCCCCCCCCCCCCCCCCCCCCCCCTCCCTATCCAGGCACGTCAAATCACGGCAGTTCCCACTGTCCTCAAGATATCCACCTCCACGTTCACCGGTTTTCCACCGGCTTCGCTTCACTGGGGAATACACTGCAACCTCTGGTCCTGCATGAAGGGCCTGTGATCCGTCAGTTCGTAGGCTCACGTTTTATATGGGGGTATAAAGCATCAACCGAGAAGACTGCGCTCAGCAAATGATTTCAGTTTCGTCCAGAAAGGATGACTGAAAACATGCTAATTCTTATCGATTTGGACTTTGTTTTCTTTCGATACACCAATCAGATCAATACAAACAATCTGTTTTGTGTTAAGATGCTTGTTTTTCTCTCTTTCTCTCTTTCCTCTCTCTTCCCCCCCCTCTCTCTCTCTCTCTCCCCATCCCTCCCTCTCTTAGTTCGCGCATGCGCGCGTATGAGTATATATGTGTATGCGCCCGTGCGTGCATGTACATTTGTATGCGTGCGTGTACGGTGTGTGTGTGTGTGTGTGTGTGTGTGTGTGTGTGTGTGTGTGTGTGTGCGCGCGCGCGTGTGTGTGCGTGTGTGTGTGTGTGTGTGTGTGTGTGTGTGTGTGTGTGTGTGTGTGTGTGTGTGTGTGTGTGTGTGTGTGTGACGTACCTATTCACTCCAATTTTCACCCTTCGTTAGCCTCTTCGCCAGCTTCAGCCTCTGAGAGCACAGACAGCACATAGCCATGTCCAGCCTCCCTCCACACTCACACAGACAGCACATAGCCATGTCCAGCCTCCCTCCACACTCACACAGACAGCACATGGCCATGTCCAGCCTCCCTCCACACTCACACAGACAGCACATGGCCATGTCCAGCCTCCCTCCACACTCACACAGACAGCACATGGCCATGTCCAGCCTCCCTCCACACTCACACCCACCATTGACATATTTGTGTTTTCTCAAGACACTTCCCCATTCCTCTATGTTCCGCTCTCATCCCCCCCCCCCCCTCCCAAGTTGCTGTTATTGCTTTTACACCTCCACCTACGAGAGTCTATTTTCACCCCCACCCCCACCCCTTTGTTTATGTGTTGGCTAGATCACGCCAAAACAACGACACCGACATGCAAGAAGCGTGCTGGAACATGGAGTCAGACCAGAGCCGAAGCAGTGCAATGGTGATACGCGTGTCTTGATGTCGAATTTAACCGGAGCGTGAATGCTGTGTCTGTTTGACGAGAGTATCGCGTTTTCCACTGCACACGAACGAAGGGGAGTTACTGTCAGGGAGAGGAGACGGGGGCAGATAAGAACAATCTCTATTACCTTCAAAAAGCGAAACTGTGTCACGTGCAACAACAATCGTCACAAAAGCCCCAAACGGTTAGAATGTAGAGATGTATGATGCGAGTAATAAACATTATCAAGATGTGAATAATCAATCATTGAACAAAGATGAAGATTTATACACATATTCATATGATCAAAGTAACATTAAAATAAAGTTCACGGCCTTTAGAACAGAATCAATTTAACGATAATGAATCAAATGAAATAGCACGAATACTGGATCACCCTCTCCACACATACATGTACACTTCCGCTCACACTCACCCCCTCATTGATCTGTCCCCTCCTCTCCCCTGGCTCCTATACAAGGAATGAATTTGTCTGGGGAGAAAAGTCATCTGTCACCTACATTCAGTCTCCATTGTCTTGTGCTAAAACCGCGTCCTGACGTTTGAAAGTTCAGAGCGTTTGGATAGAACATGGCTCTAAACGCTTACAATTCGCCACGCCTTTCGAACGACTGTTTCTCATACAGCTCTCGCATACTAACCTGCCTTTGACTACGCACACTCACTCCATCATAAACAACTCAACTGCTTCGAACTGCAGACTACCATACAAGAATAAATGAAACGGTGTGCAATAGTTCACTGTCACAACGATAGTAGCTGTGTACACGCTTTTAGTGGACTCCAGTGGTTCCTACTTTGCTGCAGTTAAAACTTTTGACTGATGCCTGTATGCATTTTGTCAACGTTCTGGTCAAAAACCAAATCACTGTATGAACAAATTAGTACCTATCTGCACAGTATTACTGTGCAGATATCAAACATTTCTTGCGACAGAAACGCCGACGTTCTGCGCGTTTCTTCATCTGTGAAAAGTATACGGGAAGTAACTCTTTCAATCAATACGACCCATTGCTTCCCCTGGTGAAAAACGTGTCAGAGGTCCACACTGTCTAGGTTGTCTTATTAGTTTTTGCTGTTTCAATTCAATGGCACCTCTCAGTGGCATTTGTCTCACGCCCCTTATTCCGGCTTCCCCCACACAGAGCCATGCCCCAAGTCGTCTAGTCCCAGCCGTGGCACCGGCAGCCAGCATGCAGCAATCAACGTAAGACAACCCGCCGAAGGAGACACTGCACAACTGACGAGTCTCTTCTTTGGTTCTCTGTGGTACCCGCTCTGTTCCAAGACCTACAGGACACCACCTGCTCCTACTGATCATAGTACCAGCGCAGTGGTGAAGCTGTACTGGCCAATGTCTCTTTCTGAACGGTGCCACCAGGCCCGCCCAACGACAATCTTGAGCAGCGAAAACTGTGAGACGAACTCGCGACAGGTAAAGATGGGGAAAGAAATGGAAGAAGTGGTCACGACAAAAGAGCACAGCATGAAGAGAGACTTCTAAAAGATCATCGAGGAGAACATGTTGAATATGATTCTGTGGCGTTCTATTTTGATCCGAGACTATATGACAGGGTGCGTTATTTGCTTTTTTGTGATATACCCAGGGGTCAGCCAGGCTAGAAATGAACAGATAACCGCAGTGGTGGCTAGTAATTTGATAAACGCTGCCAACGACGCGTCTATTCAACAAATGAAATCCGTCTATGTCTTCCCAGTCGAGCTTTTAGCAAGACCTCAAATCCTCCACCTTCCAGCTTGCAAATTAGCGGATGTGGTGTAGCGTATATGGACTAGTCCGAAAGCAGTGACGCCTCCTTGATGAAGCTGAAACTGAAACTGAAACCTGCTTGCAAACTACGACGCAGACTACTACACCATGTCGTGCTACCACCGGTTCCTACTGCCTTGGAAATTGCTTCCCCCATCACATTTTTCATGTCACTTCCACTGTTTGATTGCATTGCCGCCTCTTGACTTCCGTCTCGTCTGCGGGGCAAACAAGGTCGACCAGAATTATCTCCCTTTTGACAAGTGCCTGTGAGACCGAGACGATTCAGCCGAAAGTGAAATATATTGTGATGCATCTCTGCCGATGTACGTATAGTTACAAACCCAAATCTTTCACCTCCACCCACATATTTCAACCATCCATCCTCCAAACTCCACGACTCGCTCACTGCTCAACATGACACTACAAGTGGTAAACTGACCCGCTGATCCATTTTCTGGGACAGGGCTGGGAGGGCTGAGAAGGGCGATAATGCTCAGTTGTAATTGTCTGGTAGCACGGGAGAAGCGCAAAGTAGCTTCCCCCTGATATCCTGAGATGTCAAGAGGAAAGAACGAGCGTTGCAGACGGGGGTGGCTGTGTCTTGGTGATGGATGCCGCCTTCACGCTCCGTGGGCAACTCTTGTGCAGCGTTCTGATTTATCTCCCTTTTACCTCTCTTCATCAGTATGGAAAACATGGGGTCATTCCCAGACTGCCGCTTTTGCATAGATGGAGAATGCAGATATGTCACAGCGCCGTGGAGTACCTTGCAGACCGTACCAAAAACACATTTCCGTTCATTTATTTGTTCACAAAATGGAAACTGACGTAAACTGACCGAAAAAAGGTAGACGGAGCGGATATCGCCGAAATGCTTGTTAAAGTTTTTTTTAATAACACATTTTTGGGCTTGGTAAGCTGTCCTGTTGGTTTCACTGAACCATGCCACGCCTCAAGTTCATTTTGTTTTGTTGTTTGAGTAGGTCTGCTTACTTGTATATATAGATCGTCCTAGTTGTGTACCCTCCCTCTCCAGACAGTGAAGGGGAGTATGGTCAGCCCCTGGTCACCCTCAAAGCAGGGAAAGAACAAATAGACCCACTTCTGTCGGTTATCGTTACGTTCCTTCTGACATGCTTCACACAGAGGGTCTGTCACACATTCTGTAGTGAGAGAGAGAGAGAGAGAGAGAGAGAGAGAGAGAGAGAGAGAGAGAGAGAGAGAGAGAGAGAGAGAGAGAGAGAGAGAGAGAGAGAGAGAGAGTGAGTGTGTGTGTGTGTGTGTGTGTGTGTGTGTGTGTGTGTGTGTGTGTGTGTGTGTGTGTGTGTGTTCTACACATTTGCAGTTCCCTGCAGATGTCCCTACCATTTGATGACCATGAAGACCTGTACACAGTTAGCTGATGTATACAAGGTCATCACCGGTGGTATTTGATGACCATGAAGACCTGTACACAGTTAGCTGATGTATACAAGGTCATCACCGGTGGTATTTGATGATCATGAAGACCTGTACACAGTTAGCTGATGTATACAAGGTCATCACCGGTGGTATTTGATGACCATGAAGACCTGTACACAGTTAGCTGATGTACACAAGGTCATCACTGGTGGTATTTGATGATCATGAAGACCTGTACACAGTTAGCTGATGTATACAAGGTCATCACCGGTGGTATTTGATGATCATGAAGACCTGTATACAATTATGTGATGTATACAAGGTCATCACTGGTGGTATTTGATGATCATGAAGACCTGTTTACAATTAGCTGATGTATACAAGGTCATCACTGGTGGTATTTGATGATCATGAAGACCTGTATACAATTATGTGATGTATACAAGGTCACACTGGTGGTATTTGATGATCATGAAGACCTGTATACAATTAGTTGATGTATACAAGGTCATCACTGGTGGTATTTGATGACCATGAGGATATAACTACGTCACTTGCTATTAATAAAGACTGGAGAACCAGAACCTTTAAAGCAAAGGCAGAGGCAGCCGAAAAGAGTTCCAGCTACGTCTGGTCGAAGAGGAACAAAAGTGAATTTCATATGACTTAACTTTCCCAGCTTAACACAGGTGTCTCGTTCGCAGTGGGGTATGACATCTGTCTAAAAAGGCACGCCTCGAGACGCCCACTCAACCAACCGTTGCTGGTTCGAATCCCTGCAGCGCTAAGGGGAAACAGTTGGCAGTAGGGCATCCTTCCTATTGAGACTCGGAATCCACCACCAATCCCCACACCCTGTTCCCATTTTGTTAAGATACAGGAGGCAAGACAGACACTCACAGCGTACACAGAGTAAACAGTTCATTAGTAAACATTCACCTCTGGGTGACAGCTTACTTCCATTAATGTGAATGCATTTCAGTTACGAGTTCGTCTTCTGCGACTTGTTCCCCCGAGACACGTAATCTGCATCAAAGAAACTGTGTAAGAAAGGCCCAGCGGTGAGCATGAAAGTCTGTCTGCTGATGATCATTTAACATCACCGGTCACTCATTTTCTACACATGATGGCAACCAAAGCATTGGCTGGGAACAAAACCAGAGCATTTTGTTCTAAATTCACAGTTGAGATAGACCTAATTTATGTCCCATCGAGATAGACCTAATTTATGTCCCATACGATACCTGATCCAGAGACACAACTGTAATATTGAACCACCCCTTTCCAAAAGTGACACCCCAAGCCCCACGTAAGAAAATTATGAAATTCGCGATTTTCACTCTACCAAATTCGGGATTTGGAGATTAACATTAAAATGTCGGAGATTTTTTAACAAAAAAAAACAAAAAAAAAACCCAAACAAACAACCCATTGTGAGTGTTTACAACTGTGCACTGCTTCAACTCTGACCCCCAATCTGCCAACATTTAATGATGAGAATGTTGACCGATCAGCTTGCTGTCCAGTCATTTCCAGTCATGTCAGAATGATACAGAAAGGAAACCTTAAATGTGGCAGGGAACAGTAAACAGTAAATAACAAACAAGTAGCGTCACTCTTTCTCCCATGATGAAAGGAATACACATGATGAAAGAAATACACATGATGAAAGAAATACACACGATGAAAGAAACACACGCCCGTAACTCCCAACGAATGAACATCCCCATGAAAATGTTCCAAGCTTGCCTATATTCTCCGTACCCGACACTGCTACACGGCATCAACAACTACTGAAATGAACAAATACAAATGAACATTTATCCAGACTGGCACAGCCTTTTCGATCTGGAATGTAGCCGGACAGGTCCACGGACGAACAGTAACAAATACAGATATCCTCCACTTGACTGAAATGAAATGAAATCTTGAATTAGACAGAGAACACTAAGCAGTAAGATTAGTAACAAACAAGTAGGGTAACTCTCGCTCCCATGATGAAATAATTACACGCCCATAACCCCAAAACGAAAGCTGCGTATGACACCGAATCGCCTAGCAGAAATGACAGCACAGAGCACACAGAACAAACAAGGAACTATAGTCATTGACTATGCCTAGAAACTACGCTCTTCATAATTATAGGGACGTGATAATGAAGAATATAATGAAAGTAAGCGCAAGGTACAGCCTTGTTACTCAGTCTCAGACCAGAATGGAAATCCGCTGGATCATCTTCACCATCCTCATCCTCATCAGTTAGCATTGAAAAATATCGTGAATTCTGTAGCCCTTCACACGCCCTGCTCGCATAGTGACCTCAATTTCAACTGCCGTTCCATGTCTACATCCTTGGTTAGGCTCTGCTGGTGTCACCGGCAACAGCAAATTCATGTCGTTGGACAGACGGGTGGCTCCCTCCAAAGGTAGGGGTCACTGACGCCGGCTCCGCGACCAAGCAACTATTGCTGTCAATATGGAGCTTAGTGTGTGGTGTCCTGTATGTATGCTGAACCAAATCAGGCGCCAGTGAACACCACCAAAGTGACTCAGCAGCAGTGCAGTGTCCGCTCCAATGAGTTGCCCCATGACAACTTCACAGACTGCTCCCTGTGGACTGCCAGTACCGGGACTGTGGGTGGTCAGATCAAGCTGTGGCTGTGGACGAGAATCGGAATGAACAGCATGGGTGCACTGCCACTTGAGGTGGCACAGAAGATAGTACCGCGGAAGAAAAAAAGGGAGAGAAAAAATGTGTGCGTATTCTGAATGGCAGGCGAGAAAGGACCAGACTCCTCCAGAGGACAATCAAGGCCTGACCCCAGGGCAGGTGACTACGCCCTGGTCCGTTGAGCTGAGAGGGAAAACAGAACTCTGTCGGCTTTACACCTTATCTTCAAACCATTCTAGCTCCCTACCCTCTCTCCCCTCATTCAGTCTCTCTAAGCATCACCAGCTACCCTTCACTCTCACACCAGATAAATAAAAAAGGAAAAAGAGGGTTGGCTGTTATTGCGTCTCACTAGCTTGTAAATCGCTTCATTCGCGGGATTCCTCTGTCCCACCCCTCCTTGTCATTAGATTGTCTAGGTCGCCGCCACGTTTCTCCAAAGCTGTCTGCGGAGCCAACCCGATCTGCCAGAGTTCTCGTTCTTGTGAGACGTCCAGACTAATCCGGTGGAACCAGGGCAGACTGAAGTATTTGAGGTCAGTATGAACAGACCCGTTCGCTACCCCTCTGCCTCCACTGACGCTCATCCAGGATGGGTGGGGTCCTCCAGTCTTGGCATTGTCAAATGGGGTGTATTCTGAATGGACAGGGCTCGTTGATGGAGGCGGTATGATTCATTCACTGGGGGGGGGGGTGGAAGAGAGAGAGAGAGAGAGAGAGAGAGAGAGAGAGAGAGAGAGAGAGAGAGAGAGAGAGAGAGAGAGAGAGAGAGGAACGACGGAACAATAGTAACATCATTTTTAAAATAGTGGGCTTAAGCGTAAATAATGTCACTTGTTTATATTCAGTTCTCTGGGCAAAATAGTGAAAGACAAAGACACACAAGACAGACCAAAAGAAAGGAAGAAAGAACGGAACCAAGAAGGGTGAAGTGTATGCACACTGTAACACGACATGTCTTTTATACAGCCCTCACCCCCACACTCTAGTCTCTTTCCCTCTCCCCAGATCTTCCACCTCCGCAGCCTTTGTTCGCCTCTTCTCTCCCGCCCTCATTCTCGACTGAGAGAGAGAGAGAGAGAGAGAGAGAGGAGAGAGAGAGAGAGAGAGAGAGAGAGAGAGAGAGAGAGAGAGAGAGAGAGAGAGAGAGAATCTGTAACAATCATGTACAACAGCAGAGTTCACCGACAGATTAATCCACAGTGACGAATACATGCTTGATGCAAATGGAAACAGTTCTTAGGAAATTTGAACGATGATCTCAGCCGCTGCTTGTTGACAGGGTTCCCCCCCCCCTCCCCGGCATGTGAAAACAATAACTTACAGAACAGAACCGAGCTGTGCTGGAAAGGCTGCGACGGAACAAAGGTAGCACGAGATTAGACCAAGAAGCCCATAGTGTCAGCAGTCCAGTGCGTGGATGGTTTGCTCCTATGCCATCGCTCACCATGTTGACGATGGAGAGGGTTGAGGCGGCAGTCGACATCGTTTGTCTAGGCCATGACTCTTAATCTTTAGTACAGATTACGTGTGGGGCCTGCAGTGAATTTTATAGGAGATCCGCTCTGTCCTGTTTCAAATCGTTCGTATATTGTCACCCTGAAACCAACTGGCATCATAGACTGAGAGGTAAGGTAATGTTCCTTATAGCCCAGCCTTTTAAAAGGGCCATATGAGGATTGTCACCGCGTTGAAGTCAACTCATAAGTCATTAAAAAAGAAAAACACTCGTTCACACAACTGTTTAAAATGCACCTTCTAAAATCACTGCCGGGGACTTTGTTAAAAATCTTTCTTCTGCAAAATCTTAGATCAAATGAAAAATGCTAATCTCTTTCAGAAATTCAAAGTTCACATCAGGTGGGGGACGTTTCTGAACAAGGTTTTCGTTGAGTCTGCTGTGAAACTGGCTGAGGAAGATTGTCGTCATTCCATTGTTGAAAGGAATCTATGACCCAGTGTGACCAGGTCTTGACATTTTCAGGAAGGAAGTGTCCATGGGGAGAGATCGATGGGAGGAAGACAGAGGAATGCAGGAAGGAAGTGTCTATGGGGAGAGATCGGTGGGAGGAAGACAGAGGAATGCAGGAAGGAAGTGTCCATGGGGACGGTCGGTGGGAGGAAGACAGAGGAATGTATGGCCTGTTGTCACTGTAAAAGTATCTTTGTTCTCTTGGGCTTTTTGATTGGCCAAAATGTTCGCATCCGGAAATGTTTCTTTGGAGAGTTTTGACTGGCTCCCAATGAAAAATGTGGGAGGGGGGAGGGGGGGGGGGGGGGGGCTTTGGCTCGTTGCAGTTGGCTGGACAGGATCATGGAGAAAGTGGCAGTTGAATGTTACTAGCGTCTATTAATTGTTACACCTTATTCCACTGACAGTTTCTTTTTAATCGTGAATGCTACCCTACACACACACTGTTCAACATGCTCAAGCTCAATGTCATCGAGTAATGGTGTGTCGCTTCAGTTCAATGAACAACAGCAGGGATTCCTGGACCCAGCAGGACTCTGTTCTCATTTGTGTGCGTGGTCAGACACCTCTCCCTGAGACCAGTCCTGTCACAGCAGCTCTGCAAGGCGTGCTTCATATGCACGGCCCTCTATATTGCCTGCACGTGCTGAACAAAATCACTACCAAAGAAATCAACGGTAAATGCTGAACAATTAATCAATGGTCAATAAAGAAATCAACGGTCACAATTCTTGACACGACACAAGCAATTGGACGACAACAGGGGTGGTCTACAGGAAATCTAATACAAAACATAGCAGATCGAGAGACAGAGGTGAAAGTGTCTAATGCCTTTGCCTGGGGCCAGGTATCTTATGATGAATGTGTTACAAAAAAGTAACAGGTAGCTCATTTCTAAATTTAGCAGTCCCCTGCTTCGTTTCCAGACATTCCTTTGCCGCCATCATGTGTAGAAAATGAAAGACAGGCAACACTTCTTTTCAATACCTGTCAGCAGAAAATATATTCCCTCTTGCCACAAGGCTTTCGTACGTGCAATCCGTAATGTACGTAATGCTTGAAAAAAAATCACTTCACAAATAAAAGATCAACTGTAGCTTATGACATAGAGAGAAATAAGCCCAAAAGACATGCCACTCGGATGCAAGGTGGTGGTTTATTAATTTCGTTATGTCCCCGTCGTTAAGGAATGACCCTGCTTTTGTCCTCGTTATCTTCAAGTGACCTTAGTTTCTCATGGTCACGAAATGACCTTAGTTACTTCCCTATGTTCATCAAATAACATGATTGACGTTTTCATGATCAAATGAATACTCCCCCTAACCCTCCACCATCAGGGTCAGTCTGCACGTCTGCCAAAGGGGGCTAACTCTAGCAGACAACGTGTAGGCGACACAAAGAAAAATGACCGAGACAGAAATAATCAACTATAGGAGAGGGTGTGCTAGAGACAGAGACAGCTCAGAAGGAAGGCGATGATCATTGACAACAACAGCTCTGTTTTGTCCTGGTGCGAGACTGACCGATGGCTGACGATACTGTAACTGACGGTCTGGGGGGGGGGGGTGGGGGGGGGGGGGGGGAGCACGGACCTAGAGTGATCCATCGATAACCTGTGAAGCCAGTGTTGACGGTGGGAGGGGTGGGGGGGGGGGAGAGAGCACGGACCTAGAGTGATCCATCGATAACCTGTGAAGCCAGTGTTGACGGTGGGAGGGGTGGGGGGGGGGGGGGAGAGCACGGACCTAGAGTGATCCATCGATAACCTGTGAAGCCAGTGTTGACGGTGGGAGGGGTGGGGGGGGGGGGGAGAGCACGGACCTAGAGTGATCCATCGATAACCTGTGAAGCCAGTGTTGACGGTGGGAGGGGGGGGGGGGGGGGGGAGAGCACGGACCTAGAGTGATCCATCGATAACCTGTGAAGCCAGTGTGACGGTGGGAGGGGTGGGGGGGGGGGGGGGGAGAGAGCACGGACCTAGAGTGATCCATCGATAACCTGTGAAGCCAGTGTTGACGGTGGGAGGGGTGGGGGTGGGGGGGGGGGGAGAGGCACGGACCTAGAGTGATCCATCGATAACCTGTGAAGCCAGTGTTGACGGTGGGGAGGGGTGGGGGGGGGGGGGAGAGCACGGACCTAGAGTGATCCATCGATAACCTGTGAAGCCAGTGTTGACGGTGGGAGGGGTGGGGGGGGGGGGGGGAGAGCACGGACCTAGAGGTGATCCATCGATAACCTGTGAAGCCAGTGTTGACGGTGGGAGGGGGGGGGGGGGGGGGAGAGCACGGACCTAGAGTGATCCATCGATAACCTGTGAAGCCAGTGTTGACGGTGGGAGGGGGGGGGGGGGGGAGAGCACGGACCTAGAGTGATCCATCGATAACCTGTGAAGCCAGTGTTGACGGGGGAGGGGTGGGGGGGGGGGAGAGCACGGACCTAGAGTGATCCATCGATAACCTGTGAAGCCAGTGTTGACGGGGGAGGGGTGGGGGGGGGGAGAGCACGGACCTAGAGTGATCCATCGATAACCTGTGAAGCCAGTGTTGACGGGGGAGGGGTGGGGGGGGGGGGAGAGCACGGACCTAGAGTGATCCATCGATAACCTGTGAAGCCAGTGTTGACGGTGGGGGGGGGGGGGGGGGGGGGAGAAGCACGGACCTAGAGTGATCCATCGATAACCTGTGAAGCCAGTGTTGACGGTGGGAGGGGTGGGGGGGGGGGGGGGAGGAGCACGGACCTAGAGTGATCCATCGATAACCTGTGAAGCCAGTGTTGACGGGGGGAGGGACCAAGAGTCCACAGCGTTTGTCTGGACCGTGGATCATGTCAGTGATGTGTGCAGACTGGGTGTGGCTATGGACTACATTGGACACAGGATCTGTTCTTTGAATGGCGGCCATGCTGGTCATAATATGCAATGTGGATGACGTCATCTTTCATTGAACTGGATCCGCGTTTCATGTTGCAAGTTTTGTTTGTTTGTACGTTTCTACTTATAACGCAACAGAGTCTTGAAAACAAATTGTCAGCAAACATAGTTGTAACGCTCATATGCAAGTGAGAGAAATGAAAGTAGTCGGATATTCTCCAAATGCTTGTCGCCCTTTACAGTCCAATTTATGAACACTTTGTCGGTCTTATGTTCCGTTCAACGACAATGAATCAGGATGAAGGGAAGGAGGAAGGACGCACAGAGGCGGACGGTTGGCGTGTCACCTTAGTTATGTTGACGTTGATATCAATGGCTTCACCTCATGATGAATCAATAGAATGTTTGTTGTCATGGGTCAACCCTGAACTAGACATGACCAACCGTGTTGTCTTTACTTGGCAGACAGCATATATGACCCCCTCACAGCAATTCGGACTATCGTACTATGAAACTGTATAATAAGGAACCAGCAATAAAACAATGCACCAGGTTTCTCTAAGCAACTGTAGCAGCCCTCTTCATCGGATAAAAGGTTGGAGAAGAGTCTGCAATGCTGTATGTAAACACTGGCAACTTGACAACCCATGGGTACTAGAATATTAAAGCACCTGATCTCTCGTCTTTAACAATAAAAAAAAACACCCAGACACCTGTAAACATTCCTATCAATAAAAACACAGACACTAGCGAAAAGAAGATACGAAGGCACTTGTCTAGTTTGCCTAATCTGAGATCCTGTGATGATTTAGCATTATGGCCATTGCTTGCATACGGGAACACAGAGGACACGGAGGGGGGAGAGAGAGAGAGAGAGAGAGAGAGAGAGAGAGAGAGAGAGAGAGAGAGAGAGAGAGAGAGAGAGAGAGAGAGAGAGAGAGAGAGAGAGAGAGAGAGGAGAGAGGAGAGAGCAACTGAAAAGAAAGGAAAGAAATTTTTTTCTGTTTATTCGGCCAGTGCGTAGTACTGTTCTATGACCTTCGTGTATCTAAGGTCCACACACACACACACACACACACACACACACACACACACACACACACACTATCGTTGACAATCCCAATGGTGACTCTGTTAAGAAGTCTGGAATAAAACTGGAAAAAACCTGGTGTCAGGTTCAACAGATGGTGTCAGCAGCTTGCAAGAAGGGGTGAGGATAGGCGGGAACTGACCGCAAGCTTTGTCTGGACCACGTGTCTTGTCAACACTGTGCAGGTTTCAGGTTGACTCTGGAGGAAATCTGGTATATCATTTGACCCGTTTCATTGTACTGCATCCTGAACAGAATATGTGTTGTATGTGAATGCTTCTTTCGTAAAATCATTTCACATTCTTATTCACTCACTGACTACGAGTTGTTTATTCGGTCTACACCTACCTATGTCTGACAAATCCTGTTCTTGTAAAGGGGTGCTAAAATAATTATAAAGACGAACAGGCAAAGGCAGAGGGAGGATGGGCACGTGATCTTAAGCACTGTTTAGGATCCAATTAGCCTTAAAAGACCTCCAAAGATCCTCCCCTGTGCTCACTCTTTGAGGTTGGACCAGCAGAGGTCTTTCAAGGGGAAAAACCTCGGATGCATCATTTTCGAGCTACAAACAACATAAAACCTGGCAGTAACACAGACCATCAAATGACGTAGGGAACTATCGAAAGAGAACAACTGACAAGGTGGTGAGAAGCAATATCACTGGCTCTCGTTGTTCTGGTGCGAGTAGTGAGGAATAGCTGGTGATAGTGAATGAGACTGTCGGGGAAATGGGGATGGAACTGGAACAATTTCTGGCTAATCTGAAAATGGAGGGTGCCAGGAGGAGCGAGGGGAGAGGATGACACGGTGCGCTATGTTCGTCTGGGCTCTGTGTCTTGTGTCAAAGTCCATTCGTTTGCTTCTGATAGATAGTTGGGTCTCGTCCGTGCCATTTCAGCGGCATTATCCCCACACCGTGCACTTCGCCCCTCCCCCAAAGTGTCCACGGCCACACCCTGGCTTCTCCCACCGCAGCCCCGGCATTGGCAAATTCACAAGTAATAGTTAACGCAAACCCGCCAAGGGATACGCTGCACCACTGCCGAGTCATTCCAGTGGCGTTCAATGGTGCCCGTTGTGATCTGACTTACGCAGGACACCACCTACTGTGGCCTCTACTTACAACAGTTGCGTGGTCGCAGAGTCAGCATGAGTGAGGGTGCCCTCTGGAGGGCGCACCAACGACAGTTCCCATGAACTTTCCAATACCGGTGACCTCGACACGAACCCACCGGGAGCAGTGGAGAGGAAATTTAAACTGCTGTCGGCTTGAGAGCAGGTCATGAAGAACTACGTCACTTGGGACTTTTCTCCTTATGCTGACGGATGATGACGAGGATAGCGAAGAGGATGTAGAGTTCTACTCCAGTCTCAACCGAGCTGTACTCTGCTTACTTTCATAATATCTCCCGGGGTCAACCACACCCGAGGGATACTGACACCTGCAGCGCTGGTCAGGAAATAAAAGCAACTCATTCAGAGACGCATCTATTAAGAGAATAAAACCCGACTGTGTGGTCCCTGTCTTCCCAGTTGAGCCCGTGAATAGAAACCGGTCAGGGGGGGGGGGGGGGGGGGGGGGGAATCCTTCAAATAAAAGGCTCTGATGGAAATGGAACCCAGGACCTCCTCATCGGGAATTCACAACGCTAACCTCGGCACCATCGTGGCCGATGCTTTTGACAGAAACTTGCTGTGATATATGGTTTCTGATCTGCTTCTTTCTCCTGATAGTATAACAGGAACCTTATTTCCATTCCTTGCAGGGCATTTTGAAACGAAAGCGATCGTTCAGATTGTTTTCTAATGGAAAAAATGGCACCAGTTCAAGTGGTGGCGTTAGACACCCACAATTATCATCAGTTAAAGTGGTGGCGTTAGACACCCACAATTATCATCAGTTAAAGTGGTGGCGTTAGACACCCACAATTATCATCAGTTAAGTGGTGGCGTTAGACACCCACAATTATCATCAGTTCAAGTGGTAGAGTTAGACACCCACAATTATCATCAGTTCAAGTGGTGGCGTTAGACACCCACAATTATCATCAGTTCAAGTGGCGGCGTTAGACACCCACAATTATCATCAGTTCAAGTGGTGGCGTTAGACACCCACAATTATCATCAGTTCAAGTGGTGGCGTTAGACACCACAATTATCATCAGTTCAAGTGGTGGTGTTAGACACCCACAATTATCTGGCCATTTCTCCATGCACTACCTGTCTTCACTTGGACCTGATAGTCTCCTTACATTTCCGGTCCAATGTTTATGGTTACTGCCATTTCTTTTTTTATTTTTAAAACTTAAAAAAAAATAATTTTCCAAAAGCAAAAGACAATAAACAAGACGCATGTACAGGAAAACAAAAACATAGTTTCAGAAACAGTTACATATAGTTATTAGACACTTAGTAGGTGATGGACAGATGAGGGCACATCTCTATTATGAAACAGAGGTAATAATAGAAACTATTACCAAATGGCACAACATAACATATTTTTTTATACGTGAGCATATGGATGGACAATTTCGTTTTGCAATGGAGAGATTATCCCACCACACCGTCCGTTCTGGCAACATGTCTACACACATAAGGCTTAAATTACATAAATAAAGGCATATATTTTTTCCATGTTAGCTCGAATTCATGGGTTTTCCCTACAGTTGCTGATAAATATTTTTCTGTTAGTTACTGCCATTTCTATTCAGCATGATCTTGCTTGATGTGCCTGTCTGTCAGTCTACATTTGATGATAGGTACTCAGTACAGGGAAAACAGTAACTGAAGAAATACTGCACAGTTGAATGAAACAAACACAGACATTTACCAAATACACAGAGGTTTTACAACAGCGTCATATACATTAATGCCATCCAGCTATACTGTTTTTTTCCTTCCACATATTATCAACAAATAAGTAAATTGAAAGAGAGGAGGCCTGCACACCACTCCAAAAAGCCATTACATATCTACTCTATATGTATGCATTGACTGAAGATGCTTAGGATGATGATGATGGAAGACACGGGAAGAGGGAGGCAAAACAGAACGCTGAACAAGAGTTGCCCACAGGGGGTGAAGGCAGCATCCATCACCAGGACACTACCACCCCGTCTGATGGGGTCTTCAGCAGTCGGTCGTTTCTTGTGACAGCTCAGGATATCAGGGGAAGCTAGTCTGCACTTCTCTGTGGTGCCAGACAACTGCAGCCGGGCATTATCGCTCCCTTTTAACCATTCCAGCAGAAGATGGATCATTGGGACAGTTGACCCTTCCTGGTCTGTAGAAAGCAATAACCTAGTTCTGGCTTTGAATGGTGGATGGCGGAAATTGATGGGGAGATGTGAAAGAGAATTTTATGACCCACAAAACATCGCTCGGATGTATATACTTCACTATGAGCTAGATCGTCTGTATCTCTCTGGGCACCTGCCAACGGGGAGATGTTTGCCCCTCACGGAAGTAAAAAGCAGCAATGTAATAAAACCACGTAGTGTTTTTTTTTTACTCTGTCAGACACCTTGATCATATTTGGCTGTAGAGAAGGTATTGAAACATATTTTGGACCAAATTACATCTTGTTACTGGCTAAAAATCACATACTTAAAGTATCCATGACTAATGCAATGCCAAGTACTCAAGGTTTTCTTTGCATGCTGAAACAGAGATGTTCCGACCTTAGATATATGCACTCTTTGGAGGGTACATTGGCACAGCACAATGAACAGTGGTTTTTATACCAGGGCCTGTTTTGTTGAACCTTTTGCTGGAGTCCTTTGGACCCTTGTGTGGCAGTGGTTTTGGTCGCGTGGCCTTGCTCGGGTGGATGGGGGAGCGGGAGCTGCTGCGTAGAATGCTGCGCGCGGTGGTTCTTGTTCCCTCATCTGCCAGGGGGGACGGCCGTGCGGCCAGTGCCGGAGGATTCAGATGGGTATGAACTGTCACTCCTTCCGGAAGTCGGCTATTATTGGCTTTTGATATTTTCCCTTTTGAAATGCGTTTCATTTGACATGATTTAAATACTGGATGTGTAACCACTCGCACTTTGTTTCATTTGACATGATTTAAATACTGGATGTGTAACCACTCGCACTTTAAAAAAAAAGATTTATTTATTCATTTATTCATCTATTTATTTTTTGTGACTTCTGTTTCGACAGGGTTTCCTTCTCCTCCTTGGTTGAGGAAGGGGTTTCAACTTTGGGTGTGGTTTTTTTGTGTGTCTTCCCAGTCTGGTCTCTCCTGCTCTCAGCTCTTCTGTACTTTCGCTTTCGTTTGCAGAAGAGAGGGAGATATGCGGGGCAGATAACACTGGAAAGAATTCAAACTATATATCTGTCTGTCTTTCAGTCTCTGTCTGTCCTCTTATCAGTCGGTCTTTTTCTCGCTTTCTGTTATCCTTTATCCAGTTTTTTTTTTAACTTTTTTTTATAGATATATAATTGTGAGTGGATGCAAGTATAAGAATCTGCTGAAAAAATCTGGAAGCAATGAAGATGGAATATGTCAAGGTATTCATACTTCTCCTGCATACCCATGGACGTAATATCAGAAGAGTGTAATGAGTGCGAGTGTGTGTGTGTGTGTGTGTGTGTGTGTGTGTGTGTGTGTGTGTGTGTGTTGTGTGTGTGTGGTGTGTGTGTGTGTGTGTGCGTGCGTGCGTGCGTGCGTGAGAGAGAGAGAGAGAGAGAGAGAGGAGAGAGAGAGAGAGAGAAGAGAGAGAGAGAGAGAGAGAGAGAGAGAGGTATATAAAATTATGTCATGTGTATTTCATGTATGTGTAAGATACCATGTACTACCAATATGTCAGCCCAGGTTTTCAGTTTTCATTGTCTGTTTATTTTTGTATTTATTATTTATTTTTTTCTTCTCTTTGTGTATTAAAAAACAAAAAAAACCTTCTTATAATGCTCCTGAAAAATGTATATTATAATATTATTGTAGTAATTTTCTTACTTGCAGTCAAATGACAAAAGATTGTCCATCTTTTTTCTTTTTTTTTCCCTTTTATTTATTCATATTCAATGTTGATATACAGGTAAAAAATGAAAACATGATGGAGGAAAGTTCAATTATTAGAAAGAAAAGACATTTCAAAATTAAAATGTACAAATATTGAATGAAGGAGTTAAAACAGATTTATTTAAAAACAAAACCACGTAGATCGGGGTGGGGGAGAGGAATTTTGATACAGTAGTGAAGGAGGAGAGAGGAGAGAGGAGGAGAGAGGAGAGAGGAGAGAGAGGAGAGAGAGAGAGAGAGAGAGAGAGAGAGAGAGAGAGAGAGAGAGAGAGAGAGATGAACAGACATAATCTCCTCACAAAACAAACTGCTTTATTGATCTTAGCGATGTATTCAAAGAAACGGGGGGGGGGGGGGGGGGGGGGGGGACTAATATTACTAGCAGACTTTCTTTCAAACTGGCATAATATACAAGTCATCTGCGGAGCAGCTAAGTTGCCTCACTTCACGCTGCCTTTGATACAAAGCAAGAACCTGGTAACTGATTGATCACGGACCATGATGTAGGGCAAAGGTTACACAGTTGCCTCCCACGAAGTGAGGCTGGAGGAAAGCTGGTAATAGTGGGGGTGGGGGTCTCGGGGAGGGTTGGAACTACCGTGGTTTGTAGTGGCCGGGAACGGGTGGAGGTGGGGGTCTCGGGGAGGGTTGGAACTACCGTGGTTTGTAGTGGCCGGGAACGGGTGGAGGTGGGGGGGGGGGGGGGGGTCTCGGGGAGGGTTGGAACTACCGTGGTATGTAGTGGCGGGAACGGGTGGAGGTGCTGGAGCAGGGAAGCAGAGGGACGCAGTCTGTGGCGTTTGTCTGGCTCCGGTGTCTGTGATGCGCTCAGACTGATTGTAGCTCTGACTTCTATTGGACGTGGGGGTCAACACCCTCGCCACCGTTCCCCGAGTGCTCTTTAACATATAAGTGATGGATGAACAGAATGATCAATGATCAAATGCTGTATCCTGGATGCCCGGCGATACAGGGTGTCATAATCGATGTAAGTAACTTTCGTATAGAACTCCAAACTAAAGCCTCTTTCAACCCCGTCCCTGAGCACAGACACAGACAGATAAGGCCCACAGAACAATCAAGGAAACTTATGGGAGAAAAAATGAATTTCAAAGCCTGACTATGATTGTGGAGTTTACACACACACACACACACACACACACACACACACACACACACACACACACACACACACACACCTCTCTCTCTCTCTCTCTCTCTCTCTCTCTCTCTCTCTCTCTCTCTCTCTCTCTCTCTCTCTCTCTCTCTCTCTCTCTCTCTCTCTCTCTCTCTCTCTCTCTCTCTCTCTCACGCACACAGCAAATAAAACAGAAGAAACTATGTCTCCATGGGAGTGAAAGTGACCTCTCCTGTCAATCATGGATGATAGACATCTTTGACTGACTTCAGGTTTCCTTTGTTGTCAACCACACTCAGGTCACCTGTCGTTGTTTCTGTTAGTCTGTGTGTTCTGTGGGACAGACGTCATAGTCCACAATTCACACCAGATCTGAACAGGCTTAATTTGTGTTTATTTGTTTATTTCATTAGCGTCTGCGCTATATGAGCAAGACAAACATTTACCAGGGAGGTTTCTTGCTTTGTGTACCAGATATCTGCGTTAGTGCTGGGTAAACGAGTATTACAGGCAACATACATTTTTGAATTATGCTGGCACAGATTATTCATTCTGGAAGTAACCATTATATACCACATTTGATATTCGTTGTTAAAGTCTCTCCAACTTAAGGAGATTTCAGTAGGAATACACAACCACTCTGGACATAATCAATCTATCATCTGACATTTAACTGCGTGCAGCGCAAAAGGAAAAGAAAAAAGAAATGCAAGAAACATCATTCATGAGACAAACAGGACTAGATATATTTTTTTTTTTACACAGAATGGCTGGTCTTGAATCTTCTATAACATCCTTGAATGATGATGAAAGTGCATCTCGCTTCTCTACTGTGTAAATATCTGTCAGACAACATAATCCACACAAGCGATACATCTCTCGCCCGTTATTTCCTCACCCGAAGTCCAGACATTATTCTACCACTCACAGTAACTTGGCTGAAACCATAACCCAATTCTGAATCACGAGTAAGGGAGTGGGCGTGTTACGTGGCAGAGAGAAAGGGTGAAAGACAGTTGCTGACTCTGGAGGTTCTTTCACCAGAAATCGAATACTTCATTTGCGCTCAATCGTGGAGACAGTCTGGACGATGGCCAAAGGGAAACCACTCTTACATGGCTGCCCAACACACTGGATGGGAGATACATGGCGCCACAACAGACAAATCAAATCCAAAGATGCATCATGGGCTTCTCACATGGTTCGACTAAAAGGGTCGCAGCTGGATGAAAACTAGTTGAAAGATAGTCACAACCAAAGCGCAGACCACGTGAGTACATTGTTGAATACAGACTTGGTGGAATAAAACCCCATCCAGCTACTTGGAAAGAACTAAAGCATGCTTTATTTCCACTGAACTATGTTCAACTCTGGAGTGAAAGCTCAAACAGCTGATGAAAAGCATCAACAAATTCATGTCGCCTGAACACCAAATGGAAACATCGATGGGAGACTGAGGGAGATATACTTGGACGAGGACAAGTTGATATTAGTACAGATAATCATCATTCTGACTAGCTAGAAAGCACGACAGTATACAGCACATTGGGTGGTGAATATGGCTTCGTGTCACTTCATTGTTACTGTCACTGTCCCTTACAAGAACGCATCCGTTGCAGCCATTTCTTGACATCTCTTTGGCAAATATTTCTGAGAGTACGAGGTCACAGAACAGCTACATGACTGTCGTGTATGGCAGTCACCATCACCGGCCAGCGTTGGACTACGGTTGTATTCAATCAAATTTGCCTGTGTGAGCATTCCTCGGCCACAGCGGGGATTCAACTCAGTTTGATAAAACGACACCGTTCAGTCGTGTGAGGCGCGCATTGGTCAGAATTCATGACTACAACAGTCCCTAAGACAAGGACTCGGTAACAAAGCATTGTAATCTTGGTGCCAGGATGGAGGCGAGTTGGCATACCCATGTGACTTGTGAGCCACACGATTGGCTGAGGAGGTAAAGAAGTTAGGTAGGGTTTAAGAAAGGTATATCGAAGTCGACTGCATCGTGTCCTTAACTGATCTTGTTTCCATATGTTATGAGGAGGCACGGCACCACTGTGTTTGAACATACACGCTATGAAAACGTTCAGGGACCAAACTTGTTCTTTGCGCTTAACTTGAACACCACATACTGAATTATTCTGTCTGGCTCTGGTGAATGTTGATGTAGAATCTGATAAATCATTCATGGTCCCTTGTTGCTCTCCAATCATGAAAACATCACTGCAGGCTGTTCCTTTACAGAGGTATGCGTCAGGAACATCATGGACAGCTAAACGTTTTGCATTAATTGTCTTCTATATTTAGTTATATGACTCGATATATCCATACCAGCTATTTTTTTCATGAATTTTATACCACCATAGTCACAACAGCAGCATCATTATCATCACCATCATCATCATTCTTATTACGATCTTCTTTATCATTACCATGAACATGAAACGTATTAGGCGTTGTACAAGAAGTATGTTTTGATCATCACTTCCTCACAAAACACAACAATCGGCAACCACCTTACGGCGATTTTATCTTCTCTCTTAGATATATAATCTGTACTGTTAGTATAGTATAAAATCTGTACTGTTAGTATAGCATGAAAAGTTTCCAGTTGAAACGGGTCACTTCTGTAAACTTTGCGATTTCCCGACTTTCCAGCTGATTCACGGCAGAGCTATCGTTTAAAAAGAGAGACCGATTCGACTTCTCTCCACGTTAACACTGAGGCTGGACTTGATGTGATCACCTTCCTGACGTGATGTACAAGCCGCAGCTTCAGTTTGTCAGGCGAGCTACGAGTTCTTCTTCCAGACAAGTCTCATTCAACACTGCACCCGTTCTCGGCACTGGCATCAGGGCACCCATGGTGCTGCTGCTGCTGTATGTGGCATGTTAGTTTCTTCCTTCCTGAGTTTCCCCGTCACACCATTCCCTGCCATCGATTGTCTGCTCTGGCGCCGCGTTTCTTCCTCGTGGTCTGCAGCGTAATCACAGTCTGTCAGAGTTCTTTTCTCTTAGTGAGCGTCTCCACTGACCTTGACGATGTAGCATGAAGTTTTGTGTCGGTCAGGTCACGCCCAGTGTCTAACTTTCTCTCATAAGGCCCTATACACCTGCATGAGTCAGCTTTCTGTCAGTGATAAATCAAGACTTTCAGTCTTGTCTTTGCCTGTCTCACTCCCAGTGGAATCATGTCGACGTTGTTCATCCCAGCCACCTAATCACAGCCTCACCAGATTGTCTCTACTGCAGACCTAGAACAGTCATCCACAGACAGGGATTATATGAAGGCGTCAGAGGCAACCCACCAGAGACGACTCTGCACTGTTGATAAATCACTTCAGTGGTGTTCGGGTGGTGCAGTATGCCACACCTCTTCAGCGCCTTACAGCTGACAATGACTGCAAATTTGTGTAGCCAGCGTGAGATAATGTCTCCTTCTACAGGTTGTGGAGGGTGCCATCTTTCAAGATAGTCAGTGGGGATCAGAACATGCTTTAGAGTAATTTGTGTATTAGCTTACTGTGCAGAGCTACACTCTCTGCTTCATTCTTATCACACAGTCCAGCATCAACCAGGCCCAGGAGATACCGTCACCTGCAGCGTTGGTGAGGAACTTCAGCAGCATTCTGAAGTGGATGAATCTCAACTGTGTGGTTGCAGTCTTTCTATGTTGGCCCATGACACACTCAGCTTTGGGGAGAAACCAGCTGATGCTGGGCAAACTCGCCACCAGCAAATACCCCTGATAGGAATCAAACTGCCGACCTCCTGCTCGCAAATCGGCGACACTCTCCACTGCACCACGACGGTTGGTGGTGGCATAACTTGGCCTGGAGGCCAAACGCGAGGTCGTGCCGTTCAGTTGTGATTGCCGCCCTTGAAAATAGTCCCTAAAATGGAAGAGCGAATTATGTGTTTCCATTATCCAGGGCTGTCAGGAACAAAACACAGGACCGGCAAACATCCCATTCGCGGGACGCAGTCTGTCGTCTGGGTTGTCCACCAAATGGGTTTGTTCGTCTTGTGCTGCGCTTTTCTCTTCGCCTTGTTTCTCTCTTCCTTTCCACTACACCTTAAGTGGGTGTCTGAGTGCAAGAGTCTTTTATAGACAACTATAAACTGCGGTTCTGAGTGTCGGACAGAAATGGTGCATGTAAAACAACCGGCGGCAATTACAGAGGTTTCCAGGAAAACTTTGTGAAGAGATAAAAGCCCCCTTTGGCATGTAAATCAAGATGTAGGCAGGCAGAAAATAGTACGACCGACGTTGCAATAAGAGAAAAACCGCCTTCCCCAAAGATCAGCAAGAATTTCACGCACAGAAAACTGTCTTGAAGATGGACTAAGACAACGCACCACAAACCTAGCCAATCAGGGTCTCAGGAAAGGTGTACAGTTGTTGGAACATGTAAAGCAGTTTTACAAACATTTTTCAAACCTACAGATGTCACTATTATTTTAAACAAGTTGCAACGAAAATGGGCGAGATTGGGATATTGTCACAAAACAGAGTGAAAAAAAGCGAAATAAATGGGCTCATACAAAAAACATCAAGGAAACCTTTCGATCTGTGATACCCGGCAGTTATCTTTGTTTCTGTTATGTAGAGTTTGATGAAGTGCCAGTCGTGAAGACATCAATAATAACCATAATACTGAAAATAGGAACAAATCAAATCTTCAAAATTGCCAGAGGCCGTACAATTCACTTGTACTCACTATGAATTTCTGCCCAGGACCTTTCAAGAGGGACATTGGGGATGAACCTGTAATTCGCCATGACTCCTTGTCCAAGACCATTTACAGGGTACAGTGGGGGTGGACATGTATCTCACCATGACTCCCTGTCCAAGACCATTCTACAGGGTACAGTGGAGGGTGGACATGTATCTCTCCATGACCTGTCCAGGCCATTCTACAGGGTTACAGTGGAGGGTGGACATGTATCTCCCCATGACTCCCTGTCAAGACAATTCCACAGGGTACACTTGAGAGTAGACATGTGTCTCACCATGAGTCCCTGTCCAAGACATTCTACAGGGTGCAGTGAAGGGTGGACATGTGTCTCACCATGACTCCCTGTCCAAGACCATTCTACAGGGCACAGTGGAGGGTGGACATGTATCTCTCCATGACTCCCTGTCCAAGACCATTTACAGGGTGCACTTGAGGGTAGACATGTATCTCTCCATGACTCCCTGTCCAAGACCATTCTACAGGGTACAGTGGAGGGTGGACATTTGTCTCACCATGAGTCTCTGTCCAAGACCATTCTACACGGTACAGTGGAGGGTGGACATGTGTCTCACCATGACTCCCTGGCCAAGACCATTCTACACGGTACAGTGGAGGGTGGACATGTGTCTCACCATTGACTCCCTGTCCAAGACCATTCTACGGGTACAGTGGAGGGTGGACATGTTTTCTCCCCATGACTCCCTGTCCAGGACCATTTTACAGGGTAAAGTGGAGGGTGGACATGTGTTCACCATGCTCCCTGTCCAAGACCATTCTACTGGGTACAGTGGAGGGTGGAATGTATCTCTCCATGACTCCCTGTCCAAGACCATTCCACAGGGTACAGTGGGGGGGTGGACATGTATTCCCATGACTCCTGTCCATGACCATTCTACAGGGTACAGTGGAGGGTGGACATGTATTCCCCATGACTCCTGTCCAAGACCATTCTACAGGGTACAGTGGAGAGTGGACATGTATCTCACCATGACTCCCTGTCAAGACCATTCCAGGGTTCAGTGGAGGGTGGACATGTATCTCACCATGAGTCTCTGTCCAGGACCATTCTACAGGGTATGACGGAGGGTGTTAGTCCCAGAGGCAGACCTGTATAGATGAAGGTCAGGACTTGTTTCAACCCCTCTAGCCTGTCGCCCATGACTGAGCACAAGAGGCTGTGGGGATCCCTGACTGACACCATGCCTATCCCAGCACCCTAACGACTTACTTCCATAGAACGACGACGACAATGACGACGATCTGGACGATGATAATGTTGACACGATGACAATACAGTTTTTGCTGCTAACAATGTCATCTTTCAGTTTTCAAACAAGACATGCGGAAGAACATTCATATTGTGTGTGTGTGTGTGTGTGTGTGTGTGTGTGTTTTGTGTGTGTTGTGTGTGTGTGTTTTGTGTGTGGTGTGAGAGGCGGGAGGAGAGAGAGAGTGAGAGAGAGAGAGGAGAGAGAGGAGAGAGAGAGGAGGATGAGAGAGAGGAGAGAGAGAGAGAGAGTGAGTGTGTGAGTCAGTGAGTGAGTGAGCGAGTGTGTTTGTGTGTGCGTGCGTGCGTGCGTGCGTGTGTGAGTGAGTGCGTGTGCGTGCGCGTGCCTGCGTGTGTGTGCGTGTGTGTGTGTGTATGTGTGTGTGTGTGTGTGTGTGTGTGTGTGTGTGTGTGTGTGGTGTGTGTGTGTGTGTGTGTGTGTGCGTGTTGTGTATGTGTGTGATTCAAGATTCAAGATTCAATAGTTTAATGCCTTTGAAAACCGTAACATGTTTTTATTGACACAAATAAATAGAGAAAAGATAAACGAAACCAAATGAGGAAATACACATTTATGCTTGGTTGTTGTATCCAATTTACCCATGTTATATCAAGTTGTCCTTGTCATTACATTTTACCTTAACGACACTTTGAATAGCATGCACTTTATTTTGAGATCTCGCTGATAAGCATGTCATTTGATATTAAGATAGATGGCAGCGCATTTTGTATATTATATTTGTCTTTGATGTGTTGTAAAAACTGCGCCTTATATTGTTTATTTTAGTACATTTATCTAAGAAATGAATTTCGTCTTCTACTTCATTACATTCCAAACACAGTCTTCTTTCTCTTGGTGTCTTAGTATATCTACCTTTTTCTATTTTAAGATCGTGACAAGAAATCCTTAATTTACATAGTGCTTGCTTTTAATAGAAGGTTTTGAAAGAGTTTGCTAATTATGGTTCCATTCTGTAATCTGTAATAATATTGTCATAAAATTTTGTTTTGATTCTGTTTCTGATTTTTTAAAAAAATTTTTTCTTTTCCAAAATAATACATTTTCATCTTTTAGTTTATTCTTGACCACATAACACAACTTGTTAATATTAAAAGTATGCTGATTATTCCAAACATGCTTCAATCCATTAGGCTGAGAATTTGTTTGACAAATCTAAACCAAGGTGTTTGTGATCTTCGTTGTTTAACATGTTAGTGTATATGATTTTAATAAGCGAGTTGTCTTCAGATTCTAAAATTGATCCCAAAACTTTATTATCTGATGAATTATTGTTAGCTAATTGGAAAACTTCCGAGTTCTCCAATTACAGCTAAGTTTATAGCTTTTTTGTGTACACCTACCATTTGCTTGAAGAACTTGTGTTGAGTATGTTATGTGGTAAATATTTGAAAGGCAATGATTAAACAGATTATCTAAATTGAAATTATCATTTAATTTTAAGCAAAAAAGGTAGCCATACATCCGCGCCATACATTAATTTGGTGAAATAAGACTATCAAACAACTTTAGAACAAGTTTAAAATCGATATTTTGATTTTTAAACGCTCTTTTTAGGAATATTTTGCTTTATTACCTTGGTTACGTAGATGTTCCGCTGCGATGTCAAGTTTTCTGATTTTTGAAATATTATTCCAAGATATTTGTATTGTTCTGCTGTTTCAATGAAATTTGTACCACATTTAAAAAATAAACGACTTTGGGTTCTGTTTTGGAAAATATTAGTATTTTCGTCTTTTCGATGTTAATTAGTAACCCCCACTCTTTACAATATAAATGTAATTGGTCTAATTTTGATTGTAAACCTAGTTTCGATGTTGCAAGGAGTACAAGGTCGTCTGCATACAATAAAGCAGATACTCTTGTATTGCTTGAATGATCCAGTGATGGTGAATCCTCAGTTGGAATCTTGTTTGTTAGATCGTTTATAAACATATTAATAACGTTGGACTCAAGGAGTTTCCTTGCAAAATTCCTCTTCGTACATATACTGAATAGCAGGCTCCGTTTTTACCAACTGAAAAGATTTGTGCATTTGTGTGCATGTTTTTGACTAAATCAAACCATCTACCGCGAATGCCAAATCTTTGTAATTTTATTAATAACCCTTCGTGGGAAATGTTATCAAATGCTTTCTGAAAATCGACAAAGCATGTATACAATCTGCCGTTACGCGATTTTAATGTATGGTCTACTATACGTTTTTAAGACAAAAATATGATCTGCAGTTCTGTGTTTTTTTCTGAAACCTGCTTGTCATTAGATAAAAGATTATGTGATTCCAAATGATTGTTTATTCGAGTATTTAGTATTTGGCATAATACGTTGCTTAAAGCACAATTAAGAGTTATTCCCCTGTAGTTGCTAGGGTTCGTTTTGTCTCCTCCTTTGCAAATAGGAACTGAAGGCCCTTTCCATAAATTGGTTATTGACCAGTTTTAAAAATTAAATTAAATTTGTTTTACAATGTGGGTGCAATTCTGAAATCACAGTTTTTTAAAAATTCATTCCTTATCCCATCCATTCCAGGAGATTTGTTCTTTTTTTAAATTCTTGATTACTTTTAGGATTTCTATATTGATATCTCATAATCTACATGAACGTCACTCAGAGCTGCTTTCATACCTTTATTCTCTTGATTCTCCTCTATTATTACTTCTTTATTTTCCATTTCAACTTCTTTTTCTATTAGTTTTTCAATATGTGTCATCCATCTTTTGATGGGTAGGTGTTGTGTGTGTTCTTGAGTCTCCATGGTTTGTAATTCCTTTAAGGGTTTCCAAACTGCATTTGGATTTTCAGACAAATTTCTATTCAATAAGTTATTAATTGGCTTGTTTCAGTCTCTTTTTCTTTCTAATAATTTTGTTATATGTTTTCCTTGCAACGAAATATTTTTGGTGAAGTATTTTGTTAAATGGCTGTCTGTTTAGTGCGTTTAACAAAGATTTAGTTTTTCGACGTTGTGATGACATTCCTTATCAAACACTTTTTATTCTTTCTTTTTCTTTTCTTCAATTTCCTTTTTGTTCTATAGGCAATACTTTGTTTGCAGTGTCATGCAGCATTTGTGTGAACTCTTGAACGACATTTTTTCACACTGTCGTGGATTTAAAATGCTTCTCGTCATCTGTTATCATAATGTCATTAATTGACTTAATGCGCTTTTTTCATTTCTGAAGATTTTAATCCCCTTTGGAATTTCATATCCGAGCTTTCATACCAAAAGAACATTGCATTTTTATCCTGCGAGTCATGGTATTCTATATCTACATGATCTTTGTCAGTTAACTGGCATTCAGTTTTGTATGGAAGATGCTGATTAATTTTTAACGTTATTGGGCAATGGTCTGAATAATCTGTTAAATTATGAAAATGTCATGTCTGTTATGTCCTTCAATATTTTTGTGAACACAAGAATAGTCGACCACACTGCAGCCTTTGGGTGTGAAGCAAGTATTTGCCCCTGCAGATCGCCCAGAGTCCTCCCATTTAAAATGCACATGTTACAGTCAATGCACAGGGATGAAAGTTTTTTTCCCGTATTTATGAACATATTTATCCATTGAGCATCTGTTTGCTGTATCACTAAAGGATAATCTCAGCAAAGAATATATGTTGCTTTCTCTTTCCATTGTAATTAAATCAGGAATCGTTCTGATCTGGCGTTAAAATCCCCACATAGTATTACTTGTTCGTTCGTATATGATAATTTTACAAGATCGGCTTCTATTTATCCCAAATTTTATTTGTGTAATCTTTTCCAAAAGAAGAATTTTCGGGTGGTATATATACACTGCCTATATAAAATGTGTTACCTGTTACTTTCATTTTTAACCAAACAATGTCACATTATTCTGAGGTAATAGAGTAATAAATTCTCTTAGGTGTTGCTTAATAAAAATTGAAATCCCCCCCGATGCTTTCTGAGCCTTTGCTCTTTTAGAGCGACAGTAATGTATACCAGGTGCAAAATTTGGTCTTTGTATTTTGCTGTAAGAGTCCTTATCCAAATGCGTTTCCTGTATGAATATAATATCGTAATTCGAGATTATTTCAATTACCTCATCCTCTTCAAATTTATTGAGTTTTTCACCATTAATTGTTTCTTTGAAACCTTTTATGTTCCAAGAAATAATTTTCATATCATTAATCCATGGCAAGAGAGTGAGGGAAGGAGGCCTGTCTTACACCAAACACCAAACAGCACCACCTGAACAACACACGAAGGCGCGCAGCGAAGACAGTAAAATGAGTGCTGGGCGCCAGCGTGGTTTAAACCCGGAACATGTGACCGCAAACCTGGAGCTCTAACGCCCTACGGTAGTCACCAGGCACCACTACCAGCCAATCTGTTTCTACAGGTCAGTCCGTCTGTCGTGCAATCTGCAGTCAGTCATATGGTGTGTGTGTGTGTGTGTGTGTGTGTGTGTGTGTGTGTGGTGTGTGTGTGTGTGTGTGTGTGTGTGTGTTGTTTGTGGGTGTTATTCAAACGTATTCACACTTGTTTTTGCAAACCTGCAAGAAATATCCCCGGCAAATGTTGAAGGGTGTGAGACAAAATGTGTGAATGCGGTCCGGGTGTCTGAAAAAAAGGTTGTAATTGTATAAGAAACGGCAGATGTTTACATGACGCCATCCCCCCCCCCCCCCCCCCCCCCCCCCCCCCCCCCCCCCCCCCCCCCCCCTCCCCTCACCCGTCCCTTCCATGTTTCGGGTTTCTCAGACACAACAGACTGGGCCTTCCGTTCCTTCCGCTCCATCCGACCAAAGACTGTACGCCCTACGGTACGGGGTCCGTAGGGCGTACAGTCTTTGATCCGACCACATCACCATCATCGCCCTCCCCATACACCTGCCTCTCAAGGCCACGGCCACTGTCAAGGGAAATAACCTAGCTGTGTTGAAGCAGCCTGAAAGGAAGATAGTGTGGGAAGGAAGGAAGTTAATCTACACGGACAAGGGGGGGTCACTCACACGGAAAAGGAGTGACGGAGAATCCAGTCACGTGCTCCTTTCTTTCGTTGCTTCTATTGTCTGGCAGCAAAACAGCTGCCAGGAACAGCGGTGGTTTCTGGAACTATCTGATGATCAGGGGGAGAGCTGTCATGAGGTTACACCTGTTTCTCTCTGGAAATGGGAGTGCGATGAACAGACGAGGGTCGTCCTGTAAACCTTTATACAGTCAAGGAAAGTGGAATAGGCTCAGACTCAGACTCTCAGAAACTAACATTTCAATGATCACAACAAACCCTTAAGGGTCTTTATACACAACATGATACTACCATAATAATTAGACATCCAGTCAGTTTTATGCTTGAATCATGAATCATATAATGACCATGTGCCTTTATCAATCTTCCCACCTGCCTCTCTTCTAGACACTATCCAACCTTTACATCAGATTTCTCGTCGCAACAACTAAAGCTGGTGTCACACATGAGATAACCATGGCAAGAGAGTGAGGGAAGGAGGCCTGTCTTACACCAAACAGCACCACCTGAACAACACACGAAGGCGCGCAGCGAAGACAGTAAAATGAGTGCTGGGCGCCAGCGTGGTTTAAACCGGAACATGTGACCGCAAACATGGAGCTCTAACGCCTACGCTAGTCACCAGGCACCACTACCAGCCAATCTGTTTCTACAGGTCAGTCCGTCTGTCGTGCAATCTGCAGTCAGTCAGGTATGGTTAAAGAATCGTCCCTTTAAGGCCCATTTCCATCGATAGGGACACGGTTCTCTCGTTAAGTCAGTTGGTACGTCCTGAAGCCACATACGAACTGGTCCTTGTGATAGTGGGACATAGTGCGTGCTGCTTTCTTTCCCCTTTGATTCGTCATTCCTCTCTTTAAAATGGGAGACCCTTTGTTTCACACTTTTGAACATACGAGAAACACGAAGGCAGGTGGGGAAGGTTCGAAACAATTTGTATGTGTGTGTGTGTGTGTGTGTGTGTGTGTGTGTGTGTGTGTGTGTGTGTGTGTGTGTGTGTGTGTGCACAATAGAGAGAGAGAGAGAGAGAGAGAGAGAGAGAGAAGAGAGAGAGAGAGAGAGAGAGAGAGTGGATTAGGGCGTGGAGGGGAAGAAATATGGGAGAGATAGGGTTGGGAAGAGGAAGTAAACGAGTCGAGTACGAGGCTCTCATCTATGTCAGTTTTCGAGCTTTTACCGGAAGAGGAAACTCTGTCAAATGGAGGGCGTTTTGAGGAACTCAAGACATACTCGTACCTTCATACCTCTCTGAACAGTTTCGTCAAACGACAAAGAGGAATGCACCTAGACCTTGGTTTGAGATGCTTCTCTGAGATACCAGTGGCCCTCAGACATCAACATGTCAGTAAACTTCAAACAGCTAATTATCACTATGATGATCAAGCCATGCAAAGCCTCTTTCTTCCTTCTAGTATAAAGCTAATCTTTCAAGATCGGTCTCGGGGTCAGATCAGAGCATGAGGAACCACACAATGAAATTTTCCCTTTATTGTTTCCCTTTGTTTCCTTGATTAATAGGAATGAGAAAGATTGTGATTCAGCACACAAAGTGTTTCATTGATGCATTGTTATTGAAGGCACATACACACTCTCTCTCCTGTCTCTCTCTCCCTGTCTGTCTGTCTGTCTGTCTCTCTCTCTCTCTCTCTCTCTCTCTCTCTCTCTCTCTCTCTCCCCTCTGTGTCTTTCTCTGAAGCTCGTAAGTATGCAAATTTGTTTTGAATTCAACAATGGACTGAATAGGAAGGCATATGCAGTTGGAAGGGAATCCAGGCTTCATTATAGCATGCCAGTTATTCACTATGAGAACAGATTAAATGGTCCCTGAATTCACAGACAGATTGTGCATACTCCATGACAGAGCCATACTATACAATAACCGTTTTTGGTGGTATTTTGTTCACACGAAAATCTCACTCAAATCCGCCTGTTCACCTGTTGTAACATGAGCATTGTATAACCCTGACTGCAGAGTCTGGTTGTAGGTACATTATCTTAACCGCTATTTAATGGGCATGTCATACGTCTCCACAAACAGAGAAAACAGTCTAATTTCACTGTGAACCATTTTGCTTGATGCATGTCGTTTCATGAGATCATAGGCGGATCACAGGCCGCTTTTCTTCAGCGTCTGTAACACGGACTTCAGCTCCAAGTCCAGAATTCCTCAAGCCGCTGACTAGACTGGCTTACTTCCAGTCTTGTAGACGTGAGGTTGCTCCACTCTGCTTTTACATGGCACAGTGGGTTCAATCAGAATCAGTAGTTTCGATGACCTGCGTGGGGTAATAAAAAATCCGATCTCGTGCCACTTCTTCCTGAGGATCCAGTATGGTTCGCTTGTTTTGAAAGGTCTGCTGTGCACTTTGAATCATCCACTACATCCAGTAAACCCACCGCCATGCCCTTGATGTCACAGTTGTTCCCGACCACGATTTGTGGTCTCATGCCGTGTGGAACGGTCGATGTTGGAGCAGCTGGTGGCGTAGTGTTTCCAACAAATTGTTGCCAAGAAAAGAATGCAGATAAATCTCAGTGCATATAGCATCTCAGTCGTCCGAGCGTTGCTCTCTCACAGGAGACAGAAAACGTAATTTAGACCGGTACCTCCACCGCCCATCCACCACCAGCCCCTTCTTCCCTAAGCCCACCCCTTCAACCCTTCCAAGAGCTATCCAAATGTAGAGTGGGGGACTCGAACGAGCACCACGTGCCGCCTCTCGGACACGTTTTCCCACTACAGAGGATTAGACGTGGTGCGTGCTTCAGTGATCGCTGCTGGTTCGATGCAGAACTGCCGCAGCCCGGAGGGGAAAGCTACAAGGAAGGCGTACTGCACTCTCAGACACGTGGGGACACTTGGGAAGATTGAACGTGATGGATGGCCGACTGGTAGAACTGAAGTTTTTTTTTCCCTATCAGTGTTGGGGCGGCTCCTCTTAGGCATGGGATTCCTACCGCAAGTCAAACTGAGTTCTTGCTTTTTCATTGGTGATGATGCTGAAATAATGTGGACAGAGAAAGAGAGAGAAAAAGATAGAGGGAGAAAGAGGGAGGGGGAGGGAGGGAGGGAGGGGGAGGGAGGGAGAGAGAGTGAAAGAAAGAACGAACAAACGAACGAAATTTTATTTATCCAGGGTAATGAGATAAGCAAATTACAAATGCTTTTTTCCACCCAGCCCTGGGGAAAACAAAACAAAGAAAAGAGAAACAAGAAAAAACAATGGAATACACCGAGAAAGAGAGATGGAGACAGAGGGGTGGGGAGTGTAAACAGAAAAGGACAGAGTGACAGAGAGCAATGGAGAACGAGAGTGAAAAGAGAAAAAAGAAAGAAAGAATGAGTGAAGGGGAACAGAGAAAAAAGGAAGAGACAGCATGAGAAGAGGTAAGAAAAAAGAGTGAGCGAGTGAACATGCAAGCGAACGACCGCGAGAGAGGGAGGAAAGAGAGAGAGAAAGAAAGAGAGAGAGAGAGAGAGGGGGGGAGGGGAGAGAGAGAGAGACAGAGAGAGAGAGAGAGAGAGAGAGAGAGAGAGAGAGAGAGAGAAAGAGAGACAGATATATGGGGTTAAAGGAAGTCAGAAAGATGGGAGAGAGAGAG
This sequence comes from Conus ventricosus, assembly GCA_018398815.1. NCBI lineage: Eukaryota > Metazoa > Mollusca > Gastropoda > Neogastropoda > Conidae > Conus > Conus ventricosus. Next base: position 9,600,068 of record CM031620.1, on the reverse strand, counting down.
AGAGAGAGAGAGAGAGGAGAGAGAGAGAGAGAGAGAGAGGAGCGAGACAGATATATGGGGTCAAAGGAAGTCAGAAAGATGGAGAGGAGAGAGAGAGAGAGAGAGAGAGAGATGAGAGAGAGAGAGAAGAGAGAGAGAGAGAGAGAGAGAGGAGAGAGAGGGAGAGAGAGAGGCAACAGACAGACAGACATGAAAGACAGACAGATGATGGAGATAACGAGAGAGAGAGAGAGAGAGAGAGAGAGAGAGAGAGAGAGAGGAGAGAGAGAGAGAGAGAGAGAGAGAGAGAGAGGGAGTAAAATGAAATACCCCAAGCAAAAAAAAAAAAAAGAGAGACGAAGTAAATAACGCAAACCTTAGGAAGAAAAAAAAACACACAAACATATTCATCATCCACCCCACCTACAAAAACTATCTTCCTTACTCTACTCTATACTTCTAGCACACTAACCCATCCTGACCCTCCCTCAAAAACGTCTTCATATTCTCGTCCGCACATTCTCTTCCAACTCCCCACCCCCACCCTCACAGACTCTCTCACATATGGATGTGAGTGTTGAGAAATACAACCGAACAGGTTGCGAGTTCACTGCACACAGTTTCTTTTTCTGTCTCAAGCTGCAACGACCGCCACTTCACCCCGTCACGAACATCCCCAACGGTCACCACCATCATGGCGGCCACTACACCCGCACATATTCACACACACACACACACACACACACACACACACACACACACACACAACACACACCACTGTCATTAAGGGAGATCAACAGCCATTGCCCTCCCTCCCTTCCCCACCAGCGTGATGAGTGAGGTTTAAAAAAAAGGCGAGAGCTCTCATCAACAGGGGACCACTGGCTTTCTCCAGGTGTCACCGACATTCTTCAGCACGGACCTGTATGCTGACCAAATCAGCGGTTTGAAAACCAAAGGGGTTTGTTGCTTCCTGGGAGATGGGGGTATCATGATTTTGCATTACTGGAGTTTTCTGCACAGTTCTCTCTAGCTTCGGTTCGGTCCTGCAAGGCTGGTACGGTTCTAGACATTTTCTCATCTTTTTAAACTATAGTTATAGATGTCCAAATCCTTTAATGAAAGAGATGACGTGCCCCTCCTCGTTTCATTGGTATGATCTGCTCTTCAGTTCAATGCTCACATTGTACTCTGTGTGGAACTGGCTGTAAACAACATGAATTAAATCCTAGGCTGTAAACATATTAAATGAATGTCGTTCTGTGTTCATCTAGCCCTTGGAGTCCTCAACATATCCAACTTGCAGAACATGTAAACATCAATCTTTGAGTCTTTTGTGAGTGGAGAGAGAGAGAGAGAGAGCAGAGATGAGATGAGAGAGAGAGAGAGAGAGAGAGAGTTCTGGTTTCTTGGAAAAAAACTCAACATCTTTGCGTAGTTCAAGCTCTCTGTCTTCCTTCAAGGCATCTCCTAAAAACAACCCTCTTCACCTATCAACAGCAATTCTTTCTTCCCTTCCTTGCCATCAAATTGATTCCGCGACTAATGAGTGCGTGCTTGCATGCGTGCGTGCGTGTTTGTGCGCGCGTGCTTTACTTTGTGTGCGTGTGCGCGCGCGTAGATGTGTGTCAATATGCACCTTGTTTCTAGATGCATGGTACTTATTGCAATATTAATCTTCTTATTGGTCTCTGTCACGTGCCCACCAGCGACCCTAGGGGTCCCCAGGAAGACAGCAACACCCCACTCCCACTCACCGGCAGCAGACTCCACACTGACCCACACCAGTCACCTCTCCAACACAACGACGGAACAGCAAATGCCTCTCCAGGATCCAATCCAAAAGGGGAAACCTTTTTAATGCTAATTGATATCACTGCTAAGCGGCACCAAGGGTCTAACCGACACGCCAGGAACATTTGGGTATATTATATTGAATACAGGTCCTCTGGGGTATGAAGTCTAGGGTATAATAAAACCAACTTTGGGGACCTCAGTCGGCCGGGGCCCAGGGACTTGTAGCAACGAGTACGAGAAACAACGGGCAGGGGAAACCATGGGGGTCTCCTCATCAACATTAACCACATGAATATATATATATTAAACTCAAACGCAATCATTATAGCACATCAAACGAAAACAATGACTCTTCTCCAAATATGCATAAATAGGGGGATATTACAAATCGTGTGTGTTGGTGCGAGTTGAATCCAGTAGGCGTGGCTGTCCTTAGCAGACGAACACCAAAAGTCGCAGCTTGGCACAGAATGGGGCACTGGTCTCTGTTTTGTCTTTAAGCTGTCTTTCCACTTGGACTTAGGCGACGTCCATGACTGGGCACGCTGGGTTTTTTTTTTAATGACACAGATTCACTGGACGATTACATGCACGTACACACGGAACGATGAACGATGAACGGTTTGGAGGCGACACAAACTTGGTGGTGTGGATGGCGATGGTGATGGTTGGCGCTCCTCCGTCGACTCCCACACCCCAGTCCGCGCCGCTGCAGTTGAGAAAATCTTGAAGCGGTGCTGCGCGGAAACTGGGGGGGGGGGGGGGGGGGGGGTTTTAAAAAGAGGAAAGGAGCAACGGGGACGGAGAGTGCTGGATCGGCTCCCTCCCGGACAGGAATGTAGAAACGTCTGAGGCTGGGCCGTGCAGGCTTCTCCCCGACGGTCCCCTGGAGACGCTGCTCACCTGTCGCGAGGACCCAGCGACCTGCGGCAGCTCGTCCCTCCAGGCCCGGGACTAAGGCTGCGAGCCACTTGCCCCAAATCCTGGAACAGAGAGCTATAACCCGGGCTACGATATGTCCAACCCACACTGATGCATACTAGGGGTGTAAAAATGTCCGTTGTACACCCATCCTCCACTACACACCACAAAAAACCCAACCACAACAAAAATCTCGACTGTTTCTCCCGTTCACCGCAAAGCCGTCGTCACGCAATAAAAACCTAAATCCAGCTTCCAAGGAAGCAAAGGAGGGAATCGACCCATGCACGGGTTGACTGCGCCAGCCAACATTTATATCCAATAATGTCGGCTGATGCCATCGAAAAAAACAAAACAACTAACTTCACTATTCGAACTGAAAACGTGGAATGATTTTCCGTGACCCAGGGAATTTTTCGGGTTAGATATCCCATAGTAAGTTTCCCTCTTTATGCTATAACCGTTACAATTCAGAACAACAAGGGATTGGAACATGGAGAGGCACACACACACATAAAAAAAGAAAATTTTGTACCATTTTTAAATGAACGAACGAGACAACATCAAAAGGAAAGAAAGAGAAAAAAAGAGGGAGAGAGAGACATAGGGAGAGAGAGAGAGAGAGAGAGAGAGAGAGAGAGAGAGAGGGAGAGAGAGAGAGAGAAAGAGAGGGGGGGGGGAAGGGAAACGGTACTACTTGCTAACGTTACCTAAGGCCAAGGATCCCACCTGATCCCTCAAAAGCCGTAAGCATCTAATACTAAGATGTGGTGAAGGATGAATAAACCCAAGAAAAATACTAATTTAATGCTTACCCCATTCGGCTCGTGGGGGAAGCAGGGATGAGACAGCTCCGCAGTGTTGGCCTCAAAAAACCTAACGAAAGGCGTTACCACTGTTCGCCGAGAACCAAGTGGTATATGAGACCCCCCTCGGAGGGAACGACCAACGAGAGCCCTGATGTCACCGCTTCGCCTAGCTGAGTCCCCTTATTCTAGAACACGTAAACAAAATTCTTAAATACTAACCGGGGAGAGAACTCCGGCAGAACTACTAGAGTTAGTTCCCCTCGTATTTGCCCTCAAGACGGGCGACAGAAAGGTGAATTAAGTGATGTGCGTAAAGCACGAGGGTTTCTTAGAATCAACCCGAACATGACATGGTTTCTGGGATGAACAGAGAGGTCTTCGAGCGCAAAAAAAAAAAAAAAAAAAAAAAAAAAAAAAAACTACCTGACAGTGGAAAAAGTTTCAGGTCGAGGCCTTCACGCCTGTCTGTGTGTCAGAAGATCGTGACCAGTCTCATTCATGTTTTCTTTAACCTATTGTGTATTTGTAAGCGCTTAGGGCTTTTGATGTAAGATTAAGCGCCATAAATAATCATTGTTGTTATTTATTGTATTAAAGAAAGAGAGAGAGAGGAGAGAGGGAGAGAGAGAGAGAGAGAGAGAGAGAGAGAGAGAGAGAGCAACACACAAAACACACACCACACACACACACACACACACACACACCACACACACACACACACACACACGTGCGCGCGCGCACAAAACACAATGGAAATGAACATGCACACTACCTCACCCCCTCCCCTCCCCTTTCTCTTACTATCTCCTCACACCCCTGTCCCTCCATCAAGCCACCCACCCCTACAGCCCATCACGCAGTAGTCCTACACGTGGCCGTATCTCTTTCGTCTTTCGTCATGAAGGAAGACCGGCCCTCAAACGCCGTGGAAGATGTTGAGAGTTGACCGAGGGGAGTGCTCACTTTCCAGCTGCAATGACCATCATCCCCCCCGTCACCATCCTCCCCACCAATCACCTCCATCACGGCGGACGCTGCACCCGCTCCGCCTCCAACACGCACTATCATCAAGGGAGATCAACAGGCCATGCTTCCCTTCCCTTCTCCAGCCAGATTAGTAAGTCTAGGAGGGTTCATGACCTCTCAGCACTGGCTTTCTCCATTTTGGGCAAGGGATCGTCACTGAAGAGGAGCAAAAGGAGATTATTGCTCCATGGGAGGTGAGGCTCCACAGTTTTGCATGTGGGAACTTTGCCAAGTTCTGTTTAGGTTCCACATTAGTCCTTCAAGTATTGGTGAGATTTTGACGCGTTTTAATAGCCTGATGTTAATGATGATCTGTGTCTTGTTAACATTATATCAATAATTATAACTTTTATCATTATTATCGTTATTATGACGATCAAAATTGTGATTTGATGATCATTAGTATTATCCCTATCATTGTTATTATCAACATTGTTAATGTCATAACTGTTGATTTCAACATGTAAAACACCATCAGTCGCTTCGTGATTTCAGCTGTTCTGGTTCTACCATGAAAACCATTCAACTGGTTGAAACATTGCACACACTGATTCTCACATTCAATGCTATGGGTGCCAAAACATGCCCGAATCTGCATGTACACAAAAACGTTTTACATACACTTCAAAACAAATATCAGCTACTTCCAAGTTCTGTGGGGATGGAGAAATAGTGACAGGGACAGGCAGAGGATGTTGCTGAAGGTCCCTAGCTACAACTCTGCATGTAGGCGGCTGTAGGCCGATGACCGTGCACCAGGGCAGATACGGTGTCTGTATCCTCCTACAGCGACAGAGCAGCCCTATTCAGGGACAGCGCTGATCTCCCACATGGAGAGGGGGTCATGAAAGGACTGCCTTCAAGTACCTGACAGATGACCGCGCCTGCCTGGTCACCCAATAAGTTGGTCAAAAGACAAAGCACAAGAAAATACAGATACCCTGACATTTGGGACATGGAATGTCCGAACTTTATGGACAAAGACAACAGACCTGAGCATCATCCGCTCTGACTGCCAAGACGCAAACCCGTTATCGGATCGACATAGTAGTTCTGAGTGAAACAAGATTTGCGGGTGACACACAACTTGAAGAAGCGGAGGGGGCTACACCTTTTACTGCATTGGGAAGCCTGAAGAAAACCCAAGAACTTCTGGTGTTGGATTTGCCATTCCCACAAACTTGCCCGAAGCTTGATAGCCTGCCGTGTGGCATTAATGATCGCCTCATGATACTGCGCTTAGGCTTACAAAGGTTTTCTTTGCCACTGTCATCAGCACCTACACTCCAACAATGACAAACCCAGATGACATCAAAAAAGTTTTTTTACGAGGAGCTGAACCGTGTAATCACTGAGGTCAACCACAAGAACAAACTAATCATCCTCCGGGACTTTAACGCTCATGTGGGAAGGGACCACTCACTTTCCAACGTTTTTTGGACGCCACGGCACTGGGAAACTGCAACTCCAATGGTCTGCTGATGTTATCACTGTGTGCACAACATGAACTTTCCATCACGAACACCATCTTCCAGCAGGCAAAGTTCAAGAACACGTGGATGCACCCCTTTCCAAACAATGGCACATGCTTGTTTATGTTATTGTTCGCCAGAGGGACAGGCGTAATGCTCTTGTTACATGCTGCATGAGTGGAGCTGGCTGCTGGTCTAATCATCGCCTGATCAGGAACATCCAGCTTGCTCTGAAGAACAAATCGGCCAGAGGCAAGCCTCCCAAGAAGGCTGACATTGCTCGCCTGTGTACCAGCAGAGATTCTGCGATAGAGGATACCGGAATGTCTGTCGAACATTGACCTCACTGGAAAAGACACTGGCGAGGAATGGAAAGCCTTCAAAGAATCCTGTACAACGCTGCAGCCGACACCCTGGGCTTTGTGTTTAACACATAGAGATGGTTTGATAGAAACGACCTAGAGATCAAGTGCATTGACATGCACCACAAGACCACAGAGATCATCTCAGCGACAAGACTGCGAGAAGAAACGGAAGTGCCAACAAGCCACGCAGCTCATCAAGAGAAAACTTTGGCAGATGAAGAATGACTGGTGGGAAAAGAAAGCAGAAAGTCTGCAAGCTGCAGCTGACATCAATGACATACAGACATTTCATAAGGGCATTTGCACCATCTATGGACCAAAGACTACTTGGTCAACACCATTTATGCTTCTGACCAGACCACACTGCAAGACGCCTCTATTGTATAAATCTACAAGAGGAAAGGTGATATAGCCTCC
>CM031620.1:9583282-9588282 GCA_018398815.1 Conus ventricosus | reverse complement strand
CAAGCTAAAAGAAATGAAGCACGTGCGACAGGTAAAAAGACAGGCGAGAGGCCGACAGACAGCAAGTTCGAGAGAAAGGTACCAGCCGCCCATGAACCTGCAGGATGAATTGCACGGGCAGTGGAATTAGAGAGAGAGAGAGAGAAAGTAAACCTAACCTGAGCTGAACGACATTAAGGTGCAAACGCACTACAAACCACATTAAGGGACGGATGCACGACAACAGCAACGACAATAAATAAATGAATAATTCCGCCACCCAGATGGGTCAAACGTCGTAGGCCTCGTGACAAACTCGTGACAATAGCCTTCGAAAGACATAGACCATCAGTACTACAGTTTAGAAATCTGAACACGGTTCAGCTTCGAAGGGTTTAAATCTGAACACGGTTCAGCTTTGAAGCGTTTTGAAGGACCAAACGGAACCTGGACAGAATCATGCAGAAAATTCTATAATGCCAAAATATTGAACGGCACCTCCCAGGAAGGAACGAACTTCTTTGTTTTCAAACCACCGCTTTGGTCAGCATACGCGTCCCTGCTGAAAAATGGTAGGGACACCGGGAGAAAGCCAGTTGTCGCCCCTGTGGATGAGAGTTCTCGCTCCCATGAGCTTCACTCATCACGCTGGTGGGGAAGGGAGGGAGGACAATGACTGTTGATCTCCCTTGATGATGAGAATAACCAGCATGTTGATTGAGGACACGCTACGATGATGATGATGATGATGATGATGATGATAGTGTGAGTGAGTGAGTGTGCGAGTGTGTGTGTGTGTGTGTGTGTGTGTGAAGGAGCAGTATACAGGGACCATGATGATTGTGGCGACTGTTGCGGAGGTTGGTGACCGGGTGGAGAGGCGTTCGCCGCACCTTGGGAAATTAAAAGAAAAAAACAACCGTATTCAGTGAACACACAACCTGTTCGCTTGGTGTTGTGAGGACTAGTCTTTCTTCACACACAAACACCTGTATCTGTGTATGACAGTGTGGGGATGGCTGTGGGAGGGAGCTGCCCAGACCTCTGTGAGAAAAGAACAGGGAGCGGTTGGCGGGGGGGGGGGGGGGGGGGGGGGGCGGATAGGAATCATCGGTATATGTGAAGTATGAGTGGGGGGATGGAGGGTGGGGAACATGTGTGCTATTTTATTTACCTTCTTATATTTCCCTGAACGTGGCGCTCGTTTTCTTCATCCATTTAATGCCTGTTGCCTGAGGTTTTATATTCGCTTTTATCACAGTCTTTCTCTCCCCCCCTCCCACCCTCTCTCTCTCTCCCACCCCTTCCCTCCCTCCGCCTTTCTCTCTTCCATTATCTCTGTACACTGTCTTTGTGTCTGTCTCTTTCTCTCTCCCCTCCCCCCTCTTTCTCACACCCTTTCTTATTCTGTTTCTTCCTTCTTTCTGTTTTCCCCTTCACACTATCTCTTGCCCTGTCATTTTTCCTTCTTTTCACCCACTTTAACTGAGATTCTCTCTCTCTCTCTCTCTCTCTCTCTCTCTCTCTCTCTCTCTCTCTCTCTCTCTCTCTCTCTCTGTGTCTCAGTTAATCTCTCTCTCTCCCCACATTATTTCGACATTACCACTAATCAAAAAGCAAGAACTCATGTTGACATGCGCCAAGCCGGAAGGAACTAGCCCCCCAAAATAGGTAGGAAAAAAAACTTCAGTTCTACCAGTCGGCCATCCATCAAGTTCAATCTTCCCAAGTGTCCCCATGTGTCTGAGAGTGCAGTACGCCTTCCTTGTAGCTCCCCTCCCCCCCCCCCCCCCCTCCCCCCCCCCCAGGCTGCGGCAGTTCTGCATCGAACCAGCAGCGATCACTGAAGCACGCACCACGTCTAATCCTCTGTAGTGGGAAAACGTGTCAGAGAGGCGGCACGTGGTGCTCGTTCGAGTCCCCAGTCTACGTCTGTGTAGATGGAGGAGGTGGGAGTGGGGGAAAAGGGGGGTTGGGTGACTGGTGGGTGGTAGAGGGTGATACACTGGTGTAAATCACATTTCCCATCTCCAGTGAGAGAGCTACATTAAGTCAGAGTGGATGCAGTATGTCTTGAGCTCTGTCTGCATTCTTTCTTTTAGATTCAACGACTATCTTGCGCTAAAGTGAGTGAAGATAAGTGATTGTTCATTCACTTTCGTTGTCCTAATTGCTTCGTATCTTGCCTGAAGAAGACCTAAGAGGTCAAAACTCGTGTTTTGTCTTGTGATTCGTTTGTCCACGTTTTGTTTTGGCGGTTCGCTAACATTTATTTTAGATTTTTCTATAACAGTCTGAACCTATTCCACCTTCCATGATCAAGACAGAATCCACCACAGAGGTGTACAGAACGACCCTGCTGCTCCACGCCAGTTCATTGATCTGCTGCTTCCAGAGAGAAACAGGTGAAACATCATGACAAATGAAGACTGCTCTCCCCTGATCATCAGATAGTTCTAGAAACCACCGCTGTCCCTGGCAGCTGTTTTACTGCCAGACAGTAGAAGCAACGACAGAAAGGAGCACGTGACTAGATTCTCTGCCACTCCTTTTCCGTGTAGATTAACTTCCTTCCTTGTCACACTTATCTTCCTTTGAGGCTGTTTGAACACAGCCAGGTTATTTCCCTTGACAGTGGCCGTGGCACTGAGAGGCAGGTGTATGGGGAGGGCGATGATGGTGATGTGGTCGGATGGAGCGGAAGGAACAGGAAGGCCCAGTCTGTTGTGTCTGAGGAACCCGAAACATGGAAGGGACAGTGGAGAGATGGGGGCTGGGCGAGGCCGTCATTCAAACATCTGCAGATCATTATACAATTATGTTTTATTTTTTTCACGAATCTGGTTTACATTCACTTATTTTTGTCGCATACCCCTCAAATTTCACCAGGGATATTCTTTGCATGGTTGCAAGAAGATTTGTTTACCCTGTCACTGTACCCTGCTGAATGGTCGTGGACAGCGAGTAGTGATGAGATATACCTTTCACCATTCACTGTACCCTGTAGAATGGTCTTGAAGAGAACGTCGTAGGGAGATAATGTCCTTCTTCACTGTACCTGTGGGATGGTCTTGGACAGGGAGTCATGGTGAGATACATGTCCACCCTCCACTGTACCCTGTAGAATGGTCTTGGACAGGGAGTCATGGTGAGATACATGTCCACCCCCCACTGTACCCTGTAGAATGGTCTTGGACAGGGAGTCATGGTGAGATACATGTCCACCCTCCACTGTACCCTGTAGAATGGTCTTGGACAGGGAGTCATGGAAAGATACATGCCCGCTCTCTACTGCATCCCACAGGACAGACTTGGACAGGGAGTCACGGCGAGAGACGTATACATTTTCCAAGGAATCCTGTAGCATGGTCTTGGTGGAGCAGTCATGTGAAAGACATTCCACTCACCACTGGCCTTGGATGGGGAGTCATTATGAGATCATAAGGCGAAGCTCATGCCCTTTGATGTTGTAAATTTTAATCCCCCCCCCTTTCTTTCTCTATATATGGCACTTCATAATTTTTCTGCGACTGGTATAACAAGATCTACATGACAGAAACACACAACAGCAGGGTACTACAGGCCACGAAGAATATTTCTCATGGTTATTTGTTCCAGCCCATCTTAGGCTCATATTTTTTAATAAAGTATTCCAATCTTTCTGATATTCACTGAAACATGTTCAAAACGCGAGCGCCTTTTGAAAACAAAAAAATGAACAAGAAATAACCAGCACACCATTTCTGTAAAACAGCTGTATATGTTTCACCATCGTTGGATACTTCCTGAGACCTGTAATTGGTTAAGTATGTTGCGTGTTTTCCCCCTAGAGTTTTCTGTGTGAGAGATCCACGCTGCTATTTGCAGGGAAGGTACTTTGCCTTGTCACAGCATCGCCCGTGCGTCTTTGTGTCTGCACACATTTTGATTTACATATGAAAGGAGACTTTTTTTCGTCACAAAGTTTTACCCAGAAAACTCCGTAGTTGCATTTAGGCTGTTTTACATGCCCCAGTACTGTCCAGCATTCGGGACTTCAGCCTATAGTTCCCCTGTAAAAGACTTGCACTTAAACACCCATTTGAGGTCTAGTGGAAATGGAGAGAGAGGGGGCGAAAAAAAGAAAAAAGAAAAGAAAACCGCAGCACAAGACAAACATTCTCATTTGCTGGAGAACCCAGACGACAGACAGCGACCCGCGGTGGGATGTTTGCCCGTCTGTCTTTTGTTCCTGACAGCCCTGGGTAATGGAAACTCATAGTTCGCTCTTCCATTTTTTGTCACCATTTTCAAGGGGCGGCAATCACACCTAAACGGCACGACCTTGTGTTTGGCCTCCAGGGAAGTTATGCAACCACCAACCGTCAGGATGCAGCTGATAGCATCGCAGCTCTGCGAGCACGGTGATCAGCAGTTCAATTCCTATCACGGATATTTATTTGTCGTGTTTCGTTTTTTTCCCCACCTCAGCTGGATTCTTCCCAGAGTTCAGTTTGTTATTGGCCAGAATGGAGCCACGCTGTCGAGTTTTATCCACTTAATAGATGCGTCTTTGAGAGTGTTGATGAAATTTACTGGAAAAACACTGCAGGTGTCTGTATCTCTTGGGTCTGGTTCATGCTGGAGTATTGATGAGATGAGAGGAAGCAGAGGGTGCATCCTGCAAAGTAATCTGATACGAAAATGACGCTCTACATCATCATCTTCATCACACTAATCCTCACTGACTATCATGTAAAAGGCATCCTGGAGAAAGGAACTATCTCTCAAGCTAGCCACTCGGCATGCCAGCCATTGCGTGGGACGTATTGCACAAATTGGATCAGAACAGGCACAGCCGAACACCACCAAAGGGGATTCAGCAGCAACGCAGGGTCTTCTCCAGTTGGTTGCCTCGTGACGATTTTAATTAGATTGCGTCCTGTGGGTTAGAATTCTGGATCTGTTGTAGAACACATCAGGGAGTGGTTGTTTTGGGGAAGCTGGAATGAGCAGTGTTGACGTAATTCCACAGAGAGAGG
>CM031620.1:9558282-9578282 GCA_018398815.1 Conus ventricosus | reverse complement strand
AAATTAAGATAAAATCGCTGGTGTGGTTACATCCAGGCACATAGCGTTTGATATGGAAGACGAACAGAAATTTATGAAAAATGCTCAGCAGTCCATGGTGTTTGACTCATATCTCAGTAAAGAGAACAGCTTCTGTGATGCTTTGTCAATCGGCAAGCAACCAGGAATCATGACATTTATCAGTTTCCACATCAACATTCACCAGAGCCAAACAAGACGATGTACGCGCCGCTCAAGTTAAACACAGAGAACCATTCTGCTCCCCAAACTGTATCATAGTGTGTACATTTCACCACAAAACGTTGTGCCTCTTGGTAACATACGGGATCAAGATCAGCTGGACACACGATCTAGTCGGCTTCAATGTACCTTACCTAAAATCTGTTTTAACTTTTTCACTCCTGTGCCGATAGAGTAGCTCACAACTCTCATGGGTGATGCCAGCTAGCTCGCCTCTTCCCTGGCACCAGGGTTACAAGAAATTGTTACCGAGTCTTTTGTTTTTGGAATTGCTCTACACATGGATTCGGTCTAACGCCGCAGACGATCGAACGGGTGTTGTTGTATAAGAGCTAAACCCCCGTCGTGCCGAAGAGACACCAAAAAAAAAAAAAGACTGCCATGGATGTCCTTCTTGTAACTGAACAGTGACAGTGATAATGAAGTGACACAACACACATACTCACCACTCAGTGTGTTGCATACAGTCGTGCTTTCTAGCTGATTAGAATAATGACCATCTGTAGCTACACACAAAACTTCCCTCGTTCGGGTATAGGTCCATTAGTCTTCCATCATCGACCGAATCTTAAAGCTACGACTCCACCATTTGGTTTTCGAGTCACATGATTCCATTGACGCTTTTCATTGGCATTTTGGCCATAACCTTTACTCCAGAGTTCGACCGACTCGACGGAAGTAAAGCATGTTCTAATTCTTTTCAAGGGCCGGAAGGAATTCTATCCAACTGAGACTGCATCCAATTCTGTACTCACATGGTCTGAACTTTGGTGGTTATTTTTCAATCAGTTTTCATCCAGCGGCAACTCTTTGAGTCGGACCACATGAAAGGCCCACAACGCTTCTTTGGATTTGATTTGTCTGTTGAAGCCCATGTTTCTTCCACCTAGTTTTTGGGGCAGACATGTAAAAGTGGTGTCCTTTTGGCCGTCGTCCAGACTGGCCTCCGTGATTGAGCACAAATGAAGGATTCGATTACTGGCGAGAGACAGAGAACATCTAGGGTCAACCACTCTCACCCCTTTTCTCCCTTCCTCATAACGGCCCCTCCCTTACTCCAGATTCCGAATCAGGTTATAGCTTCAGCCGCACCACTGTGAGTGGTGGAATGATGTCTGGGCTTCTGGGCGAGGAAAAACTGGCAAGAGATATTGCTTGGGTTGATCATGTAGTCTGACAGATATTTACAGAGTGGAGAAGCGAGATGTACTTTTATCTTCATTCAAGGGTGTTATAGAAGGTTCTGGACTAGCCATTCTAGACAAACTAAGTTGTCCTGTCCTGTTTGTTTGATTGATTATATTTCCTGGTTCCCTTTTCCTTTTCTTCTTTTTTGCGCTGCGCGCGGTTCAATGTTAAATGATGAACTGATCATGCCTGAAACGGTTGTACATTTGCATTGAAATCTCCCGCATCAAGGCGGAGAGACACTAACACTTAATCACAAATGTGGAACATAATGCCTGCTTTTAGGATGAAACATTTGGTTGTACATAGATAACTGCCAATCGTTGGTGTTTGTGCCACGTGTTTGCCTAGGACGAATGCAGACTTATGACACACAAAGCAAACAGGAAGCTTCCCTAATAGTTTAAATTTTGCTTATACCTCCTCGATTGTAATACAAGAAACAAACACAGATGAACATTATAAAAAAAAAAAACAACTAGCGTAACCTGTAGAGCTGGAGGACTGTCCCACAGAACACACTGACCAACAAACACGACAGGTCACCTCGGTATTGCTGGTAGGAAAGGAAATCTGAACTGAGCCAGGGAGCAGTAAATCATCATTGATAAGCAAGGGAGATCACTTTCAGGGTCTGTAAACAATTAATGATTAAAAGGGAGGTCACTTTTACTCCCATGGTGACACAGTGTCTTCTGTTCTTGCTGTGTGCATGTGTCAGTTCCGTCATTATGGGCAAACTTTGAACTATTTTGTTCTCCGAGTTTCCTTGATTGTACTGCGGGCATCTTCTCTGCATGTGTAGTAGGAAAATGGGCGCTGCAAGCAGCTTTAGTTTGGAGTTATATGCAGGCCATTGGTAGACCACAGAGAACGAAAGTTACTTCGATTATGACACCCTGCGTTGGCGTGCATCCAGGATACAGCTTTTGATATGTATTGATTATTCTATTCATCCATCACTTACATGTGAGATAGAACTCGGGGAATGGTGGCGAGGGGTGTTGACCCCACGTCCAATGGACGTCAGAGCTCCAGTCAATCTGAGCGCATCACAGACACCGGAGCCAGACAAACGCCACAGACTGCGTCCCTCTGCTGCCCTGCTCCAGCACCTCCACCCGTTCCCGGCCACTACAAACCACGGTAGTTCCGACCCTCCCCGAGACCCCCACCTCCACCCGTTCCCGGCCACTACAAACCACGGTAGTTCCGACCCTCCCCGAGACCCCCACCTCCACCCGTTCCCGGCCACTACAAACCACGGTAGTTCCGACCCTCCCCGAGACCCCCACCTCCACCCGTTCCCGGCCACTACAAACCACGATAGTTCCAACCCTCCCCGGGACCCCCACCCCCACTGTTACCAGCTTTCCTCCAGCCTCACTTCGTGGGGAGATACTCTGTAACCTTTGTTGTGCATCGGGGTCCGTGATCAATCAGTTACCAGCTTCCTGCTTTACATCAAAGACAGCGTGCAATGAAACCACTGGGCTCCGCAGATGACTTCTATGATATTACCTCAGGAAGGCGCATAGTTAGGCCCCCCCCCCCCCCCCCCCCCCGTTTCCCCGTTTATTTCAATACGCCAAGATGTCAATCTATTTCATGTAAAGTCTCTCTCTCTCTCTCTCTCTCTCTCTCTCTCTCTCTCACTCTGTGTGCAGGCATCTATATTGTGTGTGTGTGTGTGTGTGTGTGTGTGTGTGTGTGTGTGTGTGTGTGTGTGTGTGTGTGTGTGTGTGTGTGCGTGCGTGTGTGTGTGTGTGTGTGTGTGTGTTACTGTGGTTGCATGCTCATAATTGCATATGTGGTTGGTTTGATTGACATGATAAGTGAACGCGACAACACACTATGTCACTCTACTTTTCACCCTACGATGACCCTTTTACCAAATCGGCTTCCTGGGGCAAAGACATTTCATACCAGTTCCTATCGTCCTCCATACATGTGTTTACACCATCACAAATGATACAGTTATTGTCACGGTCGCTAAGCCGGACGGCCCTACCACCCCTACCCACGCCTATTATACACTAGAGCAGACAACACAGCACACTAACAGCTTTACAATCATGCGCACTTCTTTATTTCACACACACACTATGGCGCCACCACTCACGTCCATCCACACCCACACACCGGTATCCCACTTCTTCACTGACCCACACTACCCTGATACGACCCTGAGAACCTTACCCTATACTAAGCACCAGTTGCGGTATATCGCTGCGACCTAGGGACGCAAAGATAGCCCGCATACGTGGTGGCTAAATACTAGGGACAAGGACAAACCCAAGGGACTCTAATCTCTAAACTACTACCACCCACACCTCTCCCCAAGACCCACCCTTCTCTTTTGACCCGGGACCACTACCGCACTGGTCACTGCGTCCCTAAGGGAGGCAACGACAAGTACCCTTGGTCAAAGCAGCGTATCCCTCCGCAGAGCTGACACGCCCGACCAACGGACTAGTTGTTGCTCGTGCAACAACACGACAATTCACCACAACAACTCACAGACTTGACAACACCAACAACAGCCGATATCCTGCCCCGCCTTCTCTGGTGTAGAACCAAAGTAACAAAAGGGTAACAGTCGGAAACGAAACCAACCTCCCGCTTCCACTCCTGTCAACAAGTCAAGATTGGAACTCAAGAATATTGTATGTCTTATTTCCCCAGCCCCCTACCTAGCCTAACCTTCCACCTTAACCAAAACCCCAAATCTTACACACGCACGCTCGCACACACACATATACACATATGCACACGCTCTCTATTTCTAAACTACCATTACTCCAAACACATGGACGGCTGATTTAGTACCGCCGATCGGTGACAGTTATTCCTTTTAATAAATGCCACGGAGAGTACGTTATACCCCACCTTAATTATCAGTCTGTCCGCAAGATTAAACAAAAAGTACTAAACCCCTTTTTGTATTTAACTTACTGGAAAGAACATGTCCAGTGACAAGTTAGATTCAGGTCTGTGGTTTGAATTTGTATGAAAAGACAGGTCCGGAGTTTGTTCAGCAA
This sequence comes from Conus ventricosus, assembly GCA_018398815.1. Lineage (NCBI taxonomy): Eukaryota > Metazoa > Mollusca > Gastropoda > Neogastropoda > Conidae > Conus > Conus ventricosus. Next base: position 9,573,813 of record CM031620.1, on the reverse strand, counting down.
AACTATCGCAGACTGTCCACTTAAAGTGAATACACTGACAAGTATCTACGAAGAAACATATTTTCATGGAACAACACTTTCTCGTGCTATAAACATTCTGGCTACGTACTTTTTATTTCCAACCACCTAAAAAGTACATGGTGAGTAACGGTTTTGTATTATATCCACGGTTACTTCCCTTACAAAAAAGTGTGTTAAGAATCTGCGCTCTCCTGAGTGTCCCTCGGGTTTTTGGTGTGTCATCAATGTGCCATCTCAGTGGCATGAGCTTTGCCATTCATCCCTGTTCCTCAAAATCGTCTTCACGTAGTACCACCAAACTGTCGCAGTCTACAGGTAGCGAGCAAGATAGGATTATTATGAGACACGAGACTGGAGGAGACTCTGCACTGTTCAGTGGCTTTGGTCATGTTCTGTGGTGCCTGTTATAGTCCAACGCACAGGGAACACCATTTGCTTCTACTGAATGTGACACTGGCATAGTCAGGAAGCAATCACAGGCGATCGTTTCTCTTCAAGCGCGCCATCAGGTCAGTCCAACGACATTTCGGTCAGTTTTCCATCACCAAAGACCTTGACAGGAATTATCACAGGATGTGGACAGGACATTGAGACAGACGTTCTCGCAAACAAGTAGGGCATAAAAGGATCAGACATCGTGAGTTTTTGTTTTTAAATGATCACTGAAAAGTGGACGATGAAGATGATCTCATTAGCTCCTATTTCTGTTTAGGTGCGAGACTGGGCTGTAATTTGTTTCTTTGTATGATGCACCGGGGCTACAACCAGGCTCGGGAGATACAGACAACTGCCATGATGGTGAGACACTTGAGGAGCACTCTCCAAGATGCCTCCATTCAATGGATGAAACCCAGCTGTGTGGTTCCAGCCTCCTCGCTTGAAACGACAGCACGCTTCTCGTTCGTGGGTAGGAGCTGGCCGCGCCGGAGCTGATTAAATCGACCACACGTGTTTTATGGATGGTCCTCGAACCCCAGACCTCCTGGCCCTCACCCCACAGCGCGAACCACTACACTCCATCGCCTGGTGCTACACAAATGATTCTAAGTGACTTGAATTATTTTGTTCCTGAGATCCTTCTCTTATTGCTTGTTTGGACAGATTGCATCGCTGCCTTTGACTTACGTGTTGTGTGTGGAGCAAACAAGGTCAGCCAGAGTTGTGTCTCTGTTGGAAGATGCCAAGAGAGGTCGAGACGATCCAGCTCATAGTGCAGTATATAATGATTACAATCATGGCGATGTATTTGCAATCATAAACGTCTCTCTATCACATCTACCCATCCATTAAGCCATCCACTATCCAGTTTAGAACTAGGGTCTCGCAGTGATCGATGTTCTGCTGGAATGGTTAAAAAGGGGCAATAATGTCCGGCTGCAGTTGTCTGGGACCACAGAAAAGTGAAGACTAGCTTCCCCCTGATATCCTGAGCCCTTACAAGAAATGACTGACTGCTGAAGATCCTACCAGACGGGGTGGCTGTGTCTTGATGATGAATGCCGCCTTCACAGCCTGAGAACAACACTCTGCAATGCTTTGTGTTGCCTTCCTCTTTCTCCTCCATCATTATGGAAAACAATGGGTCATTCTAAGACTTCAGCTGATACATAGATATGGAGTGTAGACATGGAGTGTAGATATGGAGTGTAGACATGGAGTGCAGATATGCAATGAAGTGGTAGAGTAGTGTGCACACCTCTTTATTCCTTTATTAACAGTATGGAAGCAAAACTAATATACAAGTGGCTGGTACTTACTTTGCCAAAATGCATATGCTGTTGTCATAAGATGTTTTTCATTTGTGTAAATGCTTCTGTTTGATTCAACGGTACATTATCTCTCTAATTTTGTGTAAATGCTTCTGTTCGTTTGATTCAACGGTACATTATCTCTCTAATTCAGGCACATACAGCATCATCATGCTAAATGGAAAATGTAGTAATCATACAGGCTGAAAGAAAATACAAAGTGAATGCCAGAACCACTGGTAAAACATGCAGAAATAGCCATGTGATAGACTGAGCACTTTATGTTATTTACTGCAGCCCCTGATCGGTATATAAGAACCCCCCCCCCCCCCCCCAAGACATGCACTCTAAATCTTTGGTTTCATTACAAATGTCATACAAAGCGTTTAAAATGGGTTCCTGTGTTTACTATCGTGGAGAGAGAGAGAGAGAGAGAGAGAGAGAGAGAGAGAGAGAGAGAGAGAGAGAGAGAGAGAGAGAGAGACAGACAGACAGACAGGCAGACAAAGAGGGGGGGGGGGGTGGAGGCACAGATCAGAAATCATATATTGAAAGCACCAGCCACCTTGGCGTAGTGGTTAGTGTTTCAATGTATCGGCTGAGAGGTCGTGGGTTCGATCCCCATGGAACCATTCATTTGTGGGATTTTTCTGCCCTGACTAGCTTCGATCTAAAGCCGAGTTTAATGTGGGCTCCGCTTCTGTTCACTTAACAGATGCATCTCTGAGAGAACTGCTCACATTTCCTTACCAACACCGCAGGTATCTGTATCTCTGGGGCTTAGCTGATGCCGGGATAATATGATGAAAGCAGAATTAGAGAACAGCCCTATCATGCAGTCTCTGGCGAATGATATCCCATAGTATCATCTTCATTTTTCCTTGGCCTCATCGATCACCATAAGAAAAAAAATATCTCAAACTCTGAAGCCTTTCATGCCCTGCTCTCAGGGAAACCTGAGTTTCATTGTCTGTACACATGCATGCCTCTAGTGGCTTCGTGTCCAGTTCGCCTCAGTTTCACTGTCTGTACACATGTACGCCTCTAGTGGCTTCGTGTCCAGTTCGCCTCAGTTTCACTGTCTGTACACATGTACGCCTCTAGTGGCTTCGTGTCCAGTTCGCCGCTGTGGGCAGATTCACCAGGACTTCCACTGGAAGGACGTGCTGGCGCCCTCTGCAGGGGATCGCTCACTCATGCTGACTCCACGACAATGCAATTGTCATCAGCACGGGGCTTAGTAGGTGGTATCCTGCGTATTTTGGTTCACAGCAGGCACCACTGAATGCTACAGGAATGAAACGACAGTAATGCAGCATCTCCTCCGGTGGGTTGTTCCACGACGACTTAATATTAACTGCTCCATGTGGATTGCCAATGGTAGTAGTGGGAGAGACCAGGGTGTGGATGGGGGAGGAGATGGAATGAACAGTGTGGGGGTAATGCCACTAAAAAGTCAGCTGCAACACCACCACCATCCACCCCGAACAATTAGACATCGTTGACAACATACACAGCCAGGACGAATATATAACAGACAGTTTCATCCTCTTCCCTCCATCTGCCACCCTCAATTTGTCGGATTAGGCAGAAATTGTTCCAGTCCCATCCCCTGTACTTAAAACCCATGAAATTCCCTTCTGCAATCCCTGTCATGCATAATTCTAAATGCTGTAGTGAGTAACCAAGCTTCAGAGAGAGAGAGGAGAGAGGAGAGAGAGAGAGAGAGAGAGAGAGAGAGAGAGAGAGAGAGAGAGAGAGAGAGAGAGAGTATGAACACGAACCTGAACACTAGAGAGAGAGAGAGAGAGAGTATGAACACGAACCTGAACACTAATATGTCGTTGATGGATAAACGGATGAGCTAGCCACATAATACTACCCTCGTAAAAAAAGGAAATCAACATCTAAAAAGCAGCAAAATCAGACAACGAATACCAACAGCGCAATCAAGTGAAAACAGAGAGAGATGGAGAGAAAGAGGAGAGAGAGAGAGAGAGAGAGAGAGGAGAGAGAGAGAGAGGAGAGAGAGAGAGAGAGAGACAGAGGAGAGTTAGAGAGATTCAGATTCAGATGTTTTAATCATATATAGGCCATTGCCCCTCATGATGGGGAGTAATTGAACAATCATTTCACACAATGTTTTCTTTTATATATACAAATGATAAGGTTAATTAAAGATAACGTTTTACGAGATAGCAACTTGACGCAGCTGAAACGCTTTATACAAGAAAATTGATACATTTCTGATGGTTCTATCATGTTTGCATGCCAAAAGCAAACTTAATCGAAACAGGTTTGGAAATTTATGAAATTTTGCAGGAATATAATGCTGTCTTAAGCTACTCAGTGCTGGGCAAACAAAACAAAATGGACCTCATCCTCTTTACTGTTTTTACACAGTGGGCAAATTAAATCGTTGTCATTGTGAGATCGATATTGGTAGTAATGCACAGCGATTTCTGAGACGCCAAGTCTGAATCTTGTCAACATAATTTTCAAATGTCTATCTAAATTCAGTAACAGATGAGTTTTCACTTTGGGAACAGTACAAAACGTTCTGTACATACTAAATCTATCACTATTCTTAAATGGAAATCCCATTCCTGCCACCTACATAAAATCAATCTTTCCTTGAAATCAAGTAAGAAAACATTTATTTCCTCTACCCCTTGATTTGTCCAAACAAATCCATATCCAAACGTATACAACTTACAACGGATATTTGTAGCCCAAGTTCTTTTATCACGTGCATCTAAATCGAGCAGCATCCTATAGGCTTTACGTGGTAGTCTTGACTCATCCATTCGAGTTAGTGTTAGCCAGAATCGAATACAGTTGACTACTGAGTTGATAAATATTGGATATCGATTCGTTTCCCCATATATTAGATCATTTGGCGTTCTCATTTCAACCCCTAAAAGCTTTTTAAGGGCAAACAGGTGTATTTTTTCAGAATGTTGAGCAGCATTATCTAAACCCCATAACTCAGCCCCATACTGAACCATTGGTTGAATTTGTGTGTCAAATAACTTTAAATATAAACTGAGAGAATTGCATTTCAGCTTAGACAGTTTCTGTAGAATGCACAACAAAGCACTTTTAGCTCTGCTCACCAAATCCTGACATGCAACAGAGAAACTCAGTCTTGTGGAGAAATAGATTCCTAAATACTTATACGCATTTACAACAGTTAACACAGCCCCATTGTAAGTCCATCTCTCTCTTGCTGCCAAGTAACCACCCTTCCTAAATACAACTATGTTAGTTTTATTCATGTTTACATTCAAATGCAGTGTTGATGCTGCCTGATACAAACTATTAAGTTGTGTCTGTAGACCAATTACAGTTTCCTATATCAACGCTGTATCATCTGCCAGCAATAGGATAAACAATTCACAGTCACCTTGGGTAAAAGTAGCACCATGTCTCCCTTTTCTGATCACATCTGAGGCTAACTCGTTTATGAATAATGAAAATAACACAGGACTAGTTACATCACCTTGTTTTACCCCCCGAGTACAATTTATATAGTCAGTTAATTTTGCTCCACATCGAATTCTAGCTTTAACATTTGTGTACATATTACGAATACATCTAAATAGCTTGCCTTTAATTCCATTTTTTAAGAGTATAGGCCACAATATATTTCTATCTACAGAATCAAAGGCCTTTTCAAAGTCAATAAAAGCAACATTATAATTTGCGATTAAAGGAGAACTGTTTCTGTACCATAGCTAATATGTAAACATATGATCTATTGTAGAATATCCTCTTTTAAATCCTGCTTGGTATTCGCCTGTTAGATTAAGTTCTTCAACATACTCTTGGAGTCTATTGTTAATAATTGTGCTGTAGATTTTACTGCTTGCGTCACAAATTGAGATACCTCTGTAATTCCCAGGGTCATTTACATCACCTTTTTGAAAAGAGGGATTACTACAGACTCTGTCCACGTCTCTGGAAATATGCCCTTATCAAACAGTGTATTAAATAGTTTCACAAAGAATTCAGTGACACGATTCCCAGATGTTTTTAGCATTTCCCCAACTATACCATCTGGCCCAGCGGCTTTATTATTCCTTAATCTATGTATTGCTAACATAACCTCTTCCTTTGATATAGGTCGATTCATTAACTAAAATCCTCTCCTTGTTCATTGACATCATCATGCGCATCCTCATCATTTTGTTCTAAACAATTGTCTGCTCTTTCGAGCAAACTTTTGAAGTGTTTATACCAGTCATCAGTCGTTATGTTATTATGAGGCTGTTTTCTTTTATAGGAGATCCTTTTAACTTTGCACCAGAACTCCTTCTGATTGTGTACAGAGGCAACTAACTTCTCAGTTAAGAACTCATTATATTCTTTTTCTTTCCTTTTTAACAGATTTTTATATTCTCTTCTTGCTCTGCAATAGGCATCACTATCTACTCGTTCTTTGGAAGTTAGAAATATTCTCAGTAATTTCATAGCATTTGTTTTATTATCTTTACATTCCTTGTCATACCAATCACTGTTTTTTTCAGCTGCGTTTAAACTGATTTTCTTTTTCATACAGCTTCCAGAGTTTTTGATATACTCATTAAACACATTCAAGGCATCGTTACAGTTATGACTAATGAGATCAACAGCACGATCGAGTAATGTCAACCCTTCAGAACAGTTAAGAGCACAAATATATGACTGTTCCATATTACAGTTCCACACATATTTTTCAATGAACTCATCTGTTTTATCTATATTTACACAAATAGCGTTTTTCTCCGAAAACTTGAAGTGAAGCTCCACAGGTCTGATTCTAGCCTCTCTGAAACCATTAATTTGCAAGAAGAAACAACGAAAGGGAAAAAATCCTTGACAATAAAAAGTAATCGTTGACACTATTGCCTGAATCGGATATATAAGTATAATTTCCATCGAAATCTCCATCGCATAAACCATTAAGAATGTATAAACCAAGTGCAGTACACATACTCAAAAGATATTTCCCATAGCTGTTAGGTACGTGATCAGCTGATCTTCTTCCAGAAAATACAGAATGACTACCAACGTTAATCATCACTGTCGTTTGGTATGTCTGGAGAAATGCTAGCTGTTCTGCTGTTCAAATCACCGGATAACATTACATATACATCTTTATATTCAAGCATGGAATCAAAATACATTCTTCCAATGAACTTACGCCATTGCCAATGTCAAAGTGTACATAGTAGGGCGAACCCTCTGGTGGGACATAGGAACAAACATACAAAACATCTTCTGTAACACCAAATAAACATTTGTCAATCAGGAATACAATTACGTTGGGATGGTTCACATCGATTTCACGTACAAACGACATCCGTTCATTTCTTATTAAACAAATTATACCCCCAGAATGTCTGCCCTGCCTCGTGAATTTGATAGCAGGTTTTCTGAATACGGTGTATCCAGTAAAAACACACAATTGGGCATGTTCAACAAACGTTTCAACCAAGCATATAAAGTCAAATTCAAACAAGAAAGAAAGGAAATCTCGACAATTCAGTTTGGAAAGAAGACCATTGACATTCCAGTGTAAGAAGGAAACATGTTTTATATCAGTTTTGTTATCTGTACATACATCGTTACTTCTGTTATGTGTGCATGTGTTAAGAGAGACACTCTGTGATGCCGTCTCTGTAACATTTTGTGACACTGTCTCTTGATTTCCGTAGTTTTCTCTTCTTTCTAAAGACAGGTTCTCTTCATGCAGGGTTACATGATCAAAACAGTCAACATCTGCATCAACATCACATGTTTTCATTAGAGACATATCCTCATAAAAAAGTGAACAATCATGATTTGTATGAGTAACATAATCTTTGTTTTGAGATGTCCCCTTATAACCATTTGAACAATCATCAGTCGTGGCAGCATTATGATCATTCTTTTTAGACGACCCTGATCACAACTTTCAATAAAAACACCGTCACTCAATGAATAATTATCAGCATCACACAAAGATCTTTGCTCTATTTTTCTTTCTTCAGATTGATTGTCTCCCAACATATGCAAAGGTAAATCACAACCACATTCATTCAGATAATCAGTATTATGTACGGAGGTAACATTTGTATAAACAGGATCAAACTTTTCACTTCCCCCCCCCCCGCCCTCTCAAAAAACCGGTTTTAACATTTCCAGTCAATGCATCCTTCACAGTGACAAGGTCACGTTCCTTATTTCTGTAGTTCGGTGTTGCACGATTACATTTTACACGACTGGGTGATTTCACTGGTGTCACCACGGGCTGGCCACACCCCTACCCCCCTATTTGATTTCTATCAGGTTCTGTCCATCACCAAGTCCGTATTTTTTACCGTCTATTAGCAGGTGGTCAAAAACCATTGTAGCCCGTTTTCCCGTCGCTGCGTGCCTTCTTCAAATGCGGGGTCAGCTGCCTTCTACCTTCTCTGACACGCAAGGAAAAGTCCTCACCGATAAAAATCTGACCACCTTTCAGTCTGTATTTGGCTTTCAGAATCTTCTCTTTCTCTTTGAAGAAGGTGCACTGTCACCGATCGGCGGTACTAAATCAGCCGTCCATGTGGTTGGAGTAATGGTGGCTCAGAAATAGAGAGCGTGTGCGTGTGCATATGTGTATATGTGTGTGTGCGAGCGTGCGTGTGTAAGATTGGGGTTTTGGTTAATGTGGATGGTTAGGCTAGGTAGGGGGCTGGGGAAATAAGACATACAATATTTTTGAGTTCCAATCTTCACTTGTTGAAGGGATGGAAGCGGGAGGTTGGTTTCGTTTCCGACTGTTACCCTTTTGTTACTTTGGTTCTACACCAGAGAAGGCGGGGCAGGATATCGGCTGGTGTTGGTGTTGTCAATTCTGTGAGTTGTGGTAAATTGTCGTGTTGTTGCACGAGCAACAACTAGTCCGTTGGTCGGGCGGGTCAGATCTGCGGAGGGATACGCTGCTCTGACCAATCGCTGTTTTGTGTTGTGAGTAGAGTTCGCTTGAGTCCGACCAGGGCGGAATGCGTTGGGGTAGCTTCACTTCGGTCCCTGGTGTTCGTCGGAGTGGACGTGCCTTGTAGTGCGGCGGGAGCGCCGTTAGTCGAGCTGAGTGACTTCGAGTCATAGTTAGGGCCAGGTCCTCGTTGGGTCTGGTGTGCCCTTGGCCTGTGCCGGGTTCTGTGTCGTCTTTGTTGGCAGCCACTTCAGCCAGTTGCAGAACTGGTGTGGTTGAACGTCCGTCTGTCCAGTTGTGTCAGCAGGTATCCTGTTCCGTCCTGGGGCTGGGGCCAGACCACCGCAGTCTACTGCCGCGTGCCGGCAGGTGAGCGGCGGTTTCCCGTTGCCTGCTGCTTTCCGGGGAGAGGGAGACCATCCAGGCCGTCTGCTGTCTGTGAGGCAGCTCTCCGCCTGCTACCGGGGTTCTTCCGGGGAGTTCTCCAGCCACCTGTTGCTCTTCCCGGTTCGAGCGCCCTGTGAGAGGGCGCCGCACCAGACCTTCCCTCACCCTCTGTGTCTGGCGGGGCCTTCAGAGGAGGAGGCGTCCTTCGAGCCCCGGATTCGTTGAGGGGGCGTCTGGTGTGCGTAGGTGTCGTGCCCACCACGGGGGGAAGAGGCAGACTGCGGGGAAGCCACGGTCGGCGCCGGGGTGTAGAGTCTTCGGGGAGTCGGACTGTGGGAGGCCACGGTCAGCGCCGGAGTGCAGAGTCTTCTAGGGAGGTGTCAGCCTGTGAGGGGCCAAGTACAGCGCCGAGGACTGGAGCTCTCTGGGCCGGGATGGGTTGTCCCATGGGTGTGGTAGAAAGGGTTGTAGCGTTAGGGAGTAGGGTTAAGGGTGTTAGCTACTGCCTCCCTTTTGGGACGTAGTGGCCAGCACAGTGTAGGGTACTTGTCGTTGCCTCCCTTAGGGACGCAGTGACCAGTGTGGTAGTGGTCCCGGTCAAAAGAGAAGGGTGGTCCTGGGGAGAGGTGTGGGTGGTAGTAGTTTAGAGATTAGAGTCCCTTGGGTTTGTCCTTGTCCCCAGTAGTTAGCCACCACGTGTGCGGGCTATCTCTGCGTCCCTAGGTCGCAGTGATATACCGCAACTGGTGCTTTAGTATAGGTTAAGGTTCTCAGGGTCACATCAGGGTAGTGTGGGTCAGTGAAGAAGTGGGATACCGGTGTGTGGTTGTGGATGGACGTGAGTGGTGGCGCCATAGTGTGTGTGTGAAATAAAGAAGTGCGCATGATTGTAAAGCTGTGTTAGTGTGCTGTGTTGTCTGCTCTAGTGTGTAATAGGCGTGGGTAGGGGTGGTAGGGCCGTCCGGCTTAGCGACCGTGACATGCACCGTGCTATGACAGGAGAGTTTGGTCTGGCATTCAGACGATGAACACGGTCAAAATGAAAGTCCCCAGTTAAGTTTAGCCTGTCCACGATCAAGTCTTTCACCACACCTTCACACTCTGATGGAGTTTCGTTTTCCCTGCGATGAAGTCCATAGAAAATTAAATTATTCCTCTTGGAACGTCCCTCCAGGTCATCCGTCTTACGTTCCAATTCCTGCACCTTCTTCCTCAGGTCTTAATTGTTGCCACGGAGATCGTCATTCTGGCATCGTAGATCTTCAACCTTCTCCTTTTGGGAACGCATCTCTTCCTGCAGAGTAGAAAGACCTTCATGGATATCCTTGATGTCGCCCTTCATCTCATCGAAATTTAAGTCCATGGACTGGAGTAAGGACATCAGTTCCCTGTTGGAGGGTCCTTCGGCAGGCGTCGAAGCTCTGGGGGTGCTGGTGGGAACGCTCTCAGTGTCTACACTAGCTCTGCGTCCGGCACTCGACAGGGTGCTCTGGCGCTGAGCATTCTTAGCTGGTCCTGGGTTTTGTTCAATGTCTCCACACTGCAGCAGAAAACTCCACCAGAACAAAAGCACGAGGAAGCAACCTACGGCGACACCGCCCGCTGTGGTTTTCATCTTCAATGTCCGGACAGTGAATCGCTTCCTCACTCGCTTCAACATAAAAAAGCTATGTATACCGAGTGAAAACAGCCCCATCTCACTCGAAAATCGATACTGGAAGACGGCATGGTACTTCATACAACTGTATGCAAGATCTCACAAGCAGAAGTTTTCTCAATCCGGCGTAATTAAATAATTAATTGGGAGCAACTACATAACAACCTTCACCTCTGAACACAGTTCAGGTACCCCCGAGTTAGAGAGAGAGACAGAGAGAGAGAGAGACAGAAAAGAGGGAAGGAGAGAGGGAGAGAGAGAGAGAAAGAGAGGGAGAAACACAGAGAGAGAGAGAGAGAGAGAGAGAGAGGAGAGAGAGAGAGAGAGAGAGAGAGAGAGGGGGGGGGGGGGAAGAGAGAGACAGGAAGAGAGACAGACAGTCGTAAGAGGAAAAGAAGAACTCAACGAACAGAGAGAGAGAGAGAGAGAGAGAGAGAGAGAGAGAGAGAGGAGGAGAGAGAGAGAGAGAGAGAGAGAGAGAGAGAGAGAGAGGAAAGAAAGAGAGAGAGAGATGAGAGACAGACAGGCAGAGAGAGAGAGAGAGAGAGAGAGAGAGAGAGAGAGAGAGAGAGAGAGAGAGACACGCACACACACAAGAGAAATGAAAACACACACTACCTCCGCCCCTTACACTCAACCCTGAAAATATTTCACACTGCTGTCCCTCCATCAAGCCAACCCACCCACCCCCCTCTTACAGCCCCATCATGCTGTAGTCCTACACGTGGCCGAATCTCTTTCATCATGAAGGAAGACCGGCCCTCAAAACGCCGTGAATACGTTGAGAGTTGACAGAGTGCAGTGCTCACTTTCCCAGCTGCAATGACCATCACCCCACCCCGTCACATCCTCCCCAGCAATCACCTCCATCATGGTGGACGCTGCACCTGCTCCCCCTCCAACATGCACTATCATCAAGGGAGATCAACAGGCATTGCTCAGTGAGGCTGGCAGGGGTGAGAACTCTCATCAACAGGGGCTGCGAACTCTCACCACTGATTTTCTCCTGGTGAAACTGCCATTTGGGGCAGGGAGGTTCTTCCCATCAAAAGGAACAAAAGGAAATCATTGTTCACTGGGATAAGGATCTGCAGTTTTGCATGCTTTGAGTTTTCTTCATGGTTCAATTTATGTTCCGGTTTGGTCTTGGGCCTGGGATGGTTCTGAACTAGTATCGATAGACTGATGTTGCTGATGGTCTGTGTCTTTCACTGGTATGGTTGAATGTTTATCATGTTACTACTACTACTACTACTAATACTACTACAGCTACTACCACTAGCATCAGTGTTATTATCATCATCTTCATCATCATTATCATCATCATCATTATAGATATTCTCACAAGTATTATCATCTTTGTCGATGTGATTATTATTATTATCAATATGATATATTTTGGCTTTGACATGTAAATACTGTGGATCTATTGCTACCATGATTTTATCTGTTCTACTTCTGCCAAAAGAACCACACAGTCTGAAACATTGCAGAAACTGATTCCCACATTTAACACAACGGGTTTCTGAAAAATGTCCAAATCCACATGTACACAAGAAGCTATGTATACTTGAGACCTATGAAATTTCTCCATGCAATCCAAGTCATACATAATTTTAGATGTTGTGTAAGCAAGCTTGAGAGAGAGACAGAGACACAGAGAGAGAGAAAGAGAGAAAGGGAGAGAGAGAGAGAGAAAGGCAGAGACATACGGAGTGATAGGGAGAGAAAGGGACAGAGACAGAATCGTAAGGCTAAGAAAAAACTCAATAAACACCTAGAAAAAAAATGTAGAAAATGCGCATAAAGCTCACACACACACACACACACACACACACACACACACACACACACACATGCACAAACACACATACATGCTGACACACCGACACAAAACCCAACAGAAAGGAATAAGTACACCGACACCGACACCACCACCGCCCCCTCCCCTCTTCTCTGCTAAAACCTCACAGCACTCTTCCTACATCAACCCACCACCCCCTACAGTCCCCATCATATCTGTGTTTCTTCATGAAGGAAGACCAGCCCTCAAGACACGCCAGGAATACATTGAGAATTGACCGAGGGCAGTGTTCACTTTCCCAGCTGCAGTGACCATCACTCCACCCCATCACCATCCTCCCCACCAATCACCTCCATCATGGCGGACGCTGCACCTGCTCCCCTCCAACACGCGCTATCATCGAGGGAGATCAACAGCCGTTGCTCCCCCTCTGTCTCCCAGCCAGATTAGTGAGGCTGGGAGGGGTGAAAATTCTCAACAACAGAGGCCGTGAACTCTTTCTAACCACTGGCTTTCTCCTGGTGAAACGCCCACTTTGGGCATGCAGGGAGGCTTTTGCTGACAAAAGAAATTCACTGTTCCTGTGAGGAGAGGCTCCTAAGTTTTGCATGTTGGCAATTTTCTGCCTGGTTTAGTTAGGGGTCAAGTTTAGTCCTTCAAGGCTTGGTGAGATTCTGAATGGTTTGTTTTAATAACCTGATGTTAACAATGGCCTTTGTCTTTTCACTGGCACAGTGGAACATTAATAATAATACTAATAATGACAACAACGATAATAAATAACTACAACAATAATGATAAAATAACATTATTATTGTCTAACTATTGTTACAATGCTTTTTCTTCTTCTTCTTCTTCAACTTCTTCTTCTTTTTGTTCTTCTTCTTCTTCTTCTTGTTACCGTAATTATCATTGTTAACATCTTAACTGTTGACTTTGAACACTGTAAACCTATTGCTATTGTGAATTCAGCTGTTCCGCGCTTCTACCAAGAGAACCACTCAATCTGAAACGTTGCACACATGATTCTCACATTCAATGCCACGCGTTTCTGAAACGTGCCCGAATCAAATGTACTCAAACAACTTCATATACTTGAAACCAGATCAATAATCCCTCTGCAATCCAAATCATACAAAATCTTATATGCTTCGGTAGGACAGAGAGAGGGAGAGAGAAAGAAAGAACACGAACACGTACACGACCACTTCGTGGATGGTAGAACGGATAGCTGGCAACTTACACTATGCCCTCGTTGGAAAGAGAATAACCGTTTTAAGACAGGTCGAAAAAAGAGAGAGAGAGAGAGAGAGAGAGAGAGAGAGAGAGAGAGAGAGAGAGAGAGAGAGACAGACAGACAGACAGAGACAGAGATAGACAGACAGACAGACAGACAGAGGATAAAAGGGGTGTGGAGGAAGAAGAAGAGGGTAGAAAAGAGAGTCTTTCGGGGTGGGATGGTGGCGATCGAAGGGTATTCTCCACCATACTCTCCCGAAATGCACTTCTTGAAGATAGAAAAAAAAATGATTAGAAAAAAAGTGCCTGGTCATAAACCACAACCCTGGACGTCTTCGACCATTTCTACTGTCTCCTTTTTGACAAACGAAACAACTGAAATATCGCTGGAAGAGTGCTTAGATTAAGTTGTCAGGGGAAGGGATGTCACTCTATCCTACGCCAACAGGGGATACTCTGAAGAGGAAAATAAAAAAAATAGAGTGGGGGTAGGCTAAACGAAATGAGAAGAAATCAATGAAAAGACAAAACAGCATAAAAGAAAACCGAAGCCAAACGAAACGTGAAAAACATTCGGACATGTCGAGTCCGCTGCCGGTAATAAGGTGATGGAACGTTTCGGTTTTAGCCGTCCTGTGAACAAAAAGCTTTGTGACAGCGGGAGATAACTCTGAAGACGGAAAGGTCAGGTCCAGATAACCTGCTCCCCCCTCTCCCCCCACCCACGCCCCCCTCCCCCCCCCAAAAAAAAAAAAAAAAAGAAGAAGAAGAAAAGTAAAAGGAAGCAATATATAGCCAAAACGTGGGCGGCGGTAGACGTGTATGAAAAAAAACGAGAGGGAAAAGTAAAGAAAGGAAAGAATCCCAACACGCGCATTGATCTGATCACCTACAATTCAAACTATTATTCTCCATCCTCTGCATGTAACAATTTGTCTTTCTGCCATAGAGGGCACTTCTTTCTGGGATCTGGAAATGTCTTTCTTTTATTACGCTGTTTGCAAGGGTGTCTTCGCACGCAGTATGCATCAATGATGATGCAGCTTAAAAAAATCGAAACTCATACAACAAACGGGATGTCCATCTTATAGTGTTTCAGATTCGCGATTTCATCTTCCGTGCCTATTTCTGGAACTGGTAAAAGACCACTGGTAAAGCAAAGTAAAGTATATTTTGTTCGTTCTAATAGGCAGATGTGTAGAGCAAAATGGAATATTGATTGTCCTAATACAGTCAATTTGTTTAAACTGACCAAACGGAATAAATAAGGTTGAATGTTTTTCTCGAGTGGAAGGATAATATCCAAAAGAAAAGTCAGTGGATGCTGTGGGCGCACTTGCTTTCTACTTGCTCTTCATTGAACAAACAGATTTGTTTTTGCTTGGTTTGCAATAATGAAAGGTCCAATTTTGTAGACATTACAGAGGAGAGATGTTAGCCCCTTAAACTATTTTAGATGATTATCTCTTTCTGTGAAACAAACAAGCTTATCATGAGAATATATTTCCTGACGAATATTTCGACATGAAAATAAGAGAAAATGAACAAGCAGCCAGAAACAATCAAGATAAAAGGATGGACATTTTAAGATAATTTTTCTAATCTTGTCTCTCTCCCTTTTCCGCTCTGTCTCCCTATTCTTCTCCCCCTCTCATCTTTCTCCTTTACCTCTCTCTTCCCCTTCTTATTCCCTCTTTTCTTCCTCTCTTTATCTTTCCCACTTTCAATATGC
>CM031620.1:9550782-9553282 GCA_018398815.1 Conus ventricosus | reverse complement strand
GGGAGAGAGAGAGAGGGGAGAGAGGGGAAGAAGAGAGAAAAGAGAAGAATAATTGAAGAGAATAGAGGACAAGACAGACAGAGAGAGAGGCAGAGAAAAAGACTGACAGAGGACAGGCACCAAGACAGATGATAGACAGACAGGCTGACAGAGAGACAGGCACCAAGACGACTGATAGACAGACAGGCACAGAGAACCGACTGACAGACACAAGGGCAGACACAGAGACAGACTGACAAGACAGACAGACACAGAGACTGACAACAGACAGACACAGAGACAGATGACAGATACAAAGACAGACAAACAGACGAGGAATCAGGAGACTGACAGACAGAGACAAAAGAGACAAAATGACAGACACACGAGCAGATGACAGACACAGAGACAGGCTGCCAGGCATGGGACTGACTACAGGCAGACAGAGGACTGACAGACAGACAGAGATTGGCAGACAGACACAGAGAATGACAGACAGACACAGAGACTGACAACGGGACAGATCAGAGACAGACAGACACAGAGAGAGACTGACAGCACAGAGACTGACAGACAGACACAGAGAATGACAGACAGGAAACAGAGACATACGAGACTGACAACAGACAGACACAGAGAATGGACAGACAGACAGACACAGAGACAGATGATAGACAGACAGACCACAGCTTTACATTTCCGTCCTTATTGAGACACTTAGTTGAAAGGGCAAAAAATAAGGCTTTACACATTTTTTAATCCATATTTTTGTTGCTGTAGTCTGGCGGGGCATGTAATCAAATTGTGTACTACTTAACTATGGAAAATTAATTTCCCCAAAGAAAGTGTGACGTCATTTTTGCACAATATTGTGTTTGTTGTCATTGTTCTAATATTGCCTGACCACTTGCGTAAAAGCTTTCATGCGGCATCTATGTTATCTACAAGAAAATAAACCGTCGAGTTTGGTATTGAAAGAATTGTTGGGAATTCGCCAATTCAGTCATCTCATAGTGCAGATATATTACATTTTTCATGACAATAACTAATATCAAACCTACAGCCCCATTTGTAATGGCCGCTCAACCTTGCCGAACGCATTGCTGCCAGACCAGCTATGCACAGATGACATTCAGTTGGCCGAATACAGTGCGGTTAGCTGGCGGGGTGGGGAGCGGCCTGCAGAAAACCCCCCTTTTCCCCTCACCTGCATTCACAGCTGGTCTTGCAGCTGTAAAACTCCCTGCGACTCAAAACTAAGTAACTTGCTCTGAACAGCCGTGAGACACAGATGACAGACACAGAGACTGACAACCCGACAGGGCACAGAGAATGACAGACAGACACAGAGACAGCTGATAGGCAGGCAGACACAGAGACAGACTGAAAGACAGAAAGACTGACACAGACAGAGAGACTAACAACAGGGCACAGAGACTGACAGACAGACACAGGACCCGTTTTGACAGACACAGAGACTGACAACAGACAGACACAGAGACTAACTGATAGACACAGAGACTGGGCAACAGACAGACACAGAGACTAACTGACAGACACAGAGACAGACAGACACAAAGACTGACAACAGACAGACCAGAGACAAACAACAGACACAAAGAATGACAGACAGACAGGGCAGACCCCAGACTGACAGACACAGAGACAGACTGGCAGACACAGAGACTGACAACAGACAGACACAGAGACTAACTGGGCAGGGCACAGAGACTAACTGACAGACAGAGAGACAGACTGACAGATAAGAGAATGGCAGATAGACAGGGCTGACAGATACAGAGAATGACAGATAGACAGCTGACGAAACAGAGAATGGCAGATAGACAGATGACAGACAGAGACTTGACTTCCAGACAAACACAAGACGACAGACCGCACAAGAACTTGAATGACAGACAGTCAGACAGACACAGAGGGGAGGGACGTTATTTGGAGCGGAGCGGAAAGGTGGTAATGGGGACAAAACAAAGACCCACACAAACAAGGAAACCCCAAAAATGAAACAAAGAAAACTTACCCGAAGATTTCATGAAGTGGCGAGCAGTCAAACGTCCCCATGTGGGATCACTCAGCAGTCAGCATCCCCCTGTGGGATCACTCAGCAGTCAGCGTCCCCCTGTGGGATCACTCAGCAGTCAGCATCCCCTTTTGGGATCCCCTCAGCAGTCAGCGTCCCCCTGTGGGATCATCAGCAGTCAGCATCCCCATGTGGGATCACTCAGCAGTCAACGTCCATGTGGGATCACTCAGCAGTCAACACTCCCTGGGGGATCATCAGCAGTCAAACACTCCATGTGGGATCACTCAGCAGTCAACACTCCGTGTGGGATCACTCAGAGTCAACATCCGTGTGGGATCACTCAGCAGTCAACACTCCCTGTGGGATCACTCAGCAGTCAACACTCCATGTGGGATCATCAGCATCGCACTCCATGTGGGATCACTCAGCAGTCAGCACTCCATGTGGGATCACTCAGCAGTCAACACTCCCTGTGCGATC
>CM031620.1:9521950-9531950 GCA_018398815.1 Conus ventricosus | reverse complement strand
TTATTCTCTTTCAGTCAAACTGTGGCTTCAATGCATGGTTATTCAGTTTTTTAAATGGGTTGAATATTGCCCTTCTTGAAAATTTTTAAAAATCTTTCGCTATCATTTTCCTCAAAATATTTCTTAGATCCACGTGCTGCTTTATTGCGTGTTATTCCCAGTTTTTTCTAAATATGTGAATATCGCCTTTTATTTTGTTCTTTTTAATCTAGAATGTTATCACAATATTTAGTTTATTTAATTCTTGCTCTATAGCATCGGTATCTCATGTTATTATTTTATTTTTTATTTTGGGTAAGCTTTTTTTTTACCATGTCTCTGATAAACAAGTATGCTGTTTATTATTGTTTTTTCTTTGCTAGTTAGTTCTATAATGCGTTGTTCTGGCGGGTTTATTTGCTCCGATTTGTGTTTGTATATTGCGGAAATCGTAATGTGTCGCGAAATTTCTGTGTTGGTGTTAGTATGCATGCTATATATACTGACATCCATATAGAAAACTCGCGAAAAATTGAAAGGGCTATTTTTCGGTGAAAAGGGGTGAATATACAATATTGAACCATTAGTGGGCAATTGTTTTGGGTCCAAGACTCACGTGCAGTGAAAAAAATTTGTGAGCAACACAATCATTCCCGGCATTGGAGGGTCAGCAAAAATGGCAAACTTGTTGCTGCATGATGAGGCATGCGAGCACACCATGCAGAGCCATTTAATCGCGACAATTCGCAGGCTATGCAGCCTTTATAAAGCCGCGCTACAAGGTTCAGTAACGACTTGCCGTCTGGCGCTACAGAGATCCAAGACTACGAGCAGAGGAACGCAATCGTGCCCTAGGCCATCTGGAGGCTGTGTGGATGCCAGGCAGGTCGCCAACATCTTTAACGTCCACATCTCAACCATCTAATGTCTGCCAGCACCGCATGCGAGTCACTGGTACCACTGAATGAGAGATCGTCCCCGGTGTCACGAGTTTGTCACGGAGGCCTACGACGTTTGACCCATCTAGGGATGGCGGGAAATTACTCATATTTATGGTCGTTGCGCTGTTGTCCGTTGTATCCGTCCCTTAAGGTGGCTTGTAGTTGCTCGTTGCACTTGGTGTAGTTTCACTCAACTTCGTTTGCTTTCTCTCTCTCTCTCTCTCTCTAATTCCACTGCCCGTCAATCATCCTGCAGTTTCACACGGGTGGCTGGTACCTTTCTCTCGAACTTGCTGTCTACGGCCTCTCGCCTGTCCTTTTTACTGTCGCACTGCTTCATTTCTTTTATTTTTGAAGTATGCTCACTCTGGTGACGCGCGTGGCATGTTTGGCCGCCATTGCTGAGGGGAGGCGTTACTCTTCACTCGAGCGGAAGATGTCCTGGACGCCTGCGCCGGTCCTGTTCCTTCAACCGTAATCATCGAGGGTACAGTCGGTATCTTCAATTCCTACAGTCGGCCTGTAGGAGAGGACTCTACTTCTTCTTTCTCCGCATCTGCGCTTCTGTGAAGGGGGGGCGGGGGGGTGGGGGGGGGGGGGGGGGGGGGGGTTGGGGGGGGGGGGGGGTGTGGGGGGGGGGGGGGGGAGGGGGTAGATATCGACGGACAGAGGCAGAGAGAGTCTTTGACCCGCCT
This sequence comes from Conus ventricosus, assembly GCA_018398815.1. Classification (NCBI taxonomy): domain Eukaryota; kingdom Metazoa; phylum Mollusca; class Gastropoda; order Neogastropoda; family Conidae; genus Conus; species Conus ventricosus. The sequence goes on along the minus strand of CM031620.1, from coordinate 9,530,335 downwards.
CTTCGGGTCACCCTCGGTAGCTGTAAGCATCAGTTTCCGTGGTTTGTTTGTTTTGGTTTTGTTGTTGTTAGCCGGTTTTTTCTTCTCTTTTGCGCAATTTTCTTTTGTTTTTTCAAAATTGTTAAAGAAAGTATTGTTTTGAGACCTTTTCTCTGGTTAATCCAATCTTTAACCTGGCCATTTCTAAATATCGTCCAAAATCTTTCCTCCTGTTTATGCCGCTGGTGATGCGGTATCCGTGGGGATGGGAGAGAACCTGGTGATTCAGGGTTGGAACTTGCTTGGTCTCGCCGTCCGCCCCTGTCACATTTTCTCCGGACTCTTATCCTTCGCCACCGTCTGTTTTTTGTGTTGTGGCAAGGAGAACGAGTTTTATGTTCGCGAGCGTGCGTACGCATGATTTGTCGTCGATGCGTGTTGGAGATTTTTTATTTTGAAATTGCTAGAAAATGTGACAATTATGCCATTGAATGGTATTATTTGCAAATGTGGTGCAGTTTATAAAGCATGGTCGCTGTGTTGTTTATTTCCTAAGAAAGGAAATGTTAAACGTGAGTGAGAGAAGGGTGAAGAAATAATTCATTTTTAGTTTTATAGCCTGTTGAATTAATGCATCCCTTACTGCTTCATGTAGAAGACTTTAACATTTGATTGGTTTACTGTGTTAATGCACAGGTCCCTGTGTTGAGCTGGGGTTGTTGGTGCATTTAGTAGACCCATCCCCCTCGCCCATCAGGCGAGTGGCTGTTAAGATTTAGCAGCATGGTTCCAGACTGTACTGACGGCGGGGTTCCAGTACCCTTCCCTTCTTCCTCCTTCTTCCTTACCAGTCTTCTTCCTCCTCCCTTTCTTTCTCTCCTCCCACTACGTATTCCTTCCCCCCCTCCCGGGGCTTCACCCGAGTCTGGACTGGTGGGTGCCACGTCTGGTTGAGCCAACGCTCTGGCTGGGACCCGCGACTGGAAGGTGCCACGTGCTGGTTGAGGCCAACCTCTGGCTGGGACCGGGGCGACGGATGGTGCCCAGCGTGCTGGTGAGGCCACGCTCTGCTGGGACCCGCGAGACTGGAATGTGCCACGTGGCTGGTTGAGGGCCGACGCTCTGCTGGACCGCGGACTGGGATGGTGCCACTTGCTGGTTGAGGCCCCACGCTCTGGCAGGACCGCGGGACTGATGGTGACACGCGCCTGGTTGAGGCCACGCTCTGGTCGGGGACCGGCGGACTGGTAGAAAAGCCCGCCGGTCGGTTGACTGGCCGCCCTGATCCCCGTCCCAGGACCTCCGTAACACGCCACGTTTCTCCCCCCTCTCCCCCCCCCCCCCCCCTCCTGGACGTCGCTCTTCACAGCCTCTTGTGTGGTCGAGGGTGTCGGCTTGAGCGCCTCCCTTTCAAGAACCACCCGGTTCGAGCACCTAGTGTGAACAGGTGCTCCCAGTAGACTTGACGGAGGCAAGGGTGCGGAGCACTCAGGGTGAGGGAAGGGATGGATGCTGGAACTGTTTCTTTATAATTGTGTATATGTCCATATTGCTGGAATCTGAAATTGTGATGTGTACTCCCGTATGGTGAAATGTTTATTTATAATTGTGCATGTTGTGTGGTGTTGGAGTTGCTAGATTGAGATTGTGCATGTTTGTGTGCGATTTGGAATGCTTATTGTGAATGTGCATGTTGGTTGATTGGAATGCTTATTTATGACTGTGTGGTTGGTGTGAATAAATGGGGTGGTTGTATCGAAATCTTTCTCGTGTGTCTCTTGCGGGCGTGTGAGTCAGTCACTCCCTTCACTCCCACCGTAGAACCGATCCTGTCAGTGCAGACCTCCAGGGGTGCGGACGTGAACAGTTGTGGGGGCTCGTCCGGGATGTGAGGCACGACTGTCTCTCTCGTTTCGGCGGGGGGGGGGGGGGGGAGTACCTGTTAAGGTTTGTCTTTTTGTATATGTTTGTCCGTTTTGTCGTGTTTTGTTTGTGGGTGTGCTGGGTGACTCCAAATGAGTGAAGGAGGTTTTTGGTGCCTGAAGGAACATCCGGCGTGACTGGTATCAGTGAGACCGAGGGAGTCGACCGCGTCCAGACCTCCTCCGCCGGGTACCTCACGCAGAAAGCGGTCCGTAAGTCTTGGCCTTTTCTGTTGCCGACTCAGTCTGCCATTCCGTTTGTAGTGAGCCAGTTTTTTTTTTTTTTTTTTTTTTTTTCTTTTTTTTACTTCCGGGTGGTTTTATTGAGTACAGGGGGTTGTATCGGACGTTAGGGTCCCTTTTTTTCCCTCTCTCCGGATTCGTCTGCCTGTTTGATTTTCCGGCCAGCCCCACCGCACTGTTTTGCTTCGAGCTGTGAGCGCGGTGTTGCCAGAGGGGGCAGCCGACATAGTTTTTGTTTTGTTTTTTTTTTCGGTGACCCCACCGCACTGGTTGCTCGTGTGTAGAGCGCGGTGTGCCAGAGTGGGAGCAGCCGGAACTTGTCCCGCACGACCTACGCACACGACTCACATACACACATATACACAACGAACACCCTAGAAAATATTGTTTTTTTCAAGTGGAAATTGTGTTTCCCCTGTATGTGATAACTGTAGGATATTGTTGTCATGGCAAGACCGGTGCTGTGGTATGGCGACGCGTGCGTCAAAAGAGAAGAAGGGTCTTCAGGAGGTATCCCACTGTTAGTACCAGTACTGTCGACTACAAGACTTATACTTATTCCAGGCTGTAGCCGATAGTCCCACGAGTACTTTCTACTTCTTCTTCGCTAGGGGATTTTCCTGCTGCAGACCCCGACTGGCAACGTTCCGCTCGGAAGCGTCAGAGTATAGCGAAGCAACTGTGGGCTTCTGTTGAGTCGCAGAAGACCGAAACCCTCTCTTCTCCATGCTTCCCCTCCGTAAGGAGTATTGCCCCGGGAGACTTTCCTCATGGTAAGGACGAGACCCAAGGGACGGTGTCAAACGGTCTTCCTCCCTTGTCGGAGAGGTGAACCCCTAGCCCAGGACATCACCTCCGTCCTGATGTTTCTGGAGCGGCAGCGTCGGGAAAGGGCTGCTCAGCGTAAGGGAAGAGTTGGATAGGAGGGAGGCTCGGGCGCTGGAGAGGAACTTGCCAGACGGAGCTCTTCGTAAGGAAGAGCAGCCAGACAGGAGATCAGCGTAGGGAAGAGGCTGCACAGCGTAGGGAGGAGGCTGCCCAGACAGGAGGATTCTCGTATGGAAGAGGCTGCCAGGCAGAAGCCCTCCGTAGGAAGAACTATACCAGGATGGAGGCTCTGCGTAGGAGGAATGGAACAGACTTCTTTCGCGGTCCTCCCGCATCTGTAAATCAGGGGGTTGTCGACAGGCAGGTGAAAGAGGTTCGAGAGCCCAAAGTTAAAGCTTTTCCAGAGATCAGACCTAGTGAGGGACATTGAAATGTTCCTAGAGCATTCTGAACAAGGTTTCTTATTCATACCAATTGTCTGAGGAACAAAAGGCCATGCCACGCTTTTTTTCTGGTTTATCTGGTGCTGCAAGGGAGTGTGTTCTCACATTAAATGAAGCGCGTCTTTGCGACATGCAGTTCTCTGCCGTAAGCGATTCCACCTGAACCCCAGAGACTAACAGGAGAAGTTCAGGACCAAGAAGAAGAAAACGACGAGACCTTCGTGCAGTTTGGTGATAGCTGCGCAAAACGTCTAGGGTACTGGCGTCATTGGCTAAGTGAGGCTGGAGATCTGATCCACATTTGAACAGCTCACCACACTGTGTCCCCAGAGTTGAGGATCCGGAGAGGCGAGACAGCACCTCAGATTTTCGCGGTTGCGATTCATACCGCTGAGGTGTTTGCTGAAGCCGCAGGCTTATGGGCAATCGCCCAGATACTGAGAGGAAGCCCTCCACAGATTTAGTGTGCAATAAGGCGCGACAGACTGCTAGCGGGTGGAACAATGCAGGCATTCATCGGGGATTTCAGCGCCCGGACTGTGTTTTCTTTGTGGTCGTCCTGGCCACATTAGGAAGATTGTCCTAAACCGAGCTGGTAGTCGTGGGCTGTCTTTCCCCCACGTCCTCGTGCCACGGCTAACGTGGGTTCCATCCCCGCTTTCTGGTGATTCAGAGTGCTCAGTGTTTGTCACTCTGTTGTTGTTCCTCCTTGGTCGACACATCAGGATCGGAGCATCAACGATCTTTGTGATAAAATTTGTTTCCCCTGAGGCCCGGCGGGGCGCTAGTTATGATGTGTTGGCGGTTGGAGGCTGGTTTTTACCTCCATCCCGTACCTTTCCATTAACTCGTTTTTCTCTATCTCCACCCTCCCTACTTTCTGTGGCGAAGTATGGGCCATCGCGTGGAGCGACCTCTGGTAGTCCCTTATCCATAGGGAATACTATCACCTTCGGCAGTAAGACGGAGCGCAGTCAGCCCGTGCTACGGATTAGTGCCCGTACAGGCGTGTGTGGGAGTCGCCACACCCCAAAGCTCAGAAGCAGGAACGAGAATTGCGTCCCCGTTCTTCACCGGATCTCAGACGGGAGGTTCTGCAAGGGCCGATCCTGCTAGCAATTATCGTCTCAGGCCAGGGCTTGGATGTCCAACGCCACGACAACTTGTGGATCGTCCGCACTCAGTCGGCCCGACACGCCAAGTGAGCTTTAAGCTGCCACAAGGGAAATCCTCTTTAAGAGTTTTTCACTCAAGCGGATCGTGTGGCCAAGCAGCTTGTCGTTCCCAAAGCTTGAGAGAATCTGTTCTTCCGGCAGGCCCATGTTCCCTATGGCAGTGTCCAATATGGCTCAAAGCGGACTCTCGAGCGTAAGACAAGACATCTTTTGGCCAGGGATGGAACTCACAGGTTAGGCCAGTACTGCCGCAAGTTGCGATGTCCTGCCAGCGACATACACCTAAGGGTCGCTTGAAGCGTGTTCCCCTAGGGTCATCAGCAGTGCCACTGGTTGGGGAGGCATTCAGCAAGGTTTGGGGTTGACCTGGTGACCCATTAATCCTCCATCCATCGCGGTCACCTCTACACTTCGTAGTTGGTAGAATCTGCGAGTCGATAACCCAGAGCAGTCCCGCTTAGGACTATCGATGCCCCTACTGTTTGCTGAATCTCCTCAGGCAGATTTTGGACCGCACTGGCGAGCCCAAGAAGAAGTACGGCCGGAAGTTTTACTGGAGAGCGATCATCAATCCTCACCATGGCTTGGAACCGGATCCGGCCCAGTCAGTCTCGCGACTCATGAGTTAGGCAGTGGAACTGCAGAGTCATGGCGTTCACTTTCCGTCCTACAAGGGTTCCTGTAATACGGATCGGACTATTTCTTAGGCCGAGCTCCGTAGTCAGCACATTGGAAAATCAGTGAGAAGGGACACTCCCTCAACCAGGTTCTATATCCCTTTGGTCTCTGTATCAGTGTACTGAAATTTCACATCATTGATGGTAAACGTAGTGAATCCCCATGTTCGATTGTTTACTTACATGGTTTGGAAGTTTGCTTAGTTGTTTAATAAATTAGTATTATGTATTTCCCTGTATATTCCTATACGTAGAATTTTTGTATTGGATTCCTCGTACTCTGTCTAGGCACAGAGAGGTTGGGTTCGGTCCCCAGGTTGTGATTTATGCCATGCGTCAAGTACAACAGGAGCACTGTATCTCAAAGAAACAGATGCTTTTAGAAGGGGGGTTTGTCACGATTTGTCACGAGGCCTACGACGTTTGGACTCCAACTAGGGTGGCGGAATTACTCATTTAAATTAGTGTCGTTTCTGTTGTCGTGTATCCGTCCCCTTAATGTGGCTTGTCGGTGCGGATGCACTTGTGAAGTTTCTAGTCTCAACATCGGTTTGCTTTCTCTCTCTCTCTCTCTCTCTAATTCCACTGCCCGTGCTATTTCATCCGGCAGGTTCACGGGTGGCTGGTACCTTTCCTCTCGAACTTGCTGTATCGGCCTCGTCGCCTTCCTATTTACTGTCGCACGTGCATCATTTCTTTTAGTTTGAATTATGCTCACTCTGTGACGCAGCGTGGCATGTTGCCGCCATCCTGATGGAGTTAGCTCTTCACCGTCAGCGGAAGATTCTCTGGACGCCTGCCTCCGGTCTTGGTTCTTTCAACGTATCATCGAGGGTACAGTCGGTATCTTCAATTCCACAGTCCGCCTGTAGAGATGGACATTCACGTCCTTCTTTCTCCGCATCTGCGCTTCGTCCTCTTCTCTCGACTGGACAAGGGCAAGGAAGGGTCTTTGACCCCCTCTTCTGGGTCACCCACGGGTAGCTGGTAGCAGCATTTTTATCGTGTTTGTTTTGTTTTGGTTTTGTTGTTGTTAGCCGGTTATTCTTCCTTTTGCGCAATTTTCTTTTGTTTTCAAAATTGTAAAAGAAATAATTGTTTGAGACCTTTTCTCTGTTAAATCCAATCTTTAACCTGGCCATTCTAAATTAAATCCAAAATCTTTCTCCTGTTTATGCATCTGGTGATGCGGTAGTCGGTGGGATGGGAGAGACCTGGTGATTCAGGTTGGAACCTGCTTGGTCCTCGCTCGTGCCACGCACCCTGTTCACATTCGCCGGACTCTTTTCCTTCGGCCACCGTCTGTTATGGTGTGTGCAAGGAGAACGAGTTTAATGTTCGCGAGCGTGGCGTACGCATGATTTGTCGTTTCGGATGCGTGGTTGGAGATTTGTGTTTATTTTGAAATGTGGCCATAAAAATGTGACAATTATGCCATTGAATATATTTGCAAATGTGGTGGCAGATTATAAAAGCGATGGTCGCTGTGTTGGGTTTATTTCCTAAGAAAGAAATGTGGTGTAAACGTGAATTAGAGAAAGGTGAAGATAATTCATATCTGTTTTATAGCCTGTTGATTTAATGCAGTCCCTTACCTGCTCATGTGAGAAGACTTAACGATATGATTGGTTACTGTTGAATATGCTCAGGTCTGTGTTGAGCTGGTTGTTGGTGCATTTAGTAGACTTCCTTCCCCTCGCCCATCATGCGAGTGGCTGTTTAAAGATTTAGCAGCAGGTCGACTGTACTGACGCGGGGTACCAGTAACCCTTTCCTTATTCCACTCCTTCTTCCTTCCTTCTTCCTTCCCTCCCTTATCTTCTCTCCTCCCAGCTACGTTTTCCTTCCCCACCCTCCCGGGGGCTTCACTCCGGATCTGGACTGGATGGTGCCACGTGCTGGTTGAGGGCCACGGCTCTGCTGGGACCCGCGGACTGGATGGTGCACGTGCTGGTTGAGGCCACGCTCTGAGCTGGGACCCTGCGGGCTGGATGGTGCGCACGTCTGGTTGAGGGGCCGACGCTCTGGCTGGGACCGCGGACGGATGGTGCCAGTACGTGCTGGTTAGAGCCACGCTCTGGGCTGGGACCGCGGACTGGATGGGCCACGTGCTGGTTGAGGCCAGGGGACGCTCTGGCTGGGACCAGTGGACTGGATGGTGCCACACGCTGGTTTGAGGCCACGCTCTGGTCGGGACCGCGGGACTGGTAGAAAGCCGCCCGTCTTGACTGGCCGGCCCTGAATCCCGACCAGGACCTCCAGTAACACCGCCACGTTTCATCCCCACCCCCCTCCCCCCCTCCGGAACGCGCTCTCACTGCCTGCTTGTGTGTCGAGGGTGTCGGCTTTGAGCGACTCCCTTCAAGAACCAACCCAGTTCGGAGCACCTAGTGCGACAGGGTCTCCCAGAGACTTGACGGAGCAGGTGTGAGGCACACACTCCAGGGTGTGGGAAGGGATGGATGCTGGAAATGTTTCTTTATAATTGTGTATATGTCATATGTGCTGGAATGCTGTAATTGTGATTGTGTACGTCGTATGGTGAAATGTTTATTTATAATTGTGCATGTTGTGTGTGTTGGAGTGCTTGATTGTGATTGTGCATGTTGTGTGCGTTGGAATGCTTGATTGTGATTGTGCATGTTGTGTGTGTTGGAAATGCTTATTTATAAACTGTGTGTGTTGGTGTGAATAAATGGGGTGTTGTATCGTAATCTTTCTCGTGTGGTCTCTTGCGGGGCGTGTGAGGTCAGTCACTCACTTCACTCCCACCTAGACCGATCCTGTCAGGGCAGGACCTCCAGGGTCGGTCGTGACACCCGGCCAGGCCGTCCTTGGGTCACCACACAAAGAGAGGATCACCATCTTGTTCGAACCCATCTGCGGACAGGCGGCAAACAGCCGCTAAGACTGCTCGACAGGTGCCTGGGAATCTCCAGCAACGAATCAGCCTCAACACTCTACGGCGGCATCTTCAGGAGAATGGGCTGGCATGTAGGCGTCCTCACAGAGGTCCGGTACTGACACCAAGACACCGGCAGGACAGGCTGCAGTGGGCACAAGCCCGAATCAACTGGCGCAGGCAGCAGTGGGGACGCATACTGTTCTCAGATGAGAG
>CM031620.1:9494106-9505950 GCA_018398815.1 Conus ventricosus | reverse complement strand
CTCTGTCTGTAAATTTTCGGATATAAAGCCTGGTGCACCCACCGTGTATATGGGCGCGTTCAAACACAACTGCTTTTCCCTGCGTTACTCTATGGAATGTGTTCAGTCCTGGCTACTTTCCCTACGCTACTCTCTGAAAACTTTAGTAAATAGTATTAAAAACGATAATCCTGCACAGTATGTTTGTTTGTAGATAATCGTTATTTTTGGTTATTGACGTCTTACTTGTCAGAGAACAGTAATATGCGCTTGCGTGTGTGTGTCGTCTGCCCGCCTCTCTGTCTGTCTGTCTGTCTCTCTCTCTTCTCTGTCTGTCTGCCGTGATTCTCTCTCTCTCTCTTCCGCCACAGGAAAAGGCGGCTTTAGGCCACTTTCGCCCAAAAACTCGGTGGTTGAGCAAGTGGGGTTGAACAGACATTTATCTGTTCTCTCCACGCTCTCTCACACAACGGGCTGCCTACCTGGGAAGTGTCGTCAGAAGAGCTGCCTGCTGGCACCACATTCAGGCGTTTCCCCGTGTGAGTCAATCGAATATCAGTCACTCAGTGTCGCAGAAGATGTATGCTTCTGTGTATACGTGTCATCAATACCAACGGCCAAAGTGACCTTCTCTTTCGATACTTGGTGATAGGATTTTACGTATGTGCAAAATGTTATGCGTACGTTCACACAGAGAACCTCAGTGTTTAGTCTAAGTCGAAGAACGTTACGAAAAAAAGGAGTCAAACCAACGTTAACTCCGAGGAAAAAATCTCCCTGTGCCAAAAACAGCCCGGTGGGGATTGAACCATTAACCCCAGGATCATCGGGAAGACTCGGTGCACAACCAGCTAAGCTATTTCTCCCTGTTGATTATGTCTGTTGAATAAATTGTATATTTACTTTTGCTTTGATATTTCAATAGAAACCTTAGAAGGCATAATGTGAGGCTGAGAGGTCCTGTGAGTGTCTGAGACAGTTGATGACTCGTCTGCGCAGGAGTGGAATAGAAATCAAGAAAATCTCTCTCTCTCTCTCTCTCTCTCTCTCTCTCTCTCTCTCTCTCTCTCTCCTCTCTCTCTCTCTCTCTCTCTCTTGAACTAAAACAATTACTTGCAAACGAAAATGTGCATATTACAAGTGATATTGCTATATACATTTATTATGCATTGAAAAAAAAGAGAAGAACTAATATCCCAAACAGTATGAATAATTAGTTACCCTCATAAATTAGCATTATGAATACATCGAAAAATATACTTTTGTTGTCATTTCTCTTTTTTTCTCTTTATGTGTGCACTGCACCTCACATGGTATAGGCCGGAGGCCTGAAACATTGAAATTGTGTTCAACTGTGTTCAGTTGTTCTCTCTCTCTCTCTCTCTCTCTCTCTCTCTCTCTCATCTCCTCTCTCTCTCTCTCTCTCTCTCTCTCTCTCTCTCTCTGTTGCTAAGGTTAACCACTAAACCTCTATTCTCAGTTTGATGCGTAAATTCACAAACATCCATCCACGTGACAAGAGAGATGCAGTGACAGATTAGTGTGAAAGGTTCTGGAATCGGTGCCAGAGCCCGCCTCGTCCTCTGCCAGAATAGCTGGATCAGTTCTGTCCCACTGGCTACGCTTCCTCTCTGGTGTGCTGCCTATCTGATCTGCAATGGAACGTACAGCCTTTGAGTTTCCTGAGAGTGGTCCATCTATTATGAACAAGGACAGCTATTCAATGTTCTCTTCTAGCGCCACAGTGAAATCCAGTGCAGTAACAGTATACCCCACCACTACCACTCCCACTGACATCGCCTCTAGTCGAATCATCAGCGTAAACCATGAACAAAAGTATTGTCCTCATCGTCGAAATCGTCGTCATTGTCATCAGTATTATTATTAATCATCGTGGTCGTCATTGTTCTCGTCTATGAATGCATGTACGTACGTGCATATGTAATGCATGTAAGTACATACATATGTATGTATGTATGTATGTATGTATGTATGTTATGTATTGTATGTATGTATGTATGTATGTATGCATGCATGTTTGTATGTATGTATGTATGTATGTATGTATGTATGTATGTATGTATGTATGTATGTATGTATGTATGTATGTATGTATGTACGTAGATATTAAGTAGGTAGGTTGATTGGTAAGCAGGTATGCATCCTTACTTGCACATACGTACGTCTGTTCTAATGTATGCATATGTCTCCTTACCTGTTTATCTATCCACATATACTCACATGAATTTGTTTATCTGTCCGTCGGTCTGTATGTCTTTGTGTTTCTGTCTGTCTGTCTATCTATCTGTATATTTGTGTCCCTCTTTCTCTCTGTCTCTTCTGTCTGTCTGTCTGTCTGTCTGTCTGTCCTGTCTGTCTCTCTCTCCTCTCTCTCTCTCTCTCCTCTCTCTCTCTCTCTCCTCTCTCTCTCTCTCTCTCTCACGTGGTCCTTAAGGCTCCCAAAACCACCACCCAAAGGTCACACGACCATCCAATACCGCTCTTTCAAAAAGTTTAATGAAGCAGCATACCTCTATGACTTAAACATTTCCCATTTCACTTAACTTATAATTACTCAGACGTCGATGATGCACTGTCCTTCTGGTACCAAACATTCCTCACCATCATAAATAAACACGCGCCGTTACATCAAAAAAGAGTTAGGCATCCGCAGATGAACCCGTGGTTAACTCCAGAATGGCTGCAAGAAATGGTATCTACGTGACCAACTCAAGGCAGCAAATTTGACGAATACAAAGAGCAGAGAAACTTTGTTTCAAACGAAGTTGAAAAAGCCAAACGAGACTACTTCAGTCAAATGATAACGGATGCAAATTCCACAGCGCCAATGTGGAGGGCAATAAACACTATTGTACGCAACAAGCGTACAAATTCACAAACATCAAGCACCAACCTCACCCCGGACAAATTTAATACCCACTTTCTGTCATTATCAGATACCCTTACTCAAGCTTCACAGACTATAAGAGCACCAAATGAATATACATGCCCGACTTCCCTAATATCATTTTGCAAACAAAAACTTGGATCCAGTAACTCAATTAAAATTCCCCTTCTTGCTGTACATGAAGTAGGTATGCACATAGCGCAATTAAAGAATAAAAAAAACCCATGGGTCCTGATAACATACCCACATTTCTTCTCAAACTCGCTCTACCTTACATTGTTGAGTCTCTTACATACATATATAATCTATCCATTGAAACTGATGTTTTCCCTCAGGCGTTCAAAAACGCCAAAGTAATACCCCTTCCAAAATCAAATGATTTGTCGGATCCAAATAATTTCAGACCTATATCCTTACTATCGATTCTATCCAAACCCCTTGAAAGACACATACACACACACGTATCTCAGTTCATGGAGAAACACAAACTATTTCACCCACTCCAATCTGGATTCCGATCTAATCATTCCTGCCACACAGCATTATCACGAATATGTGACCATTTCTTTCAAATATGAACCAATCACAAATGACAGGGGTATGTCTTACTTGACTTCAAAAAGGCGTTTGATCTTGTTGATCATTCCATTCTTCTAAAGAAACTATCTGTCTACTTGAACCATACCCGACAATTTCATTATTCCAATCATACTTGAACGATAGGACTCAGTATGTGGGGCTTAATGGCAAAACCTCCACTTCAGACTTTGTCAGACATGGAGTCCCACAGGGCTCTGTACTAGGCCCCCTACTATTCTGCATCTTCATCAATGATTTACCATTGTCCGTATCAGATGAAAAGGTCACGACAGATTTATTTGCTGATGACTCGTCGCTCCAAACGAATGGTAGTGATCTACAGACAATAGAAACTTCTCTCCAGGAAAGTCTACACGACGTGTCAGACTGGTGTCATTCAAACTCAATGGTCATACACCCAGCCAAAACCAAATATATGATTATAGGCTACCCGCCAAAAACACCAGTTGACTCCTCTTTGCCTAAAACTTCAGTTGAATGGCACTTCTATCGAGCAGGTAGATGAGCATCGTGTTTTAGGGTTAACGATAGATAAAGAATTGAAATGGCAATCTCATCTAAATAACGTATGCAAGGTAGTCTCAAAACACCTTTTCCTGTTATCTCAATTAAAGCGCTACGTCAACAGTAATGTGCTTAAACTTTCTTCAATGCACACATAATGTCACGTATAAATTACGCCTCAACAGTGTGGGACGGCAGTAGTGACGTCCACAAAAAAGGCTGAATTCTCTCCATAGACGTGCAGCAAAGCTACTCCATCCAGCTGTATCTCTAACAACAGACGAAAAACTAAAAGCGCTGAACATACTTCCTCTGATAGGCAATTGGAATTCAACAAGGCATCATTTATGTTTACAATCTTGACAGATACTATGCCATGTTATATCAATGCCCTTTTTACAAGATCGAACAGCTTTTCCGGCTCGACGAAATTCCTTCTTCCCTACCCACGCATTGATCTATACAAAACAAGCCTAGCTTACTCTGGACCATATGTCTGAAACTCACTTCCCCCGAATCTACAAAACATGAATACTTTAAAACTTTTCAAGGAACATTTGCATAAACATTTTATGTCTCAGTAGTTAAATTATTCGATTACAATGATTAGCGTCCATTCGCTAAGTCTTCTGTGAACCATACTTTGAATAAATCGTCTCAACATAAAACCTACTCCGTTAAAATCGCTCATTCCCCACTCCCACTCTGTCTACCATCCCTTTTCCCTCCCCCTACCTACCATTCTCTCTTCCCCACCCTCCTCTGACCTCTCTCTCTGTGTAGTTTTTGTTTGTTTGTTTGCTTGTAAGTTTCCTTTTGTTTTACCATCCCCCATCTCATTAGTGCTTTTATGAGCAGTTTGCTTATCATTGTAGAATTAGATTATCATGTTGGTATGTTGAATTGTCTGTATGAATGATATGTGCTGAAATAATGTATGCATGACAAGGACAGATTGTAAGACTAGGCTTTGGCCTAAAATCTTCATCCTTTGGGTATTAAAGATCAATCAATCAATCAATCAATCAATCTCTCCATCTGTGTGTTCCCTCCTCCCCCTCTGTCTCTGTTTCTACCTGTCGCTAATCTGGTTGTTGTCTTAGACCTTCAATTCATTAGTTGAATTATTTACTCATTCATGACTTCTGCTTCTGCTTAACAGTCTGCCCCACCCCCATTCTGCCAGCCCCCAGGTGACCGTCAATGACCAAGCCACTACCCTGGGGCTCTCCTGCCCTTGGCTCAGCTCCAGATGCCAGACCAGTTTCCCTGGAGCTAAGATCGCCAGCACTGACCGCTGAATCCTGGCAGCAAATTGGCTGTTTTATGGGCGGCAACCCATTCCTCTGTCTGCGTCGTTCTTCGTCGGCCGGTCGTCAAGGGGATCTGTTAACGGCTGCAGTCAACAGGAAGCAAGATGGCCTTGGCATTGCCATCGTCTGGTCTGGGAGGGAGGAGAGGGGAGTCCACTGTGCCGGTCAATTCTTTCTGCTGGTGGTGGGGGATAAGCTTTGTCTGGCTTTGTCTGTCTCCTTGTAGAAGTCTCTCTGTGTCTGGCGGTCAGTGTTATTGTCTGTCTCCTTATAGAAGTCTGTCTCTGTCTAGTGGTCAGTGATGTTCTGTCTGTCTGTTTTCATATTTTTCTTTAAACTTTTGCACGCTTCCATCTGACTGGTATGCCAATGAGCTACCTTCTGCGTGCAGGCAGAAGAATGTGTTCTATGATTACTCTTAATATTTTCATCGAACATGACAAGCGCAGTTCACGTATTGACAAATATATATATTGCGTCGAGTTCTCTTCCCCACAAGACCACCTCCACCTCACCTTCCTTCCTGCCCCCCCCCCCCCCTCCCTCTCCCAGCCTCCATCATACCCACTCCCGATGACAATCTGGCTGACTGTCAAAGCAACCCACTTCCCTCCACCTACGCCACCACCTCTCTCTGTCTGTCTCTCTGCCTGTCTGTCTGTCTGTCTGTCTGTCTGTCTGTCTGTCTGTCTGTCTCTCTCTCCCTCTGTCTGTTTCTCTGTCTGTCTGTCTGTCTGGCTGTCTGTCTGTCTGTCTGTCTGTCTCTCTCTCTCTCTTCTCTCTCTCTCTTCTCTCTCTCTCTCTCTCCCTCTCTCCATATTTCCTACCCCCCCCCCCCCCCTTCACCAAGACATAATTGTTATTTAATAGCCGCACAGCTGTCAACATCACACATTTCTTGAGATAATGATAAAAGAAAAGAAAAAAGCCTTGAAGAATTTAAAAAAACCTGGACCATCTCAGTTTCCCCCCAACAATTTCCGGTCCCTTCACTTTATAGGATTTCAACTACATAATGGCGCCGGCAGTGGCCTGGCTCGGGTTTCTTCACATTAACTGCAAATTGCACTGCACCGTGCACAGTGACGACTGCCCAATGTACAAAAATATCTCGGATGACAGATCTGTTGTGTAACATGTGCAAGGATGATGGACCCAGTGTGTGAGACGTGCGCAGGGATATCTAGGATGATGGATCTCGTTTGTGACACGTACAGTGATGTCTTGGATGGTGGATCTACTGTCTGACACGCAGGGATGTGTAGGATGATGGATCTTGTATGCGACATGTGAAGGTATGTCTAGGATCGCGGATCCCCTGCGCGACATGTGTTGTGATGTCTTGGAGGATGGATCTGCTGTTTGACACGCAGGGATGTGTAGGATGATGGGGTCTTGTGTGTGTGACATGTGTAGGGATGTGTAGGCTGGCGGATCCCCTGCACGACATGTGTAGGGATGTCTTGGATGATGGATCTTGTGTGACGTGTGCAAGGATATCTAGGATAATGGATCCTTTGAAATGTGCAAAGATATATTCGTTGATGACTCCAGCGTGTAACATGCGCGGGGATGTCTCGGATAACGGATCTTCTGTGTGGTGTGTGCAAGGATGTGTTGGATAATGGATCCCCTGTGTGACATATTCAGGGATATGTTGAATAATGGATGCCCTGTGTGACATATTCAGGAATGTGTTGGATAATGGATTCCCTGTGTGACATTCAGGGATATGTAGGATAATGGATGCCCTGTGTGACATATTCAGGGATGTGTAGGATAATGGATCCCCTGTGTGACATATTCAGGGATGTGTTGGATAATGGATGCCCTGTGTGACATATTCAGGGATGTGTAGGATAATGGATGCCCTGTGTGACATATTCAGGGATGTGTAGGATAATGGATCCCCTGTGTGACATATTCAGGGATCTGTTGGATAATGGATTCCCTGTGTGACATATTCAGGGATGTGTAGGATAATGGATCCCCTGTGTGACATATTCAGGGATGTGTTGGATAATGGATTCCCTGTGTGACATATTCAGGGATGTGTAGGATAATGGATGCCCTGTGTGACATATTCAGGGATGTGTAGGATAATGGATTCCCTGTGTGACATATTCAGGGATGTGTAGGATAATGGATCCCCTGTGTGACATATTAATGGATCTGTAGGATAATGGATGCCCTGTGTGACATATTCATGGATTTGTTGGATAATGGATCCCCTGTGTGACATATTCAGGAATATGTAGGATAATGGATTCCCTGTGTGACATATTCAGGGATGTGTAGGATAATGGATGCCCTGTGTGACATATTCAGGGATGTGTAGGATAATGGATCCCCTGTGTGACACAATCATGGATGTGTAGGATAATGGATCCCCTGTGTGACACATTTATGGATGTGTAGGATAATGGATCCCCTGTGTGACATATTCATGGATGTGTACGATAATGGATCCCCTGTGTGACACATTCATGGATGTGTAGGATAATGGATCCCCTGTGTGACATATTCATGGATGTGTTGGATAATGGATCCCCTGTGTGACATATTCATGGATATGTAGGATAATGGATCCCCTGTGTGACATATTCATGGATGTGTAGGATAATGGATCCCCTATGTGGCATATGCAGGGATATGTAGGATAATGGACCCTGTGTTAGACGTGTGCAAAGATGTGTAGGATGATGGCTCTTGTGTACCATGTGCAAGAACGTCTATTATCGTGGATCCCCTGCATGACGTGTGCAGGGATGAATAGAATGGTGGATCTTGAATGCAACATGTGCAGGAATGTATAAGATAATGGATCTCCTGTGTAAAATGTGCAGGGATCTGTAGGATGAAGGATCCGTTGTGTACAGGTTTAAGAATGTCTAGTGTGAAGGATCCCCTTTTAACATGTGCAGGGATGTGTAGAATAATGGATCTCCTGTTTAACATGTGCAGCGATATGTAGAATAATGAATCTCCGATGTGGCATGCCCAGGGATGTGTAGGATAATGGATCCTGTGCAGATGATATATGAGGATATGTAAGATTATAGATCCACGGTGTGACGTGCAGGGATATCAAGAATGGTGGGTGTTGGGAATGCCTTGCGTGAAAATGCCTAAGATAATGGATCCAGGGTGGGACTTGCACAGGGTTGTCTAGACTCATGGATCCAGGCTGTGCCGTGTGTTTGGTTATGTAGGGCGATAGACCCACACCGTGACTCCTGTTGAGGCCTCTAGGCTAAAGGCTTTCGCGTATGTGACATGCACAGTGATGTCTAGTTTGTGACACGTGTCAGGGAAGATGAATCAGAAGTGTGTAACATATGGACTGTCTAGGATGACGAATATATAGTGTGACATGAATTGGGATGTTTGTAACAATGAATTAATTTTTGCCCTGTCTGCGCAGCGTGTTGAATGCTGGGTCGAACCTGCATCGAATGCATTCCTCTACCTACCCCCCTCCCCCCCCCCCCCCCCCCCCCCCCCCCCCCCCCCCTCTGAAAAAGAAAGAAAAACTACTGTAAAAACAAAAAAACAGTTTTACACCGGCTTGTTTGACAGGAAATAGAGGGTCTGATATTAGTTCCCTAACGCGCGTGCTCAGCGCTGGGTGTACAACCCATAGTACCATAAACGTACCACGCGCGCGCGCCACCAGCACGCGCGCCGACGCTTTTTTCATTTTGGGCGGGGTTTAATCATTAAGAACTTTTTTTTTCGTTTGGAGGCCCAGGGGAAAATGCATGCATGAGAGAGAGAGGACAACGAGAGACGGGAAAACAGGACGAGAGACAGAGAGACAGAGAGAGAGAGAAAAAGGGAAGGGAAAATGATGACTGAAACAAAACTGAGAGGAAGGGAGGGGAGAGCGAGGGGGGGGGGGTTAAAAGCGAGCGAGCGCGTTGGAGAGGGGAGGGGGAGAGAGGAGAGAGGGGAGAGAAGAGGAGGGAGGGAGAGAGAGAAAGAAAAGAGGAGGAGAGAGAAAGGAATTACAGACAGACCAAAAACACAGACAGACGACAGACAGAAGAAAAAGAAAAAAGAAAAAAGAAAAAGAAGTAAAAAGAAGGAAAAATTTTTGGGAAAAAACCAGGAGGTGGAAAAAAGTGGGGGGGGGGGGGGGGGGGGGGGGGGGGGGGGGGGGGGGGGGGGGGGGGGGGGGGGGGGGGGGGGGGTAAGGGAAAGTTTTTGGGGACAATGTTTTCAATAGCAATAGTGCGGCGGGGGAAAACAGATGTCAACCCACAAAAAGGGGGAATTTACTCGGAGGGTGTACACAGATGCTCTGAACAAAGGGACACACATGTTCGACACCCTTCGTTCACACACACACACACACACACCACCACAAAACCCACCCCCACACACACATAACACACACACCACAATACACATACACACGCGCTTAATTAAACAATTAAAAAAAGTAAGAGGAATCTTAAAACTATCTAAAAATTTGTTTCGGCCTTTGCGCTGTCATCAGGATTTTTAAAAATTACGATATATATTATAATTAAAATATTTTTAAATATATTATATTATATATAATATATATATAATATAATTATTATAGTTAAAAAATTAAAGAGGAATTTTTAAAAACATCTAAAAATTTTTTCGGCTTTTGCGTTTTCATGGGATGGTTTTTTTTTTCCCCACCCCGATTTTATATAGCGGTGGGTCCCGTTTGCGGTTGTTTCACGTGGGGTTGCTGCACGGGTTTTTTTTGGGGTTTTTCAGGTTTTTGTTTTGGGTGTGTTCACTAACAAACGTTTCCATTTTTGCCTGCAGTTTTTTACTATTCTGTTTTGGTGTTTAAAGTTGCTAAGGGGGGTTTTTCATAGTATTACCATTTTTCAAAAACTTGCTGTTGGGGGTTTCTTTTTTTTATGATTTTCCGGATATTTTGTCTTGTTTTTTCGTCTTTACGTTTCAGATATATTTGCTCAGTTTTTGTTTGGGGGTTTTTAAATTTTTTTTTTAAATGATGTTTGTGGTTTGCATATTGGTTTTTTTAAGTGGGTTTTTTAGTGATCCCTATGTAGTTTTTTTTCTTTTTTTGAGTCACAGTGGCTTGGGATACAATGTTTTTGTGAAGCTTTATTTTTTAGGGGCACTGCTCCTTTTGGTGCAGTTGCAAGGTTTTCCTTCTTCACCCTTTTTGCTGTGTTGATTTTCCTTTTTTTGGATGCGTAATTAGGTTTTTTAGGGTTGGGATACATGGTCGTATTTTGACAGTGTTTTTGTTAAATTTTTGGACAGTTTGTGTTTTTTTTGGAAATGAAGTTGTTAGGATTTTTGAAGAAACTTTTCCCCTTTTTGTTTTGGTTTCCCGGTATGGGGGGGTTTTCCATTGATTTTTTTTTCCTATTTTTTTGCTTTTATTTTTGTTTTGTCTGGGTTGTATTTAATTTGTAATTGTATCCACTTGTTTGTAGTGCCTCCCGGTATTCTACGCTGTTGTTGAACACTCTTCACTGCATGGGTTTGATAGTTCTTTTATGCCATGGGTATGGTCTTTAATATAATGGTGGGGTTACTTTTGGGTTACATAAAGAGGGTATCGTTGGGTTTTTTGTATGGTTTATTATGTATTGTTTAGATCCAGGGGTTATGTCTAAGTAGTTTTACTACCTTTTTTTTGCTTCAATGGTAATCTTTTAAATTTTTGGGGGGATTTTGCGTTTTTCTTTTTGTTTTCGATGGGTTTTTGGATTTTTTGGTTAGTGCAGCAAGGCCCTGTCTCTGTATAGTCCGACTTGTTTTCCCGGGTTTTTTTTGAGTTGGGCAGCTAATAGTCCGACCAGTTCACATGTTTCTGCACCTCATATGATCCCCTGGTTACGCGAAGTTGAGTTTTGTTGGTTTTTCCGTCCCGGTTTCTTTTTGCTGTTTTAGTAAGTTTTCTTGGGTTGGAGAATGATTTCCATTTTGACCCTGTTATGTCGTGTGGGTTTTGGGAAACTTCAGGGGGTTTGGTGATTTCCCATTATAGATGGGTAAAAGCTACTATGTCAAAGTGATGAATACTGATTACTTTGTTTATTATTTTTTTTAACCATTGGACAACTTTGTATGTGTTCTTCCAGAGGTTGTATTTTGAGTTTGATTTTACGTTCTTTATTATTTTTTCCAGAATTTTCTTGCTTATTTTGCCTAATTCACAGATTTGGATGGGTTTATTAGTCTACATGTTGAATTGTTATGAAAATTGGGCTTGTGGTCTTTGAGTGTTATGAAAGCTTCTTTTGTTGCTGTCGCTTCTATCCTGTCACTTAGGTCTATGCGCTCTGCAAGTTCTTTTTCTTTAGTGCGGATACTGTCATGTATATTTTTGTCGGCTTTTTTGTAGTTTTTCTGGATGTTTTTGTCAAGGAGTTGAGAGTATTCTTTTGGTTCCATTTTGTAGTAATTGCTAGTTTTATCAGCCTTCACAAATATTTTTTTGTCATTTTGTACTTGTTTTATTTGTTTTTTTTAGTGTTGTTTGGAAACCGTTGTTAGATTTTTTGAATTCAATAT
>CM031620.1:9486606-9489106 GCA_018398815.1 Conus ventricosus | reverse complement strand
ATTAGACTCTCATTGTGTCGGCTACTGTTTTGTTAGTAGAGGCAGGATTCCATTTTCTTTTTCTTCTTTGTCATCTTCCCTGCCCCTGCAGTGGCATTGCACCCATGGTGTTCCCTTCACCTCCCCGTCCACAGCCTGGCCTGTGCCATCACAGCCCTGGCACCGGCAGTCCACAGGGGGCAGTCAGTGTCACGTCGTCATGAGGCAACCCACCACAGAAGACACTGCTGCCCTTGTCACTTGGGGGGAGTTCAGTGGTGTCCGTTCTGACCCAACACACGCAGGACACCACCTACTAAGCCCCCTGCTGACAGACAGGACACCACCTGCTAAGCCCCCTGCTGACAGACAGGACACCACCTGCTAAGCCCCCTGCTGACAGACAGGACACCACCTGCTAAGCCCCCTGCTGACAGACAGGACACCACCTGCTAAGCCCCCTGCTGACAGACAGGACACCACCTACTGAGCCCCCTGCTGACAGACAGGACACCACCTACTGAGCCCCCTGCTGACAGACAGGACACCACCTACTGAGCCCCCTGCTGACAGACAGGACACCACCTACTGAGCCCCCTGCTGACAGACAGGACACCACCTGCTAAGCCCCCTGCTGACAGACAGGACACCACCTGCTAAGCCCCCTGCTGACAGACAGGACACCACCTACTAAGCCCCCTGCTGACAGACAATAATGGCTCAGTCGCGGACCGGAGCCAGCGTGAGGTAGGTCTCTCTCCGGAGGGCGCCACCACGTCCGGCCAACGACAGTTCCCGTGAATTTGCCGACACCGGTGACCCCCACAGAACCCCCCCCCCCCCCCCCCCCCCCCCCCCCCCCCCCCAAGGACAGGGACAAGAGAAAATCGAAACCGAGGTCACAATATTAGCGGGGCATGAAGGGCCACGGAATCTGAGACATTTTATTTTTCACGATGATTGATGCGGATGAGTGATGAAGATGATGCTACTGATTACCTTTCTATCTAAGACTGCACGACACGGCTGTACTCTACAAGATGAGCTACAGATTGCCTTTCCATCTGTGACTGCATGACAGGGCTGTACTCTACAAGATGATGCTACGGATGGCCTTTCCATCTGTGACTGCATGACAGGGCTGTACTCTACAAGATGATGCTACGGATTGCCTTTCCATCTGTGACTGCATGACAGGGCTGTACTCTACAAGATGATGCTACGGATTGCCTTTCCATCTGTGACTGCATGACAGGGCTGTACTCTACGCTTGTTTTCATAACATATCCCGGCGTCTGCCAGGCCCGAGAGATACAGACACCTGCAGTGTTGGTCAGGACATTTGAGCAATACTCGGAGACACACCCGTTCAGTGGATGAAAGTCCACGGCGTGGTCCAAGTCTTCCCCACTGAGCCCATACCAAATTCAGCTGTGGGGTGGAGCGCGTCGGGGCAGTTCCCCAGCTTTGTTTGGTATTGTTCAGAGATTGAATAAAGTGGATTCTCCCTTCGCCCCCCCCCCCCCCCCCCCCACCCCCCTCCGTATGAATGTCCTTTTCCTCACGAGCTGTAACATAATATGGAAATTATCAGTACATTACGTTTATATCTAACACGCCTGGTTTACAACCAACAAATGATATCGATGTCCTGATACTTTAAAATTTACGCCAAAAAAAAAGCAAAAGAAAATGGTCTACATTTCGATTTAAAGAAAGGTGACCCCCCTCCCTCCCCCCCCGTCCCAACATGCCAACTCCTTGATCCTCTTTCTGGTCTGTATAACCGAATTTTGAAGATTTATGATTGGACCACAATCTTCCTTTCCTCCAAGTATCGTTGAAAAAAGTTTTTTTTTTTAGCTTTGTTTTGTTTTTGTTTGTTTGTTTGTTTGTTTGTTTTGCTCATCTGCTGTCTGTGGTCTTGCCAACACACAGACGAGCCAGGACTACAGCTTAAAACGAACGTTTCTGAACAGAAGTGATACACAAGGAAACTGCTCAGTACATGTAGGAAGTAAGCATCACTGTCAAGTCCATCTATAAACACGAGGAGCTGAACTATTCCCTTGATATTCCTATCATCAAATGTACAATGCATCAGTCCCGAAGCAGTTGAGAAGTGCGGAAGGGCATTGGGAGTTCTGTGCTTGAAGAGATCACCCTGAAGAAATATTCACATGTTCAAATGCTATAAAAAGGACGTATAGAACCGCACCTAAATGGACATTCCTTTACATTAAGCTTCTAAATAATATCATAAACACTAGCTCTACCAAAATGTCGATTCACAAGATTACGTTGTGTTCTAGTTATGACTGTAATGCGTGCTCTAAACCAGCGACAGTTTTAGCAATGACGAATCTTGTGTCGACCGTTTTAGAACGTTGGCGCCATAAATGGAGCATTCCGGATCGAACTGCATTCTTTGAAATCCTGAAGAAGAGAGAGAGAGAGAGAGAGAGAGAGAGAGAGAGAGAGAGAGAGAGAGAGAGAGAGAGAGAGAGAGAGAGAGAGAGAG
>CM031620.1:9481606-9484106 GCA_018398815.1 Conus ventricosus | reverse complement strand
AAGAGTTTGCTAAATATGGTTCCATTCTGTAATCTGTAGTAATATTGTCATAAAATTTTAGTTTTGATTCTGTTTCTGATTTTATTCTTTTCCAAAATAATACATATTCATCTTTTAGTTTATTCTTGACCACATAACACAACTTGTTAATATTAAAAGTATGCTGGTTATTCCAAACATGCTTCAATCCCATTAGGCTGAGAATTTGTTTGACAAATCTAAACCAAGGTGTTTGCTGATCTTCGTTGTTTAACATGTTAGTGTATATGATTTTAATAAGCGAGTTGTCTTCAGATTCTAAAATATGATGCCAAAACTTTATTATCTGATGAATTATTGTTAAGCTAATTGGAAAACTTCCGAGTTCTCCAATTACAGCTAAGTTTATAGCTTTTTTGTGTACACCTACCATTTGCTTGAAGAACTTGTGTTGAGTATGTTCATGTGGTAAACTATTTGAAAGGCAATGATTAAACAGATTATCTAAATTGAAATTATCATTTAATTTTAAGCAAAAAGGTAGCCATACATCCGCGCCATACATTAATATTGGTGAAATAAGACTATCAAACAACTTAGAACAAGTTTAAAATTAATATTTTGATTTTTAAAATGTCTTTTTAAGGAATATGTTGTTTTATTACCTTGGTTACTTAGATGTTCCGCTGCGATGTCAAGTTTTCCTGATTTATGAAATATTATTCCAAGATATTTGTATTGTTCTGCTGTTTCAATGAAATTTGTACCACATTTAAAAAATAAACGACTTTTGGGTTCTGTTTTGGGAAAATATTAGTATTTTCGTCTTTTCGATGTTAATTAGTAACCCCCACTCTTTATAATATAAATGTAATTGGTCTAATTTTGATTGTAAACCTAGTTTCGATGTTGCAAGGAGTACAAGGTCGTCTGCATACAATAAAGCAGATACTCTTGTATTGCTTGAATGATCCAGTGATGGTGAATCCTCAGTTGGAATCTTGTTTGTTAGATCGTTTATAAACATATTAAATAATGTTGGACTCAAGGTGTTTCCTTGCAAAATTCCTCTTCGTACATATACCGAATAGCAGGCTCCGTTTTTACCAACTGAAAAGATTTGTGCCTTTGTGTGCATGTTTTTGACTAAATCAAACCATCTACCGCGAATGCCAAATCTTTGTAATTTTATTAATAACCCTTCGTGGGAAATGTTATCAAAATGCTTTCTGAAAATCGACAAAGCATGTATACAATCTGCCGTTACGCGATTTTAATGTATGGTCTACTATACTTTTTAAGACAAAAATATGATCTGTAGTTCTGTGTTTTTTTCTGAAACCTGCTTGTACATTAGATAAAAGATTATTTGATTCCAAATGATTGTTTATTCGAGTATTTAGTATTTGGCATAATACGCTGCTTAATGCACAATTAAGAGTTATTTCCCTGTAGTTGCTAGGTTCGTTTTGTCTCCTCCTTTGTAAATAGGAACCGAAAGGCCCCTTTTCCATAAATCTAGATATTGACCAGTTTTAAAAAATTAAATTAAATATGTTTTTCAATGTGGGTAGCAATTCTGAAATCTCAGTTTTTAAAAATTCATTCCTTATCCCATCCATTCCAGGAGATTTGTTCTTTTTTAAATTCTTGATTACTTTTAGGATTTCTATATCTGATATCTCATAATCTACATGAACGTCACTCAGAGCTGCTTTCATACCTTTATTCTCTTGATTCTCCTCTATTATTACTTCTTTATTTTCCATTTCAACTTCTTTTCCTATTAGTTTTTCAATATGTGTCATCCATCTTTTGATTGGTAGGTGTTGTGTGTGTTCTTGAGTCTCCATGGTTTGTAATTCCTTTAAGGGTTTCCAAACTGCATTTGGATTTTCAGACAAGTTTCTATTCAATAAAGTTATTAAATTGGCTTTGTACCGTCTCTTTTTCTTTCTAATAATTTTGTTATATGTTTTCCTTGCAACGAAATATTTTTGGTGAAGTATTTTGTTAAATGGCTGTCTGTTTAGTGCGTTTAACAAAGATTTAGTTTCTCGACGTTGTGACTGACATTCCTTATCAAACCACTTTTTATTCTTTCTTTTTCTTTTCTTCAATTTCCTTTTTGTTCTATAGGCAATACTTTGTTTGCCAGTGTCATGCAGCATTTGTGTGAACTCTTGAACGACATTATTCACCACTGTCGTGGATTTAAAATGCTTCTCGTCATCTGTTATCATAATGTCATAATTGACTTAATGCGCTTTTTCATTTCTGAAGATTTTAATACCCTTAGGAATTTCATATCCGAGTTTTCATCCCAAAAGAACATTACATTTTTATCCTGCGAGTCATGGTATTCTATATCTACATGATCTTTGTCAGTTAACTGGCATTCAGTTTTGTATGGAAGATGTTGATTAATTTTTAACGATATTGGGCAATGGTCTGAATAATCTGTTAAATTATGAACTGTCATGTCTGTTATGTCCTTCAATATTTTTGTGAACACAAGAAA
>CM031620.1:9469106-9471606 GCA_018398815.1 Conus ventricosus | reverse complement strand
TCTCTCTCTCTCTCTCTCTCTCTCTCTCTCTCTCTCTTCTCTCTGCTCTCTCTCTCCTCTCTCTCTCTCTCTCTCTCTCTCTCTCTCGAAGCCGCACACTCTTACAACACGTACACGTATAAACACGCCCACAAACACACATGCACTTGCACACACACACACGCATGGGCAAGCACGCACGCACGCACACACACACACACACACACACACACACACACACACACACACACACACACACACACACACACACACCACACCACACACACACGCGCGCGCGCACGTGCACCTACGCACGCACACACGCACACACACACACACACACACACACACACACACACACACACACACACACACACACACACAGATATGCATTCAAACACACTTGAAACCTTCCTATGAATAGCAGTCATCCACTAAAAACAATGCAGAGAATGAAGTGCCTTGCACTGACAACGTGACACACTGAAACTGAAAACAATGCAGAGAATGAAGTGCCTGGCACTCCCAACGTGACACACTGAAACTGAAAACAATGCAGAGAATGAAGTGCCTGGCACTCCCAACGTGAAACACTGAAACTGAAAACAATGCAGAGAATGACGTGCCTTGCACTGACAACGTGACACACTGAAACTGAAAACAATGCAGAGAATGAAGTGCCTGGCGCTGACAACATGAAACACTGAAACTGAAAACAATGCAGAGAATGAAGTGCCTGGCGCTGACAACGTGAAACACTGAAACTGAAAACAATGCAGAGAATGAAGTGTCTGGCACTGACAACATGAAACACTGAAACTGAAAACAATGCAGAGAATGAAGTGTCTGGCACTGACAACATGAAACACTGAAACTGAAAACAATGCAGAGAATGAAGTGCCTGGCGCTGACAACATGAAACAGTGAAACTGAAAACAATGCAGAGAATGAAGTGCCTGGTGCTGACAACGTGAAACACTGAAACTGAAAACAATGCAGAGAATGAATGTTCTGGCACTGACAACATGAAACACTGAAACTGAAAACAATGCAGAGAATGAAGTGTCTGGCACTGACAACGTGAAACACTGAAACTGAAAACAATGCAGAGAATGAAGTGTCTGGCACTGACAACGTGAAACACTGAAACTGAAAACAATGCAGAGAATGAAGTGTCTGGCGCTGACAACGTGAAACACTGAAACTGAAAACAATGCAGAGAATGAAGTGTCTGGCACTGACAACATGAAACACTGAAACTGAAAACAATGCAGAGAATGAAGTGTGTGGCACTGACAACGTGAAACACTGAAACTGAAAACAATGCAGAGAATGAAGTGCCTTGCACTTACAACGTGAAACACTGAAACTGAAAACAATGCAGAGAATGAAGTGCCTGGCGCTGACAACATGAAAAACTGAAACTGAAAACAATGCAGAGAATGAAGTGCCTGGCGCTGACAACATGAAACACTGAAACTGAAAACAATGCAGAGAATGAAGTGTCTGGCACTGACAACGTGAAACACTGAAACTGAAAACAATGCAGAGAATGAAGTGCCTGGCGCTGACAACGTGAAACACTGAAACTAAAAACAATGCAGAGAATGAAGTGTCTGGCACTGACAACATGAAACACTGAAACTGAAAACAATGCAGAGAATGAAGTGTCTGGCACTGACAACGTGAAACACTGAAACTGAAAACAATGCAGAGAATGAAGTGCCTTGCACTGACAACGTGAAACACTGAAACTGAAAACAATGCAGAGAATGAAGTGCCTGGCGCTGACAACATTAAACACTGAAACTGAAAACAATGCAGGGAATGAAGTGCCTGGCGCTGACAACGTGAAACACTGAAACTGAAAACAATGCAGAGAATGAAGTGCCTGGCGCTGACAACATGAAACAGTGAAACTGAAAACAATGCAGAGAATGAAGTGCCTGGTGCTGACAACGTGAAACACTGAAACTGAAAACAATGCAGAGAATGAAGTGTCTGGCACTGACAACGTGAAACACTGAAACTGAAAACAATGCAGAGAATGAAGTGCCTGGCGCTGACAACATGAAACACTGAAACTGAAAACAATGCAGAGAATGAAGTGCCTTGCACTTACAACGTGAAACACTGAAACTGAAAACAATGCAGAGAATGAAGTGTCTGGCACTGACAACGTGAAACACTGAAACTGAAAACAATGCAGAGAATGAAGTGCCTTGCACTGACAACGTGAAACACTGAAACTGAAAACTATGCAGAGAATGAAGTGCCTACCACTGACAACGTGAAACACTGAAAGTGAAAACAATGCAGAGAATGAAGTGTCTGGCACTGACAACGTGAAACACTGAAACTGAAAACAATGCAGAGAATGAAGTGTCTGGCACTGACAACACTGAAACGGTCTGCTGTGTTTCCCAGCACAAAAAAAACCCCTCCCTCCCCGAATAATATGTATTATCTTTCCCCCTGTCCCCTCCTCTTTCTTTCTCTCTCTTCCTATCTCCATCTCTTC
>CM031620.1:9461606-9464106 GCA_018398815.1 Conus ventricosus | reverse complement strand
GTAATGGCTATTCTGGTAAACATCGGCCATCATCTGTGACCTATAATGAACATACACATTTTCAGAAAGATCGGCCATGAATTTTCTGAGATTTTCCATCAAGACGAAAGCCATCATGGGCCGTTAGTTACGGCTATAGCGGTAAACTAAATCATTGGGCATCATTCCTGACCCATAATGAACATACCTACAAATTTTCAGAAATATCGGCCACGTACTTTCTGAGATATTCCACGAAGAAGAAAAACCGTTAGGGGCCGTTATAGCTGTTAGTAACGGCTATAACGGTAAACTAAAACATCGGGCATTATTCGTAACCCATAATGATTATACATGCTAATTTTCAGAAAGATCGGCGAAACACTTTCTGAGATATTCCATAAAGAAGAAAAACCGTTACAGGCCGTTACAGCCATTACTAACGGCTAAACGGGGTAAACTAAAACATCGGGCATCATCCGTGACCCATAATGAACATACCTGCTAATTTTCACAAAGATCGGCCAAGTACTTTCTCAGACATTCCATAAAGAAGAAAAACAGATACAGGCCGTTACTGCCATTAGTAACGGCTATAGCGGTAAACTAAAACATCGGGCATCATCCATGACCCATAATGAACATACCTACAAAGTTTCAGAAAGATCGGCCCAGCAGTTTTGTCTGGAGCGAGTGGAACACATTTTGACCACGGACGGACGGACGGACGGACGGACACACACACACACACACACACACACACACACACACACACACACACACACACACACACACACACATACACACACACACACACACAGAGCATTTCTTCGTTCGCATTCTAAATTACTCCCTGTTCTATAAGAACTGGGAGTACACCAACGCATGTTCCGTGGCGCAGTGGCTAGTGTTGCGCACTTGCAGGTTGGAAGACAGTGAGTTCGATTCTCCTCACAAATGTGGGTGTGGTTGCGTTAAGGAAAAACTGGCGTGGATATAAATGCCACAATAGGCATGAAGAACAAGACTACGAGAAAAATGAAGAATAAAGAAAGACAGAAAAGAAAAGGAAAACTTGTATAAACGCCCTGGCATTTAAATGTCATGACAGAGATAAATGGCTGACGTTTAAGCCTACTGAAGTCTTTGAAGGTGGCATTAACGTGATCAGTTTTAAGAGGCAATGGATGCTTCTAATTTTTCAGTGGAATACAAGCCAAACTGTTCTCCAGTTCTTAGTAACAGTGAACAGTATAATCCAAACCTAGGCAGGCACTCAAAAGAGTACAGAGCACCTCTAAGTTCGAATAGATCATGTTGCCTTCCTATGAATCCTTTTATGAGTGAATGCAAACATTTAAGTAGGTTTGGCCAACAAGGGAGCCAACCGTAGGTATGATTGAAAGGAGTTACTTTCCATGTACTGTTTTTCTAATAGGGATGGGAAAATATGAAATGTCAAAGTTTATTAACGCTTGAAAGTTTGAATAATCTATGAAAATGTATATGGATTGGAGTTGCTCTCTCTCTCTCTCTCTCTCTCTCTCTCTCTCTCTCTCTCTCTCTCTCTCTCTCTCTCATCTCTCTCTCTCTCTCTTTTAAGTGAGGCCTCCAACCTCTAATGCTTTCCCACGTTATTTGTTTTAATTTGTTCGTTTTTTCCTCCCTGCCGCCCTCATTCTCTCTCTCTCTCTATCTCTCTATTCTCTCTCTCTTCTTTTTTAATGTCCTCCCCATTTCCCCCCACTTTTTCATTGTTTTCTGTTCACAGACTCACACACCATACGTAGTCTGCGTGTTTCATTACCGATGGACATTCGCTTGCTGTTTTGATTTCATACTATTAATTAGAACTTCATGGCAGAAATTCCACAGTGTCTGTGTTCTGTGGGAAAATTGTGATAATCTTTCTTTTCTAATCCTGAACCCACTCCTTGCTCCATATCTACAACATAGATGCATATCACATTATGAGAGGGTTCTCTGTGTGGGACGCATTCCATATTTCCACCACTTTTGAGTCAAACTGGTCCGGCAGTTTGTGTGTAGTCTTGCTGAAAGACAGAGAAAGAAATCAACGTACGTGAGTGGCATTACTTTCATCACCACAAGAACTGTTGTCTTCACTGAATTTTGACAGAACAGAAAAATCAGATTCCTAGCATATGGCTGTTCAGAGCGATGATGGATAAATGGTCCTGTCAGACTGTTGGTGATCATTTTCCATTTTTCATGAATATGCACAGACTGATACAGAAATGGGTACAGTGACTGTACGTTCTATATAAGGCAAATCGATCACTGTTTTGAACCACCTTCAGTCTGTAGTTTATTTTCCTAATCCCGCCTTGGCTTAAGGCTGTGTCAGACCAACTGACATAGGCTAGAACACCAAGGCTGCATCAAGATGTTGTTATGCTCTGCATAGTTATGCGGGGATTGTCGTCAGTCGCGACAAGTTCCTAGCATAACATTATCAGTCTCCAAAATTCCTCAGAGTCGGAGTGTGGCTGCCCACGTG
>CM031620.1:9454106-9456606 GCA_018398815.1 Conus ventricosus | reverse complement strand
TGTTTCACCAGTTGACGGGTGATTGTGCTGTAGGTTCTGTAAAATGTCAACAACGGTGTGAACAGAGACACTGAGATACTCTGTGTGTGTGTGTGTGTGTGTGTGTGTGTGTGTGTGTGTGTGCGTGCGTGCGTGCGTGCGTGCGTGCGTGCGTGCGTGCGTGCGTGCGTGCGTGCGTGCGTGCGTGCGTGCGTGCGTGCGTGCGTGCGTGCGTGCGTGCGTGCGTGCGTGCGTGCGTGCGTGCGTGCGTGCGTGCGTGCGTGCGCGTGCGTGCGTGCGTGCGTGCGTGCGTGCGTGCGTGCGTGGTGTGTGTGTGTGTGTGTGTGTGTGTGTGTGTGTGTGTGTGTGTGTGTGTTGTGTGTGTGTGTGTTGTGAGCGAGTGTGTGCATGTGCTTGCCGGTTTGAGTCTCTAAGTGTGCTGTAAAACTGCAAAGGTGCCGCTTTGAAAACAAATACCAAAAGTGGGAAATTCCCATCGTAAAAGTAGGATCTAATTTGATAGAACTCCACTGAGTTGTCATCGTAAATATTGTATCTGTAAGAGAGAGAAAGGGAGGGGTGACAAAAGGAGGGAGGGAGAGACAGAGAGAGAGAGGGGGGGGGGAGAGACAGAAAACAATATAAAAGTGGGAAATGCCCATTGCAACACTATGATCTAATTTGATAGAACTCCATTGTGCAGTCATCGTAAATGTTGTATTATATGTTAGAGACAGACAGACAGACAGACAGACAGACAGGCAGGCAGGCAGGCAGAGAAAAACAGAGAGTGAGAAAGGGCAGGCAGGCAGACTGATGATCAAAGTGAGACAGACAGACAAAAAGATACACACAGAGACAGAGAGACACATAGACAGACACACAGATACAAGGACAGACACAAGGACACACAGAGAGAGAGAGAGAGAGAGGGAGAGAGAGAGACAGACAGACAGACACAGATGATGATGATGATGATGATGATAATCTTTATTTCCAAGGGTAACAGATAAGCAAACACATGCTTTTTTTCATCCGGCCCTTGCCCCGTTAAGGGACTAAGTATGACTAGCGACGAAGGCGTACAAAACGTTTAACAAACACACATATCTTCACAACATTAAAAAGTTTATGCATTAACAGTTAAGGCGTAGATGACTTTAAAAGGAAAAGGAAACGATTTAAACAACAAACAAGAATAAAGAAATTGATTACAAAGAAGAAAAGAATTAGCACACACAGATATATGGAATAAGCGATCCTCCTATCTAAGAGAGAGAGAGAGAGAGAGAGAGAGAGAGAGAGAGAGAGAGAGAGAGAGAGAGAGAGAGAGAGAGAGAGAGAGAGAGAGTTACATTCCTTTTGTAAAAGATTAACATACAACAAACTGCTAAGGATGATAAACTAAGACAATTACAATGCATCAATAATATCAACATTTGTTCTTTCTTTTACATTTATATGATGTGGTTATAAGGCAAAACGAGAACGAACAATCAGTTATCAGTAAGCAGCAATAAATTCCTAGCATCAATAATTATATCATTTATTTTTCATGATGTGTGCGTGTGCGTGTGCACAAAGAGAGAGAGAGAGAGAGAGAGAGAGAGAGAGAGAGAGAGAGAGAGAGAGAGAGAGAGAGATATCTTGTTGTTTTGATGTCATTTCTCACCAGATGGCGGAGTCGGTCACTTACGTTCTTGTTATTACCTCACAAACATGGATCCTTTCTGTCAATAGAAAATGCCACAATCTTTCGTACATATATCCACCATACATCCAAAATACATCATTCTGACACGTGGGTAGGTTTGAAAGGCAAAGGAAACAGAAAGGAAGAAAGGGAAGAGATGCGTGTGTCCTTCCTGGCACCTTGTTTATGTATGGCTGGACACATTCATGCATGACGCTGCCACACAGTGCCAGTCGACAAAATTATGTAGACGAAAAATAAACCATAACCACATATACAGATAAAACATTTTGTTTGTTTCCTAATTCAAACATAAAAGTAAAAAAGGGTCAACAGCATTGTGTGTTCGTTTCTGTCACCGTCAATGTATTGTTTTCTTAAAGAAACTGCTACTTAGTTTGTTTGTTTGTTTGTTTGTTTTAACCAGAAACCGACATGTGCATCATACACAGGCCGAATAACAGCAAACTCCTTCAAGAGCTGTCGTAAAGCACTGGTTGAGTGAGGCAACCGAATGCATAGATGCTTTTTCCCCATCAGCAAATAGAATCGCTAAATCGGTGTAAGGTACCCTATTCCATCCATGCCTAAAATCACCCCCAGCTGTTGAAAAAGGACAGGTATCCAACACCCCCCCCCCCCCTCCCCACTACCTCATCCCATGCGGGAGAAAATGCAGACCAGCCAACCCATTTGTTCCCAAAATACTGCCTTACTTTCACATACTTAAAGCGTGTCCATAGACAAGACAGATTAATGAAAGAACATTACACTTGAATTTGATAGAGGAGAGATAAGCGTGTCCATAGACAACTCAGATTAATGAAA
>CM031620.1:9421606-9434106 GCA_018398815.1 Conus ventricosus | reverse complement strand
TTAGATAGATAGATAGATAGATAGATAGATAGATAGGCAGACAGACAGACAGACAGACAGACAGACAGTTAGATGGATAGATAGACAGACCGATAGATAGACATATAGACAGACAGATCGAGAGATAAACAGATATATAGACAGAGAGACAGACAGACAAACAGACAGATAAAAAAAATCGTCTGATAGACAGATAGATAGATAGATAGATAGATAGATAGATAGATAGATAGATAGATAGATAGATAGATAGATAGACAGATAGACAGACAGATAGACAGATAGATAGGTATTTAGGTAGGTAGATAGGTGGGTAGGTACGTAGGTGGTATATAGATAGACAGAAAGATAGGTAGACAGATAGATAGACTTATAGATATATAGATATGCAGACAGACAGAAAGACATATAGATAGATAAATAGGTAGATAGATGGATAAATGAAAAGGATAGGTAAATGATAAATAAATAAATGTAGATAATCTAAGGTAAAGTAATGTTGCTTATAGCCCAGCCGACCGCAAAGGGCCATATCAGGGCTGTCGCCGCGTTGAAGTCAACTCACAAGTCATTCTAAAAAAAAATAGGAATAAATAGATAATAAATAAATAAATGGATGCATAAGAAAATAGAAAGTAAGAAAGACACAGGAAAAAAAGAATAAAAACAAAAAAGAAAACAAAACGAAATTTATAAAAGAACAGAAAACATTACAAAACTAAAACCATCAGCAAATCAATAAAACCCCGACACGATCGCACCACACAGGCGCCGTGTCGTGTGTCAGCCCCTTTAATCCTTCGCCACACCGACCCCCAGCAGCTGGTCGATTCAACGTAACGACACTTGATGGCCTGTTTCCACCACTGAAAAGCCTGCCCTCCGGCCTCATTGTACAACTGGGGACCCGGCAGACTCGGGGCCATATCATCTGTTGTCTGCACAACATGTATGTACACTGAATCTGCTACAAAAAAGGCCTGTATTGTGTGTGTGTGTGTGCCTTTTGCCTGAAAGCAAGCAAAATCGATACCCTCGAGTGGAATTACCGGGTATTCTGCAATTCAATATTCTCGGAAGAGGGGCTTCAGAGAGCAGGCTGGAATTTTTTTTTGCAGTTCCGAGGAGCATATGATTAAGTGTATAGGAGTGAGAACATTCCAAGATAGTAGCTTCAAATTTCTCAGATTGTTTCTTGAGCGGGAAAATTCTGAGATAGTGGCTTGAGTCTCATCACACACACACACACACACACACACACACACACACACACACACACACACACACACACACACAGATGCAGAGAGAGAGAGAGAGAGGGGGGGAGAGAGAGAGATGTATGTGTGTGTGTCTGTGTGTCTGTCTGTCTGTGTGTCTGTCTGCCTCTGTGTGTGTGTATGTGTGTGTGTGTGTGTGGTGTGTGTGTGTGTGTGTGTGTGTGTGTGTGTGTGTGTGTGTGTGTGTGTTCGTGCGTGCGTGCGTGCGTCTGTATGTGTGTGTGGTGTGTGTGTGTGTGTGTGGTGTGTGTGTGTGTGTGTGTGTGTTCCAGTACCCAAGCTTTCGTGTCATACAATCGCTTAGTAGTGGTAATATCCGTGTCTCAGGTCTTGCTCACTATTACTTCCCCTGGCTGACCTAGCTTTTCCAGTCTCCATCCAACCTTAGAGGAAATCCGCGCTCTTGTGAGTGC
Source organism: Conus ventricosus (assembly GCA_018398815.1). Classification (NCBI taxonomy): domain Eukaryota; kingdom Metazoa; phylum Mollusca; class Gastropoda; order Neogastropoda; family Conidae; genus Conus; species Conus ventricosus. Next base: position 9,432,416 of record CM031620.1, on the reverse strand, counting down.
TCCTCTACTCTCTACGTGATTCAGCTATAGTGTTCCCACAATGAGACACAACTAGCAGCATCAACTAACTGGCGTCTGACTGTCTTCTTTTCGTGGAAGAAGTCTGTGCTGGGTACATTCGCAAGCTTGAAGCTTTCTTTTGCTGAAGTTTTCTTGCTGTGGCTTCCTCATGTCAGCACATTTGTGAAGGAAATGGGTGCCAACACAGCGCCATGTTGGAATGATGTGCGTTCCGAATTGTCACCAGGTGGAAACATTTAACATCCCTGTCTACTCTTCTCCTGTCACTAATTCGTTTTACACACATTCAATCCTGTGTTGACGAATAAACGTGACAGAGCTCCCTTCTTTTGATTTATTGAACGGTTCTTACATTTATGGGCGAAAACTATATCATTCATACAAAAATAAGGTTAATGTGTATCCAATTAATACCACTTCAGTTTTGCACGAAACCACTTTTTCTAAGGACGGGTCACTTGAATGTTCTCTTGTTTCTCTTTTTGAACTCTTTCTATCAATCTTGGTGTCGCATACTAAGATTTTTTGTTTTCAGTCTGAATTGTTGGGAATATTCTGTCTGGCCATCTACCACTTCGGAACTTCTCAATGCACAATTTTCCGATGTGCCTGAATGAAAAACAGTACACTGTTTGAGTGAACAACACTTTATTGCTGGTTTCCTATTTCGCACTGTACACATAATAAGTTGATACACTTTAAAGGTTATACGAAAGACCAGGCTAACCTATGTCATATAAGTAATAAGGCATGATGAACAATTGTCGTTTCTGTTTTTCCTGTCGCCTTTCTTCATTCTTTGCACATGTCTTCCTTCACAGAAATTCACGAAAAGACAGAATACAGCCGCCTTTGCTCATTCTCCATTGCTCCGGTCTCAGTATCTGATGGATCTAGGCATTGCGGATGTGTATGTTCCTCGAGTGCGTTGTAATCGAAAAAGTATATATTTGTGATTCTTTCCTTGTTCTTCTTTCTTTTTTTTTTAGATTATTGAACTGAAGTGTTGGAATGCTTTTTTTTTTTAGTACATCCTTTCTTTATCTGTGTAAGTCCTCATTTTTCTACCCCCTCTTCCCCTTCCCCATTTTGCATATTTATTTGTATACAATACGTGGATATTTGTCTGTTGTTATTGATGGAAAGCAATTAAAATGAGAAAAAAATCGCACAGCGAGTGTATTACCTTCGAGAAAATTGACACCACAAAGCGCACGAAACTCGGTAAACATTGCAGTGCATTATTACGTAACTCATGAAATCCACGAAAATCTATGAAAATCGTATGTGGCTAGTAGACTGACACTGACAGACACGGCGAACTGACTCTAAAAAGCAAGTGTCTTTACGCAACCCGTAAAATGTGATATTTGGGGTGTGTGATGGCTTGGGAAGTGGCAAATCAATGTGCCACCCGAGTCTTGAAACCTTGGCTGGAGAAAAACCGACAGATGTGACGTGCAGTCCTTCGGTTTGCCTCGCACTGGAAAACAGACATCAAAGCTGGAAAGGAACTCGAGAGAGTGTAGACTGGAGCGAAGGTTAAACCATTTCCTTTCTCTGAAACCAAGTCATACCGGAAACCATTTTACACCTTTCCATCTCTCTAGAAAACTATTACAGACACATAAGAGATTCATAAATAAGAATGTCTTCTGTGTGTGTGTGTTGTGTGTGTGTGTGTGTGTGTGTGCGTGCGTGCGTGCGTGCGTGCGTGCGTGCGTGCGTGCGTGCGTGCGTGCGTGCGTGCGTGCGTGCCTGTCTGTCTGTCTGTCTGTCTGTCTGTCTGTCTGTCTGTCTCTCTCTCTCTCTCTCTCTCTCTCTCTCTCTCTCTCTCTCTCTCTCTCTCTCTCTCTCTCTCTCTCCAGCCACACCTTGATGATAGTTGCTGGTGTCTATTTTATTTATTGCTTAGCAGTAAGTAAATAAACATGTTTTACCCCTCCCCCATTCTGAATGGTACCCTTGCTGTGTAGAACAAGACACAACGGACAATGGTCTCTTCTGTAGGCCAAAAGAGGCAAAACACGCCTCCCAACAGAGCAGTGTGAAGAAAGCACCACATTAAAGGGAAACCTATTGGTCGTTCCTGACATTTACTGTTCACGTCTAACCACCTGCCGTAGGATTTCCTGGCGAAAAAAACACACGCTGCTGCCCAGAAATCCTTATCGTTCTGATATCCAACCAGAGTCGCGTCCTTTGAACTTAAAACAGCGACGGGATAAAAGGACACCTTGGCATTTGACAAGGGTTGGCTGTGTCTCCATTGGGAATAGTGTGGGAGGCAGGTCACATCCGGTGAAGTGCCTGGGTATCCTTATCTGGCAGACAGCCACTAACACAGAGACGCGGCTCGCACAATGTTTTGCAATTCGTCGATGTGTTGAGCAAACCTGGGGCTTTGATTCCTCTGTAAGAAGCGCTGGATAACAGGTGCTACGATCGTCGTCCGGATATCATCAGAAAGCCGTAAAAGGACGAGGGAAAGCGCAGACCCCCACTAAGATCGAACAGTTCCCTTCTTTTCAATAAAACCCAGAGATCAGCACCAAATCTGAGAAAGGTTCGAGGATGTCAGTGCATATTAGAAGCCTGTTTCTTCTTAAATTGAATTCCATGCATTAATTTAAAAACAATGGAAACAAACATGTCAAATAATACTCTATCTCGCAATGCTGATTCGCATTATGATTCAGTAGGGCTCTTTCTTGGGCCTTACTTGACCTTCCCACCAAGTTTGTTCAAAATAGTTTGAGCGATTCATTTGCGATTTAGCTGACAAGACAAACATACTGATACCGGAGATAAAAAATAATCTCCTCAGCGGAGAAAAAGAAGAATCTCGTAGATTCTGGAATTCTGCAGGTGATGACAATCCTCTTTAACTAACACACAAACACACACACACACACACACACACACACACACACACACACACACACACAAACACACACACACACACACACACACACACACCACACACACACACACACACACACACACACACACACACACACCACGCACGCACACAGTACCTTCCAAACCTGTGCAACATTCCGTTATTACCCCAAGCCTGAAATCTCTCCTTGGTGGGTTAAAAAGAGCGCGTGCCCGAGTTAACTGCCCGAGAGATAAATCCAGACCGACCTTCCCCTCTGATCCAAAGTCCCTCCCATCCTCCACAAAATTCTCAAAAATGTCCCAGACGACAAAGCACACTGCGCATGAATTTGAAAAGGGGGTGGGGGTATTCTGAAACTGAATCAGAACTAATCCCCAGCTTGTTCTGGAATCACTTCCAGATGAGTGATTTGGGGGCATGGGTTTTGAAACATCACATGGAGTTATGGAGACACGTGCCCGTGTCCATCTCCCTGTAACAGCACGTGGGTCAGATTGTCTGAATTCACTCCAAAAGGTGCTTCTCCACCATCTCCCGAAATGACTCAACGTGGATGTGTTCTGTAACAAAGTGGGGGAGAATTTCAACCTGAGGCCCAACATCCCTCCTCTCTACAAATTCAAGTGCGCGTTGTCTCCAGTTCATATTTCTGTCTACTGACACACCTGGAGAATGTTGAAGCAGGGGAGTAGTTTGGGATCAAGTGGGATGGTTGATCTGCATTTACTCAACGTTGGATTGGAAAGGGACGGATGGGGGGGGGGGGGGTGATGACTTTCAGCACGTCCCTTTGTCATCAGCCAGGGGGGATCGTGGGTCTGTAGTGACTAAGGAACAGTACACTGGTTTGGCAACTCTATTTGCTGAAAGAAAAAAAAAAGCATCTAAGCATTCAATCACATCATTCAGCCAATACTTTGCCACATCTCTTGCAGCATTTTGTCAGTATTCGACTGGTGTGTGTCTGGTGGATGTCTCCTGGTTACAAACAGATCGAAAAGCTTTTCTTTGTACAAAATGGCAGCAGAAGCGAAAACACAGCACTGTCGACAGTTTTCTTTCAAGTTTGATTTGTAAAACAAACACGATGCTTTATTCATATCTGCGATTATGGTTTGTTTGTTGTTTACGTCTATCGACTGGTCTGCCATCGGTCTGTGTGAGCATCTAGGCAACATGTGACGGCGTCATGGATGAATGTGTCCAGCTAGAAAAGCTATGTATCAGTACGGACAAGCGCATCTTTTCCCTTTCTACCTTTCTGTTCGCTTTCAACATCGGCCACGTGTCGAAATGATGTGTGTCGGATGTGTGGTGGCGATGTTTGCAAAAGATTGCGAATGTTTCATCGGCAGAAAGAATCCATGTTTGTGAGATGCTAACAAGAACGTAAGTCAACAACTCCGCCATCTGGCAAGAATGGACATCAAAACCACAAGATCAGATCTCTCTTTCTCCCCCCCCCCCTCTCTCTCTCTCTCTCTCTCTCTCTCTCTCTCTCTCTCTCTCTCTCTCTGCCTGTCTGTCTGTCTCTCTCTCTCGTGCGCGCGCGCGTGCGCACACACACTCACATAATGATAAACACGTGTTATCATTTTTGATGTAGGAATGTACTGTCGCTATTAAGAACTGTTTCTTCAATTGTATATTTTATTCATGCATGTAACCACATCACAAAAATGTGTGTAATATGTTTATGTTATTGATGCGTTGTTGTTGTATAATTACGTCCCTTACCAGTATATTATGTTAAAATTCTAAATAAAGGTCACATCTCTCTCTCTCTCTCTCTCTCTCTCTCTCTCCTCTCTCTCCTCTCTCTCTCTCTCTCTCTCTCTCTCTCTCTCTCTCTCTCAATCTCTCTCTCTCTCCTCTCCTCCCCCCTCCCCCCCTTGATAACTAATAGGAAGGTCACTTTTATGTGCCTCTGTGTGTGTGTGTGTGTGTGTGTGTGTGTGTGTGTGTGTGTGTGTGTGTGTGTGTGTGTGTGTGGAGAGGAGAGAGAGAGAGAGAGAGAGAGAGAGAGAGAGAGAGAGCGTGCGTGCGTGCGTGCGTGCGTGCGTGCGTGTGTGCGTGCGTGCGTGCGTGCGTGCGCGCGCGCGCGCGCGCGCGCGCGCGTGTGTGTGTGTGTGTGTGTGTGTGTGTGTGTGTGTGTGTGTGTGTGTGTGTGTGTGTGATATCGTATTTCCCCGTTCTTTGTTTAATAATTTCTCTCTGTCTCTGTCTGTCTGTCTGTCTCTCTCTCTCTCTCTCTCTCTCTCTCTCTCTCTCTCTCTCTCTCTCTCTCGCTCCCTTCATAACTAATAGGAGGGTCAGTTTCTATGTGCCCTTCTATGTGCCCCTGTGTGTGTGTGTGTGTGTGTGTGTGTGTGTGTGTGTGTGTGTGTGTGTGTGTGTGTGTGTGTGTGTGATTTTTTTTTTCATTTTTTTTTAAGTTATCAATTCATTTATTCTTGATTGCTGTTTTAATGTTCATTTTTCCCTAAGCTCATAAATTCGTCAATATTGAAGGAGGAAAATGCTCATCTATGTTGTCATGCATTTTCAACTATAATCATGTTTGTGTGTACGGTTTAATAGCTAGTCATGCTTAGTTAATTGCTAGTCACTCTCAGTCCCTCGGCGGCGCAAGGGCCGGATGTAAGAAAGCATATATTTGCATATCTGTTACCCTTGAAAAAAAGATCATCATCATCATCATTATCATCATCATCTCTCTCTCTCTCTCTCTCTCTCTCTCTCTCTCTCTCTCTCTCTCTCTCTCTCTGTTGATAGATTTTTTTAAGACTTTGCGCAAGGATCGGATGTATAAAAGCACATATTTGCTTATCTGTTACCCTTGAAAATAAACATCATCATCATCATCATCATCTCTCTCTCTCTCTCTTCTCTCTCTCTCTCTCTCTCTCTCTCTCTCTCTCTCTCTCTCACATGATAAGACATACACACCAACTGGACAAGTGCAAGAACGGACAATAACTGAGCGGAACAAGGACGACCGATCTACCACAGCCTCGACGGAGCGATTGACTCGGCCCTCGGGTAACAATATTGTACGCGGCAGACCTGTAACTCGGCTGAGGAGTAGTTCCACGAATTCCACAGCTAAACGCCAAGCAACCATTCAGGAAACCACTAAACACAGTAAAACTACACAACGCAGCGATTTATAGGGACTCGGCCAGGCTCATGTCATGCAAAGTCTCAAGTTCATGACCTACAACATTGAAGGTCTGTCTCGGATTTACGATCCTGAGGTAAGGTCTTATATTGCTGAATTTGACTTTAGTCTTGTAGTCGAAACATTTGCAACTAGATTTCCTGATCATTTGTTTCCAAAACATAGTGCTTACGTCATACCAGGCGTTAAACTGTCTGACGGTTGTAACGGCTAGATTATCAGGAGGATTGACTCTGCTAGTGAAAAAGACCTCGTTAAGTACATTGAAAAGATCGATGTGGATTATGACAATATTATAGTGTTTAAAACTGTCTAAGGACCTTTTTGGCACGATTTCACCAGTGATTCTGCTTGGTGTGTATGTACCGCCTAACAACTCTTCCTATTACCATGATACGGACATAACAAATGGTATTAGGATGTTGGAGCAGTGTATTATGGATGTGATAGAGTCTTTTGGAAACTTACCATTCATGTTGCTCGGAGACTTCAATGCACGGACTGGGGGTGAAAACAGTACAGATGATGATGATGACGATGAAAGGATGTGCCCTTTGCATGAAGAAAACGCTGACAGTGTTGTTTTCGTACCTCAAAAGATGAGATACAGAATGATTTTGGAAAATATTTGTTAAATGTCTGCAATTCTTTTGATTTGTTTATACTTAATGGTGCCATTCAAGGTGATATTGACTTTGGCCACTTTACCTACGTTTCTCCTACAGGATGCAGTATTGTTGATTATGCCATTGTGTCTCGATGCTTGTTGAATTATTGTGTGTCATTGAACATTACGCCAAGAGTAGAATCTAAACATATGCCAGTTGAAGTTTTATTTAATGCTAATGTCAACGTAGCTAACCAACAGAATGCAATATGTAGTACTTTCAAGTTCGAAAAGATTGTCTGGAACCAAGACAGAATTGACGATTTTAAAAACAAATTGTCAACTACTGAGCTTAGGAATAAAATGACAAGAGCGTCTGACCTTGTTGATATTGATATCAACGAAGCAATACAAGTGTTCAATGAGTCACTGATTGATACCAGTTCATGTATGAGAAAGTCAATTACTGTTGGCAAAGAAAGAAAAGACCCGTGGTTTGATAAGGAATGCTCTCAATACAAAAAGGAACTCCGTCACGATCTAAGACGATACTACATAAGTACAGATGACGACGAGGAAATTAGAAATACTTATAACCAGAAGCGGAGAGGACTACAAAGAGCTTCTGAGACTGAAAAAGAAGGACCATCGTGCAAATATAGTGAAGATTTTACACGATAACGTAAACGATTCTGCCAAATTTTGGAGTAAGTTGAAATCTCTATCATGTTAAAAGACCTGTTCAAAATAATATCAGCAAGGATAAATGGTACCAACACTTCTCACAAGTATATCAGTCTGGTCTGTCCTTCGATGAAACTATTGAGACTGTTGATGAGAGGGAAGAACAAATCGATGTAGACCAAAACCAGTTTAATATAGATTCTCTTGAATGTGATATTTCAGAAAGTGAAGTGTATGCTGCAATTCGTTCTCTAAAAAAATGGTAAGGCTGCAGGCCCTGATGGGATTGTTGGAGAGATCTTCAAAAACTCTGTTACAGTGATTGTTCCGTTTCTGATTGTTCTGTTCAATAAATTGTTTTCTACCGGAGATTATCCTTCACAGTGGTCAGAAGCTATCATCCAACCGTTGCATAAAAAGGGCGATCGAAATGTACCTGATAATTACCGAGGAATATCATTATTGAATGTGTGCAGTAAATTATACAGCCACATACTTAACGAACGATTGAATAAGTGGATCGAAGAGAATGATGCTATCAACGAAAGTCAGGCAGGCTTTAGGAAAAATTACAGTACCATTGATCATGTTTTTACACTGTTTGCCATTGCTCAAAAGCAGTTACTGTTACACAAAAAAATGTTTGTTGCATTTATAGATTTCAGAAAAGCTTTTGACTCCATTGTTCGAGCAAATTTATGGCGTGTTTTAAAGAAAAGAGGAATTAATGGGAAAATGTACGGAGCTATTACTAGTATATATAACACTGTGAAGGCAAGAGTTAGAGTTGGAAACGATTTAAGTGACGCGTTTATGTGCCCCTTGGGTTTAAAACAGGGGGAGGTGTGTAGTCCCGTTTTGTTCTCTCTGTTTATCAATGAGCTGGCTGTAGAAGTAATCAAAAAAGGTAAACATGGAATTCAACTTATCCCGATTTTGTAGAAATCTTAATTCTTATGTTTGCTGATGACGTTATCCTGCTCTCCGATTCAGTCACCGGTTTGCAAAATCAGCTGAACGTCTTACATGACACAGCTGGAAGACTTGGTCTGACAGTCAATTTAGATAAAATCAAACGTTGTCGTGTTTAGAAATGGTGGACATATCTCTCAACACGAGCAATGGTTCTTTGGACAAACCAAAATGACAGTGGTGAACATGTACAAATATTTGGGAATTATCATGTCCACAAGACTTTCCTTTTCTCATTGTTTGTATGATATGTCTAGCAGAGCAAAAATAGGCGTGATCAATATATTCAAACTCTTGTGGTCTATTGGAGAAAAATCACCAGCTGTGTTCTTTAAACTCTTCGACACGCAAATCCAGCCAGTACTTAGTTACGGTGCAGAAATATGGGGTATGATTGGAAATGCTGACATTCTAGAAAAAGTACACCTTTTTGCCTTGAAAAGGTTTCTGAATGTAAGTTTAAGAACTCCTAATGCAATGGTTTATGGAGAATTGGGAAGATTCCCGTTGTGTGTTAATATGTATATAAAGAGTATCAAATACTGGTTGAGAATTTTAAAAATGCAACCTCATCGACTTCCGTATAAAGCTTATAAAATGTTGCTATTTTTTCACCATAGAGACAAGAACACATGGGCATCTACCGTCTGCTTCTTTCTTTACAAATATGGTTTTGAAGAAGTGTGGGAGAATCAAGGGGTTGGTAATGAAAAAGAGTTCTTGAAGACATTGAGAGAGAGACTGATTCAAGATTACAAAGCGCAGTGGCATACCGAAATAACACAGAGTGATCGTTTCCATTTCTACAGGACATTTAAAAGTGATTTGATTTTGGCCCCATACCTACAGTCAGTTAGTCATTTACAGGCAAGAACTAGTCTAATCAGATTAAGATTAGGTGTGTCGCAACTAAATGTACATAAAATGCGTTTCGGAGAAATGTGACCGAAAATGAGTTGCTGCGTCCATGTTGTGGACTTCAAATAGAGACAGAGACCCACTTTGTTTTACAATGCCCATTGTATCAAGAGTTAAGAGAACATTACATACCAGCCAAGTATTACAACAGTCCTTCCCAATTTAAGTTAACCATGCTGTTTGCATCTGAATGCAAATCAATGATCATTCGCCTTGCTCTGTTCATTGAAAAAGCTTTTAGAATACGCCACAACTTCCTGAGTCATGAGTGAATTTGCTTTAGACAGACAGCCGATTTAGTGTATGTGTGTGTGTGTGTGTGTGTGTGTGTGTGTGTGTGTGTGTGTGTGTGTGTGTGTGTGTGTGTGCGCGCGCATGTGTGGTGTGTGTGTGTGTGTGTGTGTGTGTGTGTGTGTGTGTGTGTGTGTGTGTACGCGTGCGTGCGTGCGCGCGCGCGTGTATGTTGTGTATCTGTTTCTGTGAGTGTGTATGCTCACTGAGTAGTCTTACGTTCTAAGATGTCCATCATGTTTGCTATTGTGAAAACCCACCATGACATGGGCCTATGGCCTATTCATTAAACCATTCAGAGTTCAGAGTTCAGAGTTCTCTCTCTCTCTGTTGATAGATTTTTTAAGACTTTCTATTCTTTTATAGAAAAATCACAATACCACTCATCTAATTTTCTATGGTCGCAGTTTCATTGTGATTTATGAAGCGTGTTGTTATGTTTTTGGAGTACATTGGTTACTGTATAACTACACACAGACACACACACAACTTGCACCCCTTCCTCCCCCCCACCGCCCCCTTTTTTTTTGTTCCCTTGTTGATGACATCACACATTATGATGTCAGAAATTGCGTAAGATATTTATGACGTCAATTCTTTTCCCTGACCAGCCACCGAAGATGGACATTACATAGTTGCATTGTTTTTGTTTTTTTTCTCTTGAAAAAGGCCACGTGGCCGAAAATTAGATGAGTGGTATTGTGATTTTTCTATACTGTTTTCTTCCCTTTGGAGGACTATTGCTTTTGTATTCTTTTATAAGTTTTTCTTTTTCATTTTTTTTCATTTAGCCGTTCACTTATCTTTTTTTACGTTTTTTAACGTCCATTTTAAGTTATCATACATATATAAATGTATATATATATATATATATATATTATATATATAATATATAGAGAGAGAGAGAGAGAGAGAGAGAGAGAGAAGAGAGAGAGAGAGAGAGAGAGAGAGAGAATAGAGATCAGAATCAACGCAATTTTTTAAAAAAAAGTGCTCAACCACAATGGGGACATTTGTCCGATTAAAAACAAGCTAAAAGCTTAAGCTTGGTTTTAGCTTGTTTTTAATCTGACAAATATTATATATGTATACCTATCCAATTGTCGTGTCTCATTGTAGGGCACTTACAGCTGACCTGCTCAGAAACTGACGGAACCCCTAGGAGAGCCTTAATCTCCGCAAAAGTCAAACAGCTCCCATAAAATTCATTTCTTCCACGGGAAGTGATATT
>CM031620.1:9414106-9416606 GCA_018398815.1 Conus ventricosus | reverse complement strand
GATGAATGCGTATCTCCCCCTATTTCTTCAATCTAAGACATAAGAGCAAGCTTTGTTTATAATTCAATATTTCTTGCAGTCATTGCAACACCAAGCTGCTCTGTGACGGTGCGGACTTCTTGGATATTATTTGTATTATTTGATTCTCCCGGCCCTTTGACGGCTTAGAGGATACTTTTATTTTTTACTTTTTTTCACAAGAAAAGTGCTTGTTTCTTTTCTGATTTTTCTTTTGCTTCTCAGGGGGCACCTTTGGTTGGTTTTTTGAAAACTCAAAAACAATACATTCAACCACCTTATTGGACTGCACCTCTTTTTTTAAACTAAAAGGCAAGGAACCAATTACCATTTCCCGGGCACAGGAGACAAATCCAAATTGGTATAATGACCAGGAGATATATGTTAGTGAGTTTCCCTCCTATTGGAGGATGTCTCTCCCCCTTGGAGAATAACTTGCGAAGCTTGCTGAAGTATTTTTCCATCCATCTATTTTACCCATCCCTATCAAGCACAACTTTCTTAGGCAGAATATCTGCCACTGCAGGTATGAATGCGTATCTCCCCCTATTTCTTCATCTAAGACATAATAGCAGCTTTGTTTATAATTCAATATTTCTTGCAGTCATTGCAACACAAGCTGCTCTGTAAGTTGCTGAACGGTGCTCGGTACTTATCCTTGGAATTTATTAAGTTTGTTGTATTTTAGTCCCTTGGGGATTCATTCCAAGAACCGCCCTCAGCACTTGTGTCTTAGAGGATATCTTTTATATTTTCTACTTTTCACAAGAAAATGTAGCTTGTTTTGCTCTTTCATGATTTTCTTTTGCTTCTCAGGTGCACCTTTGGTTGGTTTTTTGAAAACTCAACAAACATACTACAGTATTGCACACCAGCCTTTTCTGGGATTGCATTCTTCTTAAAACTGAAAAGGAAGAGTCAAATTACCACTTTCCGCGGTCACTGAGGAGAAACCACCAAGTTTCGAAATCGGTATATGACCAGGAGATAATATGTTAGTGAGTTTCCCTCCTCTATTGGAGGATGTCTCTCCCCCTTGGAGAATATAAGCCTGCCTGAATGCTCATTTGAGAAGCATTATTTTTCCCATCCACCCACTCAAGCTACATACTGTTAGTTAGGCAAATCATCTGCCACTTTCAGGTATGAATGCGTATCTCCCCTATTTCTTCAATCTAAGACATAAGAGCAAGCTTTGTTTATAATTCAATATCTTGCAGTCATTGCAACAATAGCTGCTCGTAAGTTGCTGAACGGTGCTGGTACTTATCTTGGATTTTATAGTTTGTTTATTTAGTCCCTTGGGGATTCATTCCAGAACCGGCCCCACCTTGTGTCTTAGAGGAATCTTTGTATTTTCTACTTTTCACAAGAAAATGTACTTTTTTGCTCTTTCATGATTTCTTTTGCTTCTCAGGTGGCACCTTGGTGGTTTTTTGAAAATCAACAAAATACTACAGTATTGCACACCAGCCTTTTGGGATTGCATTCTTCTTAAACTGAAAAGGCAGAGGAGTCAAATTACCACTTCCGCGGTCACTAGGAGAAACCACCAAGTTTCGAAATACGGTATATGACCAGGAGATTATGTTAGTGAGTTTCCTCCCATTGGGGATGTCTCTCCCCCTTGGAGAATATAAGCTTGCTGAAGGCTCATTTTGAGAAGCATTTATTTTTCCCCATCACCACTCAAGCACATACTGTTATTAGGCAGAATAACTGCCACTGCAGGTATGAATGCGTATCTCCCCCTATTTCTTCAATCTAAGACATAAGAGCAAGCTTTGTTTATAATTCAATATTTCTTGCAGTCATTGCAACACCAAGCTGCTCTGTAAGTTGCTGGAACGGTGCTCGGTACTTATCCTTGGAATTTATTAGTTTGTTGTATTTTAGTCCCTTGGGGATTCATTCCAAGAACCGCCCTCAGCACTTGTGTCTTAGAGGATATCTTTTTATATTTTCTACTTTTCACAAGAAAATGTAGCTTGTTTTGCTCTTTCATGATTTTCTTTTGCTTCTCAGGTGGCACCTTTGGTTGGTTTTTTGAAAACTCAACAAACATACTACAGTATTGCACACCAGCCTTTTCTGGGATTGCATTCTTCTTAAAACTGAAAAGGCAGAGGAGTCAAATTACCACTTTCCGCGGTCACTGAGGAGAAACCACCAAGTTTCGAAATATCGGTATATGACCAGGAGATATATGTTAGTGAGTTTCCCTCTCTATTGGAGGATGTCTCTCCCCCTTGGAGAATATAAGCTTGCTGAAGGCTCATTTTGAGAAGCATTTATTTTTCCCCATCCACCCACTCAAGCACATACTGTTAGTTAGGCAGAATCATCTGCCACTGCAGGTATGAATGCGTATCTCCCCCTATTTCTTCAATCTAAGATATAAGAGCAAGCTTTGTTTATAATTCAATATATATATATATAATATATATATATATATATATATATATATATATATAATGCTGAA
>CM031620.1:9404106-9409106 GCA_018398815.1 Conus ventricosus | reverse complement strand
TGTGTGTGTGTGTGTGTGTGTGTGTGTGTGTGTGTTAGAGAGAGAGAAGGAAAGTCAGACAGACAGACAGACAGACAGACAGACAGACAGACAGAGACATAGAAAAAGACACAGAGAGAGAGAGAGAGACAGAGAGAGAGAGAGAGAGAGACAGACAGACAGACGTTACAGATAGAGAGATATTACCAAGTACAGAAGCAAATACAACAAATGCAAGTCTGCTGAAAGCACGCAAATAAACGAATAAACAAGGAAACAAAACGAAAAAAACACATGAAGAAAACAAACATGTAAACACAACACCATCAGATATTATCAATGTCGTAAAAGAGTCGGTCCAGGATGACAGTCAATGCCATCGTAAAGTAGAACTCTCCCATGGTGCAGGTGTTCGTTTTCCTTGCTCTCCTTATCTGATGGTTCTCCTATCATTATCAGATAATGTCTGATTATCTAGCTCTGTCTGCCTTAGTTCTAGAATACATAGATAGATAGACAGAAAGATAGATCGATAGATAGATAGACAGATAGATAGATGTGCGTGCGTACGTGTGTGTGTGTGTGTGTGTGTTGTGTGTGTGTGGTGTGTGTTGTGGTTGTGTGTGTGTGCGTGCGTGTGTGTGTGTGTGTGTTGTGTGTGTGTGTGTGTGTGTGTGTGTGTGTGTGTGTGTGTGTGTGTGTGTGTGTGTGCGCGGTGTGTGTATGTGTCCGCACGCGCGCGCGTGCGTGTTCGTGTGAGATTAAAACAGCGAGTCGGTGATCGACTGTTCCCCTACGGATAGGGGCCTAGGCCTAAAACATTTCGTATTCGTATTCGTGTTTAGTATTCGTATTCTCTCTCTCTCCTCTCTCTCTCTCTCTCTCTCTCTCTCTCTCTCTCTCCTCTCTCTCTTCCTCTTCTCTCTCTTTTCTCTCTCTGTATCAGCTCTGTTACTCTTCTTCTTCTTCTCCTTCTTCTCTCCTCTCTCTCTCTCTCTCTCTCCCCTTCTCTCTCTCTCTCTCCTCTCTCTCTCTCTCTCTCTCTCTCTCTCGGGGGAGTGTTGCGGTACACGAAGTGGAGAGGTTGCGTTTTCATGTGCTCTCTCTCTCTCTTCGTCGTTTTGCGTTGATTAAAGGCAGAACTGTTACCTGTGGATTGTCAGCAACTTGTGTTAGCCACCATGCCTTCAGATGCCCTCAAGTTTGGGCCCGGGTATGTGGAGTATTCGCTGCAGTATACGCATCCTTCATGTTGAAGCGAGCGAAATTCAAAGCCGCCATGAAAGTGTCCATGTTAAAGTTGAGGACACCGACAGACGGTGTAACCCTTGGACTGTTACTCTCTTACTTGTCTACGGAAATTTGTTACGGGCGTTGCGGAGACGTGGAGCTGAACCCTGGGCCTGGCACGAAGGACAGCCTGCGCCAGTCCCGACTTGGCAGTGGAGATCTACTCGACGAGATAGTGTCGGTGGTCAGGGATCGACTTGGCAGTGGAGGATCTACTCGACGAGATAGTGTCGGTGGTCAGGGATCGACTTGCAGTGGAGGATCTACTCGACGAGATAGTGTCGGTGGTCAGGGACCGACTTGGCAGTGGAGGATCTACTCGACGAGATAGTGTCGGTGGTCAGGGATCGCCCCCGCGGCGTCAGTACTTCCGGACCCCTCCGTGAAGGATGTCATGGCTTCCCTGAACGAGGTGATGGGCTCATTAAAACGGACTGAACTGTAAGTTCGATCATATGTGTGGTGAAACAAAGACATGAAAGATATTTTGCAGTTCCTTACAGGGTGATGTTTCGAGTCTGATAAAAGAAATTTCAGACCTCAAGCAAGAAAATTCAAGATTAAAAGTGAAAATGAGAAACTGAGTGCAAAAGTGGAATCTTTGGATACGAAAGTTGATGATTTGGAGGGTAGGTCAAAAAGAAATAACTCAATCATTCATGGTATTCCCCGGAACAAGAACGAGAGCTGACAAGACTGTGAGGATGTGGTGAAGGACATGATAACTGATGAACTGGAGTTAACCGATGATATTGTGTTTGGACAGGGTCCATCGCCTTAACTAAAAGCCAGACCTCTCCCATTGTTGCCCGTTGTACCTTTTTCAAGGGTAAGGACAGGATTTTGCGTGCCAAACGGAAACTAAAGGGGGAGCACCATCTTCTTTTGGGGAAGACTTTTCTCTGAGAGTAAGGGAAATCCGGAAAAAGCTTTCCACTCATTTAAAGTCTGCAAATCAAAGGACAGAAAGGCTTATATGGTATATGACCACCTCGTAAATTGATGCAAAAAATATGGGCTAGATGCAAGTGATAATCTCGTTCACCTTGAATAATGGTGTGGCCCGCCCCAAACCGTGACAATGTCCCAGTCTCAAAATTTGACAGGTTTAAAATATAAGCTGACACCGGTTAACCAAGTGTGTTTCTGTTTCACGAGGGGTCACGCCGAACAATGTGTCAACTGTGTTGGTGTGCAAGAAACGTGTGATACAAATGCCGTGCCTGATGTCAGTGTAGGCGAGTTGTGCACGGATTTTTCCAGCCATCAGGATGAATGTGTATATATGTTGTTGATGTGCTGGTGCGATAGAAGGGAAGTCTGAGATCAGTGATCACTCTGTCAACCAGCCGCATGTTTATGTTCGTCCCACCCTGCAGTGATGACGTTGGGGATGAAGCGTGTATGAATGTTGCACGGGAAGAATGTGGGAGAGAATGTAGAGTGGACGGGGTGATGATGAAAGAAACTGGTGGCAGAGGTAAATGTCTGAACGTGTCTGAAATAAACAACGGTGATGATTGTGAGAATGTGAATGTCATAGATATCAATGGCAACGTAAGATTAAAACTGATTGTTTCACTCATCCTGCATGTAAGAATGTTAGTGACTGTAATAATCACACAAGTAAAGGCAGCGAGGTGAATGTAGAAATTGTAATAACAAGATGGTGACGATGTAAATGTGGATAGAAAAGATAAGGACAGCTGGGGAAACTGACCCCTTTAAAGCCGTTTGGGACGAATGAACAAAAAAAAAACAATTTTACGAAAGGGTCAGGAGAAGAAAAAGATGACGGTATGGATTTACAACCTGAGAGCGGTTCCTGTTCTGGTCTGAATGGGGGGAGTGTGTACGGTTTTGTAAAACACATATCTTTTCTTCACTGGAATATATGTGGATTGTTTTAATAAATTAGAAGATAGATGTTTTATTCAATTTGTTTCCTCGTTTGATGTTGTTTGTTTAGTGGAGACGTTTACAGAAAAATTTGAATCGACTATTTTCATAAATCATAATCTCTAAGTAAAGTCAGCGGTTAAGCTTACAAGACATGGAAGATGTTCAGGGGCGATAATTTGTTTGGGTACACAAAAGCTTAGTTCCTTATTGCGTCTTATTGATTGTGAGAATCCTTATTTGATTTTATTTTTGCTTGATAAAGAATTTTTTGGTCTTGGAAAAACAACCTTACTGGCTTGTACATACGTTCCACCTGAAAATTCACCTTATTATTCTGTAAATAATTTTGACAATGGCATTGACTTGTTAGAAGACTGTATTGTGAACAAGTGATGTCTTTAGGTGATGTTGATTTATTGCTCTGTGGTGATATCAATGCGAGGACATCTAACCTGTCCCCGGAAATTATTAGTGAGCGTGATCTACATGTCTGTCACAACAATAAAAAAGTCCTGAAATGGTGAGATCTTCCCAAGATAAAGTACTCAACTTGTACGGAAAGAAAATGTTGAACATGTGTTCTGTATTACGATCATGTATTTTAAAACGGTGTCTGTAATGGCGACTCAGAGGGTCGTTTCACATACATTTCTGACACAGGTAACAGTGTAAACGATTATTTCCTAGCATCTGTAGACCTTTTTGAATTATTAAGTAACGAGTTAACTTTGAGAGCACTAGAAAGATTTGAATCTGATCACCTGCCCCTTGTATTGTATGTAAATGTGCGGAGTGAAAAGATGTATTCCAACAATGAACATGCGTGTTCAAAATAATGAATTTATTGTCAAATATTGTTGGAAAACCAAGACTACGCTCGGCAGTTTATTTTTCCATGCGGTCAGAAGATAATACAGAACCAGATATTAGTGGCTGAAGATCTGATACATGTGGATGTCAACAAGGCAATAGATCAATTCAATAAGATTGTTAAAGATCAAAGTATGGTGAAAAGAATACCAGTAAACAAAAACATTACTCAAAATAATTGGTATGACCAGGAATGTAAACTATATAAATGTAAAATGCGTAGACTATTCAGAAAATTTTGTAAAACGTTAGATAAAGAAGACGGAATTGAATTTTGTATTGCAAGGCGTGAATATAAATTTAAACAAAGGGAAAAAGAAAGAACACAATGATAGCTTACTAAATGAACTCGTGAATTCTATTCAGTGTCAGAAATCCTTTTGGGAACATGTTCATAAAATATCTAGAAAGAGATCGCAACCGTCAAATGATATTCCTATGCATGAATGGCACCAACATTTCAAAAGTTTGCTAGAAAAAGACGATGATAAGAGTGTCATTGTGGAGTAACAGATGAGGACAGAGAGGAAGTTTTTTCTGCTTGACAGACCCATATTTAAGGAGGAGGTATTACTTGCTGTTCGAAAATTGAAAAATGGTAAATCTGCTGGACCAGATGGTATGATTGGTGAGTTTTTTCAAGAATTCTGGAGAATGTAGTCTCAACGTTTTAGTAAAGCTATTTAATTTCTGTTTGATTCTGGAATATATCCTGATGGCTGGAAAGAATCTATAGTTCTGCCTTTTATTTAAAAGGGGAGAAGTCAATGACGTGAACAATTACAGGGTATCTCCTTGAGTAATATTTGTAGTAAATTGTATAGTTCTGTTATTAATAGTAGATTGGGTGAATGGTACACATGAATAATATAACTGGGGAACATCAAGCTGGGTTTTAAAAAAGGTTACTCAACAATTGATCATAATTCACGTTATTAGCTGCCGTGCAAAAACAGTTA
>CM031620.1:9389106-9399106 GCA_018398815.1 Conus ventricosus | reverse complement strand
CTGCCAGCACTGGCCAATCCACAATCTAGCTGGAGACACTCGGCATCAGCAATTTCTACGACTGTCTTTGATTAGCGCTATTTCAACTGTAAACAACAACAACAGCAACAAGAACATGGCTATGAATAGCTATAGTGTCATGAGAAACGGATAAAAAGTGGTGTATAGTTTGCAATGTGTTAATGACAGATCAAACAAGAGAGACAGACAGACAGACAGAACCAGGGGTTCACAGTGTCTGGGTTACAGCACGATGGCGGGCGGTGCCCACACCTCTCTTTTCGCCGCATTTTACCATCCCTGACCTGAATCGCGTACTTGATTACCGCTGGGTGGATGGAGAAGACTTTCAGGTCAAAAAGCGAGCCTGGGATTCAAATTCACGAGCGTCAACTCGGCAGGCAAGCGTTCTTACTATCTCACCGTGGGCCTCTGAATCACTCGTTACAGAAAAAAAATGATAGGTATGTTATTCTTTTTATATAAATCAATTCAGTTTCTAACATTTGATGCTCTTGCAATACATTCGGCCAGTTGAGAGTTTCGAATGATCTGATCTGCTACAATGGAAGTGCCATTAAATATAACGTTATTTCTACTAAATATGTAAGTACAACAAACATTTAAAATCAAAAGGAATTCATGTTTATTATCAGACACATATGCCAGAGACAGACAGACAGACAGACAGAAACATAGAGACACACAGACAGACATACAGACAGAGACAGAAACAGAGAGACAGAGAGACATAGACAGACACACAGACAGACAGAGACAGACAGACAGACAGAAAGAAAGCTGGATGAGACCGCGCAATCAAAAAACGAGTAGCTTCACCGCCAGACGGTCAGTCTCTGTTATTCTTTCGTTTTCATCAAACTACAACGTTATTCTACCTGTCCATCGTCCAATAACCATTGCCCGAATGACCAGTTCATCTCCAACAGCATTGGCCAGCGGCCAGCAAACCAGACAGCTGAGAGAAGGACAGACCTGCAAAAGTGCGGGAGGCAAAAAAGACCTCGAAGGTAATTATCCTCCTCAAGGTTCTTTCTCCCCCCCCCCCCTCCCTTGTTTTCCTCTGTCCAGCGCCCAAGGTTATTGGCAGGCTGCTTTTCAGCCTTGTTTTCGTCGTCTTCGTCCTCCTGTTGTTCATCTTCGTCCTCCTGTTGTTCATCTTTCCCTTCTCTTTGTTGGACTTCTTAGGTCTGTTCGCTTGCTGAAAGAGAGGAGAGCGTTCCAGACAACAGAGAAAAGACAAGGCAGAGAGACAGACAGACAGACAGACAGACAGACAGGCAGACAGACAGACAGACAGACAGGCAGGCAGGCAGACAGACAGTCAGACAGAAAAAGACAGGCAGAAAGTCGGATGGACAGACAAAGACGAATAGAGACAGAGAGAAAGACAGACTGACAGACAGACACAGAGAGAGACAGACAGAGAGACAGACAGACAGACAGACAGACAGACAGATAGTATACATACAGCAATTTTTATATAGTATAAAATAGATAAGCTACAAATTTGGTGGTCGTGGTAGTGGTGGTGGCGGTGATGTTTGTTTTTTTGTGTGTTTTTTTTTAAAACATCATTTGCTTTCTTAGATATTGCAGTTTTTAGATATATAGCGGCATCGATCGAAAGGTTGTGTGTGTGTGTGTGTGTGTGTGTGTGTGTGTGTGTGTGTGTGTGTGTGTGTGTGTGTGTGTGTGTTGTGTGTACGTGTGTGTGTGTGTGTGTGTGTGTGTGTGTGTGTGTGTGAGTGTACGTGTGTGTGTGTGTGTGTGTGTGTGTGTGTGTGTGTGTGTGTGTGTGTGTGTGTGTGCGTGCGTGCGTGCGTGCGTGTGTGCGTCCGTGCGTGTGTGTGGGCGCGCGCGCGCGCGCGCGCGCGCGTGTGTGTGTGTGTGTGTGTGTGTGTGTGTGTGTGTGTGTGTGTGTGTGTGTGTGTGTGTGTGTGTAAGTGTGCGTGTGAGTGTGTGTGTGAGAGACAGAGGCAAAGACAGAGAGAGAGAGAGCGACAGAGAGAGAGTGCGTACAGCACTCCTGTATAAAGGGTAAAGTCAATAATCAACAAAATGTTGTGTGCATCATTTGCTGTCATAAATAATGCATTTTCAAGAACATAAAGATATTGATGAAAGGTGAGACAGACAGACAGACAGACGAACGGAGACAGGGAGGCAGGCATGCAGGCAGGCAGGTCTTCAGGGGAAACATGTTGACTGAAACTCCATCCTGCACTGTACCCTGTAGAATGGTCATTGATAGGGCGCCATGATCAAAGACATGTCCACCTTCCGCCGCACACTGTATGATGGTCATAGACTGGGAGACAAGGCAAGGCGCATTCCCCCATGCTCTGTACCCTGTAGAATGGTCATTGATAGGGAGCCAAGGCAAGGCGCATTTCCCCATGCATTGTACCCTGTAGAATGGTCATTGATAGGGAGGCAAGGCAAGGCGCATTTCCCCCATGCTCTGTACCCTGTAGAATGGTCATTGATAGGGAGGCAAGGCAAGGCCCCTTCCCCCATCCACTGTACCCTGTAGAATGGGTTTGGACAGGGACTCATGAGGGAATACATGTCAATCCTCCACTGTACCCTGCATGACTCCTTGGCCGAGGAGTCATGGAGAGATAATGTTCGCCGACCCTTGGACCTTAAACAGGGAGTCATGGTGTGACACGGTACCCAATCAAGCTTGTGGCGATTGATGATTGCTGAAGAAGGTTCTTGTCTGTTTCCCGTGTATGCGTCGACTGCTGCCTGACCTCGTCATTTACCTTGCGGTCCCTGTATGAAATAGGTCTGACGGATTCATTCCCAAACGTCAATTTTCATCTTTATTTGGGGCATGAAGGATATAGCATGGTGAACATCATCTAACAGACTGAGACACGAAGAAAGCGTTTCAGACACAGAAATCAAAGGTTAAACCACACTCATGACCTTGGCGCCTTTTCCTCGCCTGACAGGTTAACCAAACCAGAGCAGTCTTCACGACTTTACACGAATGCACACGGAACTTGTTGATCGACAAATTGATGAGATTTTGTTCGGATCCGGAATACAACCTGGCTATTGTGAGCAAGTGAGCAGGGCCAGGGACACTCAATCAACCACAACACAGTAATCATTTTTAGCTACAAACCCGCAGCAACCACTAAAGTACAGGAATCGGTTAGATCCAGTCAGTCTTGACAGGGGTCTTCGCTGTCCCCAAAACATTATGATGATTTTTCTTGGAACCTGGAGTGCGTCCACACAAAATGTGAAGTTCTATGACTCCTCCTCTTCTTCTTTTCTTAAACATCCGCCATCATCATTTTGATGGTTCTGATGCGTATAAAACCGGGGGGTTTCCACAAGGTTGTTGACATAGACATGTAGGACTGGCAGTAGGGGGACTTGTGGGGTTGGGGTGGTGGTGGTAGGGGAGGGGGAAGGGGGAGTGGGGGGAGGGCGCTGGTTGGTCAAATTTGGGACTTGATGCACTCCACTGAGGTTGAGGAGATAACCTCAGGAGGCAGGCTGTTCCAGTCCCTGACAGTCCTCGGGAAGAAGGAAAACTTCCTGTAGTTGGTTTTGCAAGCAGGGAGGAGATACGTCTCCCCGTGAGACTGTCTTGTAGACCGTGCTGGGGTGTTTGGTGTGGGCCTGAATGGGGTGTTGATGCTGACCTCTTCTCGATGATATTTGAAGAAGGTGGTCAGCCTTGCTGCTGTTTTTCTGTCTGCTAGAGTGGACCACTGTTGATGTGTCAGCATGGAATCGAAACTTGAGGTGTGACGGTCGCGGTTCACAACCCATCGAGCTGCACGGCGTTGGACTTTTTCCATGTTGCCGATTTTTTTGGCCGATGTTCTCTCCGTAGAAGCACCATCCATGAAGGAACTACACTGGACGAAGATGACGTCACCAGGCAATCAATAATACCAAACATCTTTTTAATTCAGAAACGTCCTTACACAACTCGGTTGACAACTGTGTACATTAAAAGCACTTCATTATGTCACTCTGCATTCTCATCCGTTCGGCTGTCTCTAAGTGTTGCCTGTTGTTTGGCTAGCCTGCCAGAGTATATGTGCTCCCGTTTCATAACCAGGAAAGCAGTCTCCTCCATCTGTATTTGAAGAACGGGTTCGTTACCAAGGTCTCCCGCTTTATGGCATTATCACTCTCTCGCCTGTGGACAGGTGTGAGGACCGATGAGAGGAAAAGAAATAGGGAGAGGAATTGCTATTGGCCTTGTTTCGTTTGTTTTGTTTTGTGCTCTTCTTTGGCTGATTCGGTCAGTGCCAGAGGCGATGTGTACACTTTGTTTTTCTCTCTCCCGTCATTGCCGTCTTCTTTTTTCAGTTTGCAGCTATTTTGATTACTTGGATCGGATAATGAGAGAGAGACAGACACAGAGACAGAGTGAGTAAATAAGAGTTACAGACGAGAAAGAAAGAGAGAGGGGAATGCGGAAGAGACAACAATTATAGAGAACGTGAGAGAGAGAGAGAGAGAGAGAGAGAGAGAGAGAGAGAGAGAGAGAGAGAGAGAGAGAGAGAGAGAGAGAGAGAGACAGACAGACAGACAGACAGACAGACAGACAGACAAAAAGATAGACAGAGACAGACAGGCAGAGAGAGAGAGAGAGAGAGAGAGAGAGACAGACAGACAGACAGACAGACAGACAGACAGACAGACAGGCAGAGACAGAGAGACAGAGCGACAGAGAGAGAGAGGTACAGAGACAGACAGTCACAGACAGAAAGAGGAAAAAGAAGGAAAGGATGGGAAAGAGAGAGAGAGAGAGAGAGAGAGAGAGAGAGAGAGAGAGAGAGAGAGAGAGAGAGAGAGAAAGAGAAGAGAGAGAGAAAGACAGACAGAGAGACAGACAGAAGACAGACAGACAGACAGACAGACGGACAGACAGACAGCAACAGAAAGTGAGACAGAGAGGGGGGAGATGGGGGAACGGAACAGCCGGCCAGTCAGCCAGCCAGTCAGACAAACAGAAGGAAACTGAGAGGGAGATTCTGACATCACTTCACGTGAAGAGGAAGAGATATGCAAGTCGTATTTTATCCTCCTTAACAGTCAGTGAGACAGACAGACGAACAGGTAGACAGAGGAAGGATCGGGAAGATAGAGTCAATCTATACACCTAACTTGACAAAGCTAAACAGGCAATAGCAACTGCGAGGGCGGGGAAAAGAACGTAGAAGTGATATGGGAAAGAGGGGGAAAGGCAGAAGAGACATGGGACAGGAGAAACAATTACTCTCACTTCCATTATGGGAATTTTCAGACACTGTACAAGATAGTCAGAAACCTACCTTGCGAACCGTAGAGGACGGTATCTGATTTGTGTTCGCAATGTCAAGCCTGCAAAAGAATTAAACGTTTTTTTCCCGTTTCTTTTCTTTTCTGGCAACCTAGGAGCCCCAGCAACATTGCGGCCATATTAAAGACAAATACCAGCCCTGACTGTAACTGCTTTTAGTTACCTATCTATCTACAGTAAGTCTTTCTTCCACTGTATTGTATAGTCATCGGCCGTTTCTTTGAAGAAAATAATAATCTATCTAAATTATGATCAATTACATCATCAAAAGGAATATGTATTGCGTGCTCTTTTATAGGCTGCTAGTTCATGTCTCTACCTACTTTTTCTCTTAATGCTGCGCTGTTAAAAGGTTTGTCTAGGCTGACTCACACATCTCTACAGCTTTCTGTATCTACCCCCTCCCCCCACGCTCCCTTTTCCGTCCCTAAAGAAAGAGCCAAACATGCTCCATTTTCAGTGTTTTACAGCTCATCAGACCAAATGGGGGGGGGGGGGGGGGGGGGGGGGGGCTGTCGCCCTAGAGGAAAGAATCATGTCTCTGCCCAGCACAAAACCGTGCACCGAAACCGCCTGTCCTTAAAGTAAAAAAGGCAACAAACACTACAGACCTATTTATAACATAACATCCTGGCTACAGACATCTTTAGCACAGAGATGCCTCGACCGTTTTGGCAGCGTCCACTGTTCCACTCCAGCTCTCATGCCCAGACTGAGAACGTTCGTACAATTTCCTTCATAGGCATGGTGGTGCCACAAAAAAGTGTCACAGGCCTATGGCCACTTGGACACCGCAAAGTGAAAGTTTGACTGTACTCTGGACAGTGATCACATTTTCATTTCAAAGTCTCCCGATGAGAACAGAAAAGCTGATATGTTATAAAATATAAGAAAGACAAGGGTGAAAAGGATTTCATGAATAAAGATAGGTGAACAGACAACAAAGATGGCTCCATTCATTATAAAGGTGCGTTACTTTTCCATTCATAAAAAAGTGCATGACGGCTCCTTTCGTTACTGAGACACTCCATTGCTCTATTCATCAATAAGATGCACCACCGCTCCACTTATAATAACGATGCGCCACTGGTCTACATATAGTTAAGGTGCACACCTGCTCCGTTTATTGCTAAGATGCACCACTGCTGTACTTGTAATTAAGGTGCACAACTGTTCCATTTATTATCAAGATGCACCCCTGCTCTACTTATGATTAAGGTACACAACAGTTCCATTTATTATTAAGATGCATCACTTCTCTACTTATAATCAAGGTGCACAACTGTTCCATTTATTATCAAGACACAGCACTTCTCTACTTATAATTAAGGTACACAACAGTTCTATTTATTATTAAGAGACATCACTTCTCTCCTTATAATTAAGGTGCACAACTGTTCCATTTATTATTAAGATACATCACTTCTCTCCTTATAATTAAGGTACACAACAGTTCCATTTATTATTAAGATACATCACTTCTCTCCTTATAATGAAGGTGCACAACTGTTCCATTTATTATTAAGATGCACCTCTGCTCTACTTATGATTAAAGTCCACAACAGTTCCATTTATTATTAAGATGCACCTCTGCTCTACTTATGATTAAAGTGCACAACTGTTCCATATATCACCAAGACGCACGTTTGTTCCATTCATTTATAAGATACCCCACCACTCCATTTATCATCAAGATGCACCACTGCTCTACTTGTTATTAAGGTGCACAACTGTTCCATTTATCATAACGATGCATCAATGCTCTACTTATAATTAATGTACACAACAGTTCCATTTATTATTAAGATGCATCACTTCTCTCCTTATGATTAAGGTGCACACCTGCTCCATTTATTATTAAGATGCTCTACTGCTCTACTTTTAATTAAGGTACACACCTGCTCCATTTATTATTACGACGCACCACTACTCTATTTATGATTAAGGTGCACACCCGCTCCATTTATTATTAAGATGCACCAGTGCTCTACTGATAATTAAGATGCACATCTGCTCTATCTATCATAAAGACGCTAAACAGCTCTACTTACAGTTAAGGTGCACATCTGCTCTATCTATTATTAAAATGCACACTGTTCTGTTTATAATCAGGTGCACAACCATTTATTATTAAGATACGCCACTGTTCCATTTATTATTAAGATACGACACTGTTCCATTTATTATTAAGATACGACACTGTTCCATTTATTATTAAGATACGACACTGTTCCATTTATTATTAAGATACGCCACTGTTCCATTTATTATTAAGATACGCCACTGTTCCATTTATTATTCAGATACGCCACTGTTCCATTTATTATTAAGATACGCCACTGTTCCATTTATTATTAAGATACGCCACTGTTCCATTTATTATCAAAGTGCCCTACTGCTCTATGCCTCTTCCAGATGCATTACTTCTTCATTAATTATTGAGAGGTATTACTGCTTCATTAATTATTGAGAGGCATTACGGCTTCATTAATTATTGAGAGGCATTACTGCCTCATTATTCATTGAGAGCCATTACTGCTTTATTAGTTATTGAGAGGCATTACCGCTTCATTAATTATTGAGAGGCATTGCTGCTTCATTAATTATTAAGAGGTATTACTGCTTCATTAATCATTGAGAGCCATTACTGCTTTCATTAGTTATTGAGAGTCATTACTGCTTCATTAATTATTGAGAGTCATTACTGCTTCATTGATTATTGAGTCATTACTGCTTCATTAATTATTGAGAGTCATTACTGCTTCATTAATTATTGAGAGTCATTACTCCTTCACTAATTATTGAGAGGCATTACTGCTTCATTAATTATTGAGAGTCATTACTGCTTCATTGATTATTGAGTCATTACTGCTTCATTAATTATTAAGAGTCATTACTGCTCAATGCATCACCAAGATGCGCCGCAGCTTCACTGTTGCGCCATTGCTGAATTTATCAGTACGATCTGTTTCTCCTCAAACATAATAAACGCGCTTTTCTGCTCGTTTATCTTTAAGGCATGCCTCTGTTGCATGTGCTGTAAAGATGAATTTTCACTAAATTTATTACTGAAGGGCATCATTGTTCCATTTATTACCGGGTGACCCATTTTCTCACTGATGTGTCCGCAGACAAAGACTAGGAACTGGCGAGGTGCCATATGGTGGGATCATTTCTTTGAGGCGTCCAGTGACTCTCACTGTCGTGCAGAGAGCTTGCAGGGCACAAAACAAGGGAATGACCGAGGCAGGCAGAGAGAGGACGAGAGCTGTTCAGCTGCCAAGTTTTGTGTGTTCCATTCGTCTGTGCTTGACGCTGATGGGATTTTAATTCAACATCCCACTGGTGATGGTTTATTTTTGTTGATTTTTCTTTTGATTGATGGACATTTCCGTATCCTCCACCCCCATCCCCCTTGCCATTCCCAGCACTCAAACACATACACCCCTTTCTATCGTTTTCCACTGGTCTCTCTCTCTCTCTCTCTCTCTCTCTCTCTCTCTCTCTCTCTCTTCTCTCTCTCTCTCTCTCTCTCTCTCTCTCTCTCTCTCCTCTCAATCTCTATCTCTCTCGCTCAAACGAGCTGCTCAACAGAACAAAGACCAGGATCTTGTTTTATCCAGACAAAATTCAAAGTCAGTATGGAAAGCTATAAATGAACTTGCTAATAAAACATCGCAATCTAGCGTGTGTCACATAACCAGCGTCACCTCAAACGAACTCAATCAACATTTTACAGGTGTGGCAGAACGTACAATTAAACAAAATATCTCTCAACGAAATTACCTTGAAAAAAACTAACACTTTTCTACAAATCCAAGAATATTCATTCCCAACTGTCAATCCCCTTAATGTCTGTAACTGATATTTACTATTCCTTACGTCCTGTGAAGGAGACAAGTCGTGGACTGGATGGAATTGACAAAATTCCAAGACTTTCAGCTCCAATCATATCGGAAACGCTTACTTACATCTACAACTTGTGCATTGAAAAATATCATTTCCAACACAGTTCAAAGTAGCAAAAATCATTCCCGTCTGCTAATCTGGTAACAAGTGTAATCCATAACGACTACCGGATTTAAACAGGTCACTCAGCTAGGAATAGCACTTACCTTGAGCTTTCGACAGACCTCCGTCCATCTTCCAACCAATCTTCCAACCAGTCTAATCCAACCAATTACAGACCAATATCTATTTTGCCAGTTTCATCCAAACTCGTAGAACAACACATAAATAAACATGTTTACGACCATCTTGAGGCACATAATCTACGGAGTGACAGCCAATTTGGCTACAAGAAAAATAGTTCGTGTCATACTGCTCTATCAAGTCTAGCAGAACACTGGCATATGAATATCAATCAAAATGGATATTGTGGAGCATTATTTGTTGATTTTGCTGCGGCTTTTAATGTCATAGACCAGAAGCTGTCGTCCAAAAACAAAACAAAACAACAACAAAAAAAGAAAAAAAAAGAGAAAACTATCATTATATGGTATAACAGGAAACGTGCTCCAGCTGATTTCATCATTCCTTGACAATCGTCCACAATTTGTCTGTTTGAATTCTTCGATATTCGATATATTACCTGTCAAATATGGAGTACCCCAAGGCTCAGTTTTAGGTCCTCTCTTATTTTCTATCTATGTAAAT
>CM031620.1:9361606-9379106 GCA_018398815.1 Conus ventricosus | reverse complement strand
GTGTGTGTGTTTTGTTTTTTGTTCTGTTTTTTTTTTTTTTTGGGGGGGGGTGAGTTGCATTTATATCGTTACAAGAGTTTGTTATTCGATAAAAACGAATCACTTCTGAGATACTTATCACCTTAACGGTCAATTTAAAAGCAGTAATTTGACAGTGTTTTTGTGTGTGTGGTTTGTTGTTGTTTTTTCTTTTTTTTTGGGGGGGGGGGGGGGGGGGGGGGGGGTCCATCACCTTTTCTCTTTTTTTCTTCCTTTGTTTTTTGTCTCTGTCTCTTTTTTTCTTCTTTTTTCCTCTATATTTTTTAACGCGGTCTTTTTTTTTTGTCTTTTTTTTTAACTCACGCTCACCATGCACAATCTATGTGTACATTACTGATTGACAAATGTTTGATAGTTTTAGTGTGTAGGCGAATGATACAAAATGTCTGGGTTTGTTTATGTGTGATGTGCTGACACTTTCATTCTGCGGTGATAACTTCATTCTAAGAAGTGTATACAATTAAATCAACATAAAGGTATTAAAGCATTCATAGAATTAAAAGCAAGATAAGTGTGCGCGCGTGCACTCGCGCGGGTTCTTGTGTGTGTGTGTGTGTGTGTGTGTGTGTGTGTGTGTGTGTGTGTGTGTGTGTGTGTGTGTGTGGTGTGTGTGTGTGTGTGTGTGTGTGCGTGTGTGTGTACTTGCGTGAGTGTGTATACTTGTGGGTGTGGCTGTACCTTTCTATTTAATGATACTAATACTATTTTTTTAATTCTAAATTATCGCATGTCAATCGTGTCATTTATAATAGCGTCATTGTGTTAATGACATTGGTCTTAATTCAATAAGAATGTAAGAACGGTATATACTTCTTTTTCAGTTGCAAGTGTTGTTCAAATATAACTTGTAAAGCAGGCAGCGCTTTCGTTTTTCGAGCTATGCTAATGCGCATCTTAGCTACTGAAAGAATATGATTAACTGCTGCCCTTTCGATTTATTGAATTTTTTATTTTGCACACCAAACATTACATCAGCCAATGACAGTTTTAGCGTTTTTCCAACCATAGTTGATATGAACATTTCTATTTCTTCCCACAGTCTATGCACGGATGGGCAATTATAAAAGAAATGTCCCATACAGTCACAGTCATTGACACAGTTATCGCATGCATTGGTTTCTGTTCATTTCATTTTCTAAAGAAGAATGTTTGTAGGACAGATGTTGTGATTTATCTTTCACTGAAGCTCGTATAGTTTGGTTTCCTTTGTGGATTGTCTTGGAATCAGCCATACGTTTTTATCTAATTGAACACCAAGCTTTCTGCGCCGGAAGTCGTTAGCATGAGGTAACGTTTTCGTGGTATTATTTCTTTCCAATAGTTTATGTATCTCTTTGGGTTTTACATTAAACAAACTTGCTTCACAAGAAACTGGCTTCCGAGTATCTAGAGAGATCCTGTTTGTTCGTATCCATTCCAGCCATGCTGCTGGGATGGCGTTGCACACGGCGTTATAAATTAAATAACGTGTCTGCACGTTTATATCCTAATAGTGTTTCCACCTCTTCTAAACGCAGCAGTCTACGTTCGTTGACATGAATAAGATTTCTTACATATTCTATTCCCTTTTTTTTCACTTGTGGAAAAACAGCGCCTTTCCTTTACACTTAATTAAATCATTATAGAATAATAACTGATCATACACATTGGGTGGTTTTATTTCTTCGACTTTTTTCTCTCTCTTAATATCTAGATATGCAATGATCACCGCTTGCCAGCATTCATTTTCCCAATGGTCTATGCGAT
Source organism: Conus ventricosus (assembly GCA_018398815.1). NCBI lineage: Eukaryota > Metazoa > Mollusca > Gastropoda > Neogastropoda > Conidae > Conus > Conus ventricosus. Next base: position 9,377,321 of record CM031620.1, on the reverse strand, counting down.
GTACATGTTTTGATCTACAGTTAATCATGAATATACGATCATTGTTTAGTATTTCATTCAAGTACCATTTTGGTGTGATGCTCCAGTTTTGTTCTGCGGAGGAGAATAGATTTCCAGCCCATTGCAAATAGAAACACTTTTGGAGATCAATAACGTTAACCATGTTCAAACCACGATTTCCATATTCCAATTCCATCACTTTTCTTTTCACTTTTTTGAAAGCCCGACGATTGCTATATTTTCGTTGCCAAATGAATTTATACAACATTGTATTAATTTCCTTTAAAACATTTTCTGAAATTCCAATTGATTGCATAACATATATAAGTTCACTGATTAGAAATGTTTTGATTACCAGAACTTTACCATGAATACCGATATCTCTCTTACTCCAGTCTCGTATCATGTCATTCTTTGAATGTTCGCAACTTTCTGCTTCCAATTTTCTTCAATATATTTAGCCATCTTTTCTCTTTGAAAATATGTACCTAAAATTTTTATTTTATCAACCATTGAAAAAGGTACATTGTGTTCGACTAGTGTCGGCCCATTCTTAATATTTTAGTTTTATTGATGTTCAGTATCAGACCGGAGAAGTTTTCAAACATTTTCAAGTTACCGTAGGACCTAACCAGATCTTCTCCATTTTTAAGACATAATGTGGTATCATCTGCCATTTGTTTTATTTTGATGCATTTATTTTTTGATCGGTTTATGGCTGGCGCTTCGATGCCAGATATTTCAATATTCCTGATTTTTTTTTTTATTGCTAAACGTTTTAAGGCCAGGCCGGATGCCATAGGAGAGAAAGGACAGCCTTGTCTAATACACACTTCATCACAGTTTCACAGTGTCAATGGCAATCATTATTTAACAGTTCTTGGGCCACTATTTCATCAGGATCCACTGCACGAATCAGCACCTACATCTAATGGGGTCCCATGATAGCCTTGTATAAGGTTTCATGAAGACCAGTAGTGTGATTTTTGTGTAATTTAGCTGACAAATGATATAAAACACACAAAAAAGAGAACAAGGGTGAAAACATGACTTCCTTGGCGGGAGCAATAATATACATATGAGTGAACGCTCCCATTGTAACTGCATGTTTTGCAGCCAAGCTCACAGATCACTGAAAGCAAGCGTTAAGCCCTTACAATGAAAAAAGACACAGAAGACGAGCTACGCTCGTAACTGTCATGTAGCCGCAACATGCCTGAAAGGCTTATATCATGAAATACAAGCAAATGCATACGCCAACTTCACTTTGAAAACACGCTGATGCGTTCACTTCAGAGGAAAAAAATCTTTGCAAAAATTAGTTACTTTCTTAACTGAAATCCTGGGCATTTTTCAGACACTGTACAAGAATGTCAGAAATGGGCCTTGCATGAGAGGACAGTATTATATTTGTCTTCACTATGTTGTGCCTGCAAAGTTATTAACATTTGTTCCCATTTCTTTGCTTTTTCTGGCAACCTAGGAGCCTCAGCAAAATTCCAACCACGTTGTCGTCAAATAACTATTTAAATAATTATTTTTAGCTGTGTTTGCTCACCCCTCTACTTACTAGAATAGTCTTTCATCCACTGTATTGTATAGGCATTGCCTTTTATTTTGATAGGAAAAGCTAATTCACCTATCATCTATCTCATCGAAAAGAACATATAACGTGTTCCTTTCAAGGCTTCCTAATCGTGTCTCTTCCTACCTCTTCTCCTACAGCTGCGATGTTGTTAGCGTCTCTAGAGCTCCCCATCCTCCACCCCCATCCCTTACTCCTTCTCCCTTCCCTAAAGAAAAGAAAAACGCAACCCCATGTTGAGTTTCAGTACAGCCCAAAAGCCCAAACTGGGCCTCTTGGGGGCTGTCGTCACTGAGAAAAAAGATGTCTAAGCTCAGTCCAAAACTGTGAACAAAAACCGCCCGTCCAAACAGAGAAAGACAACAAAAAGAAGACTGCGGTTAAACGTAACAGCCACGTATTGACAGTCAACTTCTGTTTTTCATGCTTAGATTGAACAAAGTCCTACACATTCATGCATTTGCATGCTGGTGCCACAAAAAAAGACGTAAAAAGGTATATGGTCATTTAGACACTACAGAATAAACACCAGAGTCCACACTGAAATGTCTTCAGATTTTCACTTCCAAAGCCCCTAACGATGACACCAAAACTGACATGTACTAAACCCTGGGAAAGAAATGGAAATGGGTCTAAAGGACTGTCAGACTAAAGAGAGGTGAACGGGCCACAGAGGTGGCTCCATTTATCTTTTAGGTGCATCACTCTTCCATTTGTAGCTGTGGTGTGCACTTCTGCTTCCTTCATCATCTAACTGCACCATGCACCACCTGTCGATTTATTAGGAAAATATACCACACTTCTACTCATCGTTAAGATGCGCCACAGCTCCATTTATTATTAAGATGCACCACAGCTCCATTATTATTAAGATGCACCACAGCTCCATTTATTATTAAAATGCACCACAGCTCCATTATTATTAAGATGCACCACAGCTCCATTATTATTAAGATGCACCACAGCTCCATTATTATTAAGATGCACCACAGCTCCATTATTATTAAGATGCACCACAGCTCCATTATTATTAAGATGCACCACAGCTCCATTATTATTAAGATGCACCACAGCTCCATTATTATTAAGATGCACCACAGCACCATTATTATTAAGATGCACCACAGCTCCATTATTATTAAGATGCACCACAGCTCCATTATTATTAAGATGCACCACAGCTCCATTATTATTAAGATGCACCACAGCTCCATTATTATTAAGATGCACCACAGCTCCATTATTATTAAGATGCACCACAGCTCCATTTATTATTAAGATGCACCACAGCTCCATTATTATTAAGATGCACCACAACTCCATTATTATTAAGATGCACCACAGCTTCATTATTATTAAGATGCACCACAGCTCCATTATTATTAAGATGCACCACAGCTCCATTATTATTAAGATGCACCACAGCTCCATTATTATTAAGATGCACCACAGCTCCATTATTATTAAGATGCACCACAGCTCCATTATTATTAAGATGCACCACAGCTCCATTTATTATTAAGATGCACCATTGCTTCATCTACTATCCCGATGCAACACTGCTCCGTTTATTATTAAGATGTGCCACTGCTTCGTCCATTATCACGATGCAACACTGCTCCGTTTATTATTAAGATGTGCCACTGCTTCGTCCATCATCACGATGCAACACTGCTCCGTTTATTATTAAGATGTGCCACTGCTTCGTCCATTATTACGATGCAACACTGCTCCGTTTATTATTAAGATGTGCCACTGCTTCGTCCATTATCACGATGCAACACTGCTCCGTTTATTATTAAGATGTGCCACTGCTTCGTCCATTATCACGATGCAACACTGCTCCGTTTATTATTAAGATGTGCCACTGCTTCGTCCATTATCACGATGCAACACTGCTCCATTTATTATTAAGATGTGCCACTGCTTCGTCTATTCTCACGATGCAACACCGCTTCATCTATTACTAAGATGTACCACTGCTTCATCTATTATCACGATGCAACACTGCTCCATTTCCCATTGAGATGCACCACTGCTGCATGTTTATTACTACGAAACACTGCCGTCCCCATTTATTGTTAAGATGCGCCATCGCTCCATTTGTTTTTAAGGTACACCATTGCTATATTTATTATCAAGATGCATCATTGGTCTATTTGTTATCAAGATGCATCATTGGTCTATTTGTTATCAAAATGCATCATTGGTCTTCTTTTTTTTTTTTTTTTTTTTTTTTTTGCTGTCCCAACCTCTGCGCCACCTCAGAGGCAGTGCACCCACGCCGCTCATTCCGACACCCCGTCCACAGCCATAGCCCGGCTGGCCCCGCCGCAGCCCCGGCACCAGCAATCCACAGGGAGCAGTCAATGTCAAGTCGTCATGAGGCAAGCCACCGGAGGAGACACTGCACTGCTGCCGAGTCACTTCGGTGGTGTTCAGTGGCGCCTGTTCTGATCTAACATACGCAGGACACCACCTACTAAGCCCCCTACTGACGACAATAATTGCTTAGTCGCGGAGCCGGCGTGAGTGAGCTCTCCCTCCGGAGGGCGCCACCACGTCCGTCCAACGACAGCCCCCATGGACTCGCCGATACCGGTGACCCCGACGGAAGCAAACCAAGGCCACAGACGCGGAGAGGACATCGAAACTGAGGTCACCATGAGAGCAGGGCATGAAGGGCCACAGAATTTGAGACATTTTTTTATGCTGATCAATGGGAATGATGGTGATTAAGATGATGCTACGGATTTCCATTTCGGTCTGAGACTACATGACAGGGCTGTACTCTACGCTTCCTTTCATAATATATCCTGGCGTCAACCAGGCCCGAGAGATACAAGCACCTGCAGTGTTGGTCAGGAAATTTGAGCAACACTCTCAGAAACGCATCCATTAAGTGGATGAAACTCGACTGTGTGGTCCCAGTCTTCCCAACTGAGTCCGCAGCAAACTCAACTCTGGGTAGGAGCCGGTCGGGGCAGAAAAAACCCACATGACTTCTGATGGGATTCGAACCCACGACCTCCCAGCCGGGAGTCCGCGACGCTAACCACTTCGCCACGGCGGCTGGTCTATTTGTTATCAAGATGCATCATTGGTCTATTTGTTATCAAGTTGCATCATTGGTCTATTTGTCATCAAGATGCATCATTGGTCTATTTGTTATCAAGATGCATCATTGGTCTGTTTGTTATCAAGATGCATCATTGGTCTATTTATTATCAAGATGCATCATTGGTCTGTTTGTTATCAAAATGCATCATTGGTCTATTTATTATCAAGATGCATCATTGGTCTGTTTGTTATCAAGATGCATCATTGGTCTATTTGTTATCAAGATGCATCATTGGTCTATTTATTATCATTATCAAGACGTACCACTCCACTGATTACTGAGGTACACCACTTCTCCGTCCAATATTAATGTGCACTAATGCTCCGTTTATGACTAAGGTGCACCATTCCTCCATTTAGTATTAATATGCACCATTGTTCCACTTATGATTAAGATGCACTGCTGCTCCATTTATTATAGAGGTGCGCCTCTACTCAATGTGTCTTCCAGGTGCATTACCGCTTTATTCATTATCAAATAGCATTACTGTTCCATCACCACGGTTCCCTAAAGCTCCATTTATTAATGAAATGTTCCACTGCTCTATTTATTGTCAAGGTGTGACACAGCTCCATTTATTATTGAGGGGCGTCACCGCTCTATTTATCATGAAGGTATTGAACTGCCCCCTATGATGAAATGTGCATCTGTACTAAATCTGTTACCAGGTGCACCTCTGCTCCATTTTTTACCGGGTGACTCATTTTCCGACTGATGTGCCTGCAGACAAAGACTACGAACTGACGAGGTGTAAAACAACGGGTCATCATTTTGAGGCATCCAGCGACTCTCACTGTCGAGCAGAGAGCTTGCAGGGCACAAAACAAGGGAATGACTGAGGCAGGCAGAGAGAGGACGAGAGCTGTTCAGCTGCAGGGTTTTGTGTGTCCCCTTCGTCTGTGCTTGACGCTGATGGGGTTTTAATTCAACATCGCGTCAGGGATGAGTTTATTTCTGTTGATTTTTGGACTGACTGGTTGACATTCAGTGTGTGTGTGTGTGTGTGTGTGTGTGTGTGTGTGTGTGTGTGTGTGTGTGTGTGTGTGTGTGTGTTGTGTTGTGCGTGCGTGCGTGCGTGCGTGCGTGCGTGTGTGTGTGTGTGTGTGTGTGTGTGTGTGTGTGTGTGTGCGTGTGTGCGTGTGTGTGATACACCATTGCTCCTTTTTTATCATTGAAATACATCACTATTACATCACCGCCCCACTTCTCGTTAACATGTGGCTGTTCTACATTTCTTGTTAAAGTGCATTGCTGCTTTTGTTTTTCAAGGTTCAGTATTCTCCAAACAGTTGGTCCGGTATGGGCCTGCAGACAAGACAGCAAACTGACGAGATGTGGGAGACATGAGAGATCATTATTTTTAATCATCAAACGGCTCTCACGATCGACCAGACAGCTTGTATGGCACGAGACAAAGGAATGGCCGAGGCAGGCAGAGAGCGTAAAGAGCTGTTGAGTGGGTTTTGTGTGTTCCAGTCGTTTGTGGTCGACACTGATGGGATTTAAAGTCGACATCCTGACAGTGATGGATTAAAAAACAAATGATTGACATTTTCTCCAACTCTTCTGTTCCCAACCCCTCCCAACGCGCGTGCGTGTGCGTGCTTGTAAACACACACACACACACACACACACACACACACACACACACACACACACACACACACAGAACCCATCTACCTTACCCAACCTCTCTCTCTCTGGAAGTTGTTTTCTCTTTGTGTGTGTATGTGTGTGTGTGTGTGTGTGTGTGTGTGTGTGTGTGTGTGTGTGTGTGTGTGTGTGTGTGTGTGTGTGTGTGTGAAAAGTTGACTGTCATATTTTTGGATTGCCGTTTGTATTTCAGGCTAATATTCTTTTCACTATTTAGATGGTTCGTTGATTTTGAAGTCACATATTGTTATTTTTTTTCTGCTTCATCGAGGGCAAGATGTAAAAAAGCCTGTATTGTGCTTATTCTTTATCCCTCATTAAAAAAGATTCGTTCGTTCGTTCGTTCGTTCGTTCTCTCTCTCTCTCTCTCTCTCTCTCTCTCTCTCTCTCTCTCTCTCTCTCTCTCTCTCCGATTACTATACCCTTTTCTGAAGACAGCCAGAGGAGAGGGTAAACGGGCTTCAATGATATTTGACCACCTCCTCATCGAGGGAAAAAAGTTTTATCTTGAGGGGCAAAATCTTAGGGAGTGTGAATAGGGATGTGGCCAGCCCAGCTTGACACCGGCAGTTTATGACAGGAGGATGCGTGACAACCGTGTCGAATGGACGGCCTGTACAGAGGTCAGGCACGTAAGCGCAGTGAGTAAAGAAGCGGGTCACAATGTAAGTGTTGGATTGGTTGAGGTACAGGGCAGGGGGGTGACAATAGATGATGGGATGTTAAAAAATACTTTTTCGAGTTCTGGTATCATATCTATTACATGTAATGATTTTTGTACAAACATGTGTGATGTAGACTCGTCACATAATAGAATGGATAATACAATGGATTGCACGGACAAAAAGAGAATTGTTGACGATCATTTCCAAGAACCAGAGCGTTATGTACTGTCAAGATGTTATTGTTTGTGGTTCAAATGAGGGGAAATCTCACAAGGAAAATGGCAAGGACAGGCGTACAACTTATAACAATGTTTCATCGATCAAACAAGACAAAAATCAATCTTTAAGATCTCAGAATGGACGACAGTGTACGAATAGTAGCATATTATGCAATGTTAGTGATGGTTCTAGAAAAAGCGAGATTTCTCTTTCGTTTATACATTGGAATGTAAATGGTCTATTGTCCAAGGTGAATAACAGAGATTTCATGTCTTATTTGTTTAAATGTGATGTCGTATGTCTAGTAGAAACGTTTGTAGATGATATTCAATATATCACATTTCCAGGTTATACTATTTTTTCCAAGCCAGCCACTAAATTCACTAAAAAGGAAGAAGGTCAGTGGCATACTGTGTCTTATTCGAAATGAAATTATGTTTTATATTCAAGAAGTCAAGATTAATTCGCCAAATGTTCTTTTGTTTCTGATTGATAAAAGTCTTTTTGGTTTAACAGCAGATGTCATATATGCATGTGCCTATGTTCCACCAGAGGGATCACCTTATTATACACATTTTGATATGATAACGGTATAAGTGCACTTGAGGAATGTATTTTTGATTGTATGACTGGGTTTGATGATGTTTTTGTGATTTTATCAGGAGATTTAAACGGGAGAACTTCCAGTTTTTCTCCTGATGTGTTTGATGATGGTTTATTTGGAAATCATTTTAATAGCCATACTGTTTTCACTGGTCATGTAAGAAAATCTGCTGACAGTGTACTTAACTCTTATGGAAATGTTTGTTAAACATGTGTACAGCGCTTGGTTTGTATATACTTAATGGCATTTGCAATGGTGATACTGATGGCAATTACACATATATATCAGAAACAGGAAACAGTGTTAATGATTATTTTCTAGTCTCTAAAGAACTACTAACCCTTTTGTTTTCTTCTTGTAAACTGATTGTGTCAGAAAGATTGGAATCAGACCATTTACCTGTTGAGTTATATATGCAATTGCCCGGGAGTTCAAACAAGGTATGTGTTTCCGCTCTGGTGGATGTACAACAGTATATTGAAAAAATTGTGTGGAACTCTGACTTTGAGAATGTTTATACTAATGCCATGGAGTCTGAGAAAACATTGTCGCTCTTCGATCGTGCAATTGATTTGATTGATCATGATTGTAATGATGCTTTGAACATGTTCAATGAATGTATTAGAAAACAAGCTAGCTGTATGAAAAAGAATATTTGTTTGTCAAAAAGGGATGAAAACGACTGGTATGACAAGGAATGCAAATCAGGTAAAAGTAGTGCGAAAAGTTTGCTCTCGATATTCAGGAAAACAAGGGATAAAAGTGACCGTGATGCTTACTGTATTGCGAGAAGAGAATATAAGAATATGTTAAAAAGAAAAGAAAAACAGTACAATGATATATTGTTGCAAAAACTTGTATCAACAGTCAACAGTCAAAGAGAGTTTTGGGAAACTGTTCATAGGATATCCTTTAAACGTAGACAAGTTCATAATAACTTAACTGTTGATGACTGTTTAAGCATTTTAAGCATCTTAATAGACACTATTGAAATAGACAACTGCAAGCGTAGATACGACAGACACTGATTTAGTCGAAGACATGATTAGAATACACTTATCATGACGAGAGGAAATGACAGCTGTGAACCGCCCTATATCAAGAGAAGAAGTAATGGTTGCGATAAGAAAATTAAAAAATGGCAAAGCTGCAGGACCAGATGGTATAATTGGGGAAATGCTGAAATATGCAGGAGATCGGACAGTTGATTTTTTTGTAAAATTTTTCAACGTACTGTTTGACCAGGGAATATTCCCAGACAGCTGGACAGAGTCTATAATAATTCCTTTATTTAAAAAAGGCGATGTAAATAATCCTGGCAACTATAGAGGTATATCTTTGTGTGACATTAGCAGTAAAATTTATAGTGCAATCATAAATAACAGACTTAGAGAATGGATAGAAGAATATAACTTGACAGGCGAACATCAAGCGGGATTTAAAAGAGGATATTCTACAACTGACCATATGTTTACTTTGCTAGCATTAATACAAAAACAGTTTTGTTTCAACCGTAAACTTTACGTTGCCTTCATTGACTTTGAAAAGGCGTTTGACTCCATAGAAAGAAGCTTGTTATGGCCGATCCTTCTGAAAAATGGGATTAAAGGCAAGTTGTATAAGTGTATTCGTAGTATGTACATAAATGTGAAAGCTAGGGTCAGGTGTGGAGTTAAATTGACTGAGTATATCAATTGTACACGTGGGGTGAAACAAGGTGATGTTTGCAGCCCTATATTGTTCTCTTTATTTATTAACGAATTAGCATTAGAAGTTATAAGAAGAGGCAAACATGGTGCAGTATTTACACATGATTACTTCGAGCTGTTTATATTATTACTGGCTGATGATGTAGCTTTGCTGGCAGAAACAGTCATTGGCCTGCAAACACAGATAAACAGTTTGTATGGCGCAGCGTCAGCACTACATTTGAAGGTGAATATGAATAAAAGTAATGTTGTTGTATTTAGGAAAGGAGGTTATTTATCTGCTAATGAGAAATGGACTTATAATGGAATAAGAATACCTGTTGTTAACGTGTACAAATACCTAGGAATATACTTCTCTACAAGGCTTAGTTTTGTAGCCGCGTGCAATAACCTTTCCAGCCGAGCCAAGAATGCTTTGTTATGCATTTTGCAAAAACTATATAAGTTGAAAAATAATTCTCTTAACACGTTTCTTAAGTTATTCGACTCACAGATTCAACCAATGCTTCAGTATGGTGCGGAATTATGGGGACTGGATAATGCAGCTGTACATTGCGAAAAAGTACATTTGTACGCTCTCAAACGTTTTCTAGGCGTCGATTTTCGAACACCAAACGATCTGGTGTATGGAGAAACGAACAGGTATCCTATTTACATAAATTCTGTTATAAAATGCGTTAGGTTTTGGTTAAAATTAACAAGAATGGATGAGCATAGATTACCATATAAGGCTTATCGCATGTTGTTTTGATTTGGACGAACGTGATAAAAGAAACTGGGCTTCAAATGTTCGTTGTAAATTATACATGTATGGGTTTGGCTATGTCTGGCTGAACCAAGGGGTTGATGCAATTGATGATTTTCTCCGAATCTTTAGAGATAGACTAATTGCGTGCAGATGGCAAGAGTGGAATGATCATATTTAGTAATAGTGAAGATTTAATGTTTACAGGACGTTTTGCATTGTGCCTAATGTTAAAACTTATCTTTTGCTTCATTTGGATACGCATTTAAGGTATGTAACTACTAGATTTAGACTTGGTATTTCTGACATTGCTGTGCATTATTACCGTCATCGATTCCATAGCGATGAAGACTTAATATGCCAGCTTTGCAGAGAGGAGACAGAAAGCGAATTGCATTTTGTGTTATGTTGTCCTGTCCTGCAAAACTTAAGAACTCAGTATATACCGTTGAAGTATTACAAAGTCCCAAACCATTTCAGATTAGCACTGCTTTTGGCATGTACTCATGAACAAACAGTCAGAAATTTGTCGATTTATCTATTTAAAGCGTTTAAACTGCGATCCCTTATGCTATCTTAAGATCGTTTCTGAATTCATGTTAGTTATCTGTGTCTAGTTCTTATGGTACTTCTATGATTGTATTTTCATGCACCCCTTCATGAGGGGCAAAGGCCTAAAATGAATAAATTATCTTGAATCTCTCTCTCTCTCTCTCTCTCTCTCTCTCTCTCTCTCTCTCTCTCTCTCTCTCTCTTTCTTTACCACTCTCTGTCTCTCTCTCTGTCTCTCTCTCTCTGTCTCTCTGTCTCTGTCTGTCTCTCTCTCTCTCTCCTCTCTCTCTCTCTCTCTCTCTCTCTCTCTCTCTCCTTTCACACACACACACACACACACACACACACACACACACACACACACACACACACATATTGATGATTATCGTGAACTAGCTGCATCAAAATTTGTCATAAAATCGAGTGCTGGCGATAATTACATTCAAGAAGATTTAAAAATTAGATCGGACACTGACTTTCCAAAAAGGGCAATTACGATTAAATCGCAAGAAACAATAGCTACATATACTTCTGAATTGATTAAATGTTCAAAAATAGATATTAAAGAAGTGGCTAAAAAACCATCTTCTTCATCTATTCCACAATGGGAGATACCAAAACCTATTCTTGATACTGGTTATTCAGATATTAAAAAAAGGGTAAATGTTAATATCATCACAATTTTAGCAAAATCACATGTATACGAAAGATATCAAAATCATTTTCAAGTGTTTACTGATGGTTCCGTTTTAGATGATGGAAATGTTGGTGCAGCATTTGTTATTCCTTCCCTTAAAATTCAAAGATCGTTCTTTCTGGGTTGCAATTTATCTATATTCACAGCCGAATTAGTAGCTATAATGATGGCAATGGAATTTCTAACAGATCTTCCCATTAACTTCGCTCAGATAGTTTTCTTTGTAGATTCAAAATCAGTCCTACTTGCCCTTGACTCCTCTAATATATCGACACGACCCGACCTTGTGTTTGAAATTAAATATCTTTTATACTGTCTGGTGTCTAAAGGCATTACTATAGAATTTTGCTGGATTCCTTCGCATACTGGTATACTTGGAAATGAACTGGCTGATAGGGCTGCGAAAAAAGGTGCTAAAAAAGTAGGGTCATTTTATGAGTTGAAAATAAAACCGTCAGTAGTGGAATGTTATCGTACCCTTGAATCGACTGCACGGAAGAGAGCTCAAACAAATGTTGATACGTCAACCGAGATTTCATCCAACCAATGGGAAGCTTTTCCAATAGACCTTGTATTAAGAAAAATGCCTGATCTTCCAGTTTATTATTCCAGACAAATATCTTCCCTTATAATTCGATTAAAGCTAAATGCTTTGAAAACAAAGTTTAGTAAGAATACTAACTGTATTTGTGGTAAAGAAATAACACTGAACCACATTTTATTCAATTGTCACAAGTTGACTACTTTCTTACCAACATCATTACGATCCAATACTTTTTCTGAAAAAAACTTGCAAGATCTACTTTCGAATCATTCTCTGCTGATCGAAATTGCTGAATACTTAATACATAGTCCGATTGGAGTTTTTATTTAGATACTTTTGAGCTAACTCATTTTGTTTAAGATAGTGAAGGATTTTTGCTTTCTTGCTATATATTTGGTTTTTTTTTACCCCACTAATTGTTGTATTTAAGATTGTTGATTTGTTTATTGTTCAGTTTAGACACATATACAGATACATACACTTACACACTCACATACAAAGGCCTACATTCATGCTTACACAACACATAGGCTTATTCATTTAACCATTCAGTCAGTCAGTCACTCTCTTCTTTCATTCACGTCTAATATCACTCAAAGTGAACAGACGTTAAACAGAAGTACGAACGAACACATATCTACCCGCCGGTTAGTTCTTGATGTGCCTGGGGACAAGACGATGGACTGACCAGGACCAAAACAATGGGTCATATTTTTCCAGCGTCAAGTGCTTTCACTGTGGAACAGAGATCTTGTACTGAACAAAACAAGGGAATGGCTGAGGCAAACCAAAGAGAGGACAAGAGTGACTGTGTGCCGCATTCCTCTCTGGTTTCACTTGACTGCTATTTTCTTTTCTCCTGTCCCCATCCCCGTTCTCTCTCTCTCTCTCTCTCTCTCTCTCTCTCTCCTCTCTCTCTCTCTCTCTCTCTCTCTCTCTCTCTCTCTCTCTCTCTCTTATGTGTGTGTGTGTGTGTGTGTGTGAGTGTGAGTGTGTGTGTGTGTGTGTGTGTGTGTGTGTGTGTGAGGAATAATTTGTATATTGCTGCCACATAAAAACCATTTCGGTTTTTTTTCTAATCAGATAAATGTTGACTCTCATGAACAGAGGTAAAAAAAGAAAATATTATCAGTTTATAATCAACCATTTCCCCCCATGTATCCAAACAGTCATGGTTTCTGACTGATAGGAAAGTCCTGAGAATGCTGGTTCTTTCTTAGATGAGGGCGTTAAGGTTTAATATGCCACCTTCCTTCTGATTGGTTAAGTCATTCATGCTCAACGTTCAGACCAAACAAAGGTGATATAGTGGATGGAAATAGTTCTTTCGAAAGAGTGGAAGGAATCAATCTAAAACCACGCATACACCACCAGAATGATAACACATCGGTGGCAGGTACAGACGAACTTATGGCAGAAATGCCAATGTTCATAGTAGTCGCCAGGACAATTTGAACCTACATTATCTGGCTGATAGCTCCTCGTTCTGAGCCCCTATTCCCCCCCCCCCCCCCCCCCCCCTCAAATTCCCCCAACCCATTTCCAATTCCAGACTTTTTGTAACCTTACCACCTTGGTATCGTCTGTTTCTGGACACTGTTACTGCTAGACAGAGAGGTTGCACGTGCAGGACGCCCGGAAATGACCGAGACATAAGGGGAGAACAAGAGCTACCACACTGTCACCCTCTTCTGCCATACGTTCGTCTGTACCTGCCACCGATGACTGTTTTAAAAGCCTTTGTGGCGTCAATCAATGGACAAGAGAGAGAGAGAGAGAGAGAGAGAGAGAGAGAGAGAGAGAGAGAGAGAGAGAGAGAGAGAGAGAGAAGAGAGAGAGAGAGAGAGAGAGAGAGAGAATACGAATACGAATACGAATATTTTTATTGAGGGTAAAATGGATAAGCTTACAGCTTTTTTACACCATGCCCTCAAGAACAACAACAGTAACAAACGATATCAAAATAAACATATACTTGATACACGAAAAGGAACAATGAACAAGCTTATAACGACGAAACATGATTAACATAAATATTACCTAAGAAGGGTTAGGTCACAATTTAGGAATAATGTACATTCGGGAAAAAGAAAGAAAAGAAGAAACGAAAATAAGCATGTGCGCTCGTGCACGGCTCACACACACACACACACGCCACACACACACGCACGCACGCACGCACGCACGCAGGCACACACACACACACACACACACACACACACACACACACACACACACGTAAGCACGCACGCACACACGCGCGCACGCACACACGGGCACACGCACGCACGCGCGCACGCACGCACACACACATATAAACACATGCACACACACACACACACACACACACACACACACACACACACACACACACACACACACACACACACATACGCACGCGCACGCACACACACACACACACACACACACACACACACACACACACACACACACACACACACACACACACACACACGCACAAGCGTTTGCATGCATTTCCGCATACATAATCACTTCATGTGAGGTAAATAGTGGGAGATATGGTAGTATGTGGGTTGTTGGAGGATATTATGGGCTGAAATTGCAGTGGTGGATAGGTACATTTTACTTTATGGCTGTAACGGCCTGTAACGCTTTTTCTTCTGTATGGAATATCTCAAAGTACTTGGCCGATCTTTGTGAAAATTAGCAGGTATGTTCATTTTGGGTCTCGGATGATGCCCGATGTTTTAGTTTACCCGTTATAGCCGTTACTAATGGCTGTAACAGCCTGTAACGGTTTTTCTTCTTTATAGAATATCTCAAAAAGTACTAGGCCGATCTTTCAGAAAATTTGTAGGTATGTTCATTATGGGTCACAAATAATGCCTGATGTTTTAGTTTACCGTTATAGCCGTTACTAACGGCTGTAACAGCCTGTAACGCTTTTTCTTCTTTATGGAATATCTCAGAAAGTACATGGCCGATCTTTCTGAAAATTTGTAGGTATGTTCATCATAGGTCACGGATGATGCCCGATGTTTTAGTTTACCGTTACAGCCGTTACTAACGGCTGTAATGGCCTGTAACGCTTTTTCTTCTTTATGGAATATCTCAGAAAGTACTTGGCTGATCTTTGTGAAAATTAGCAGGTATGTTCATTATGGGTCACGAATGTTTTAGTTTACCCCGTTATAGCCGTTACTAACAGCTGTAACAGCCTGTAACGGTTTTTCTTCTTTATAGAATATCTCAGAAAGCACTTGGCCGATCTTTCAGAAAATTTGTATGTATGTTCATTATGGGTCACAAATAATGTCCGATGTTTTAGTTTACCGTTATACTGTTACTAACGGCTGTAACGCCTTTTCTTCTTCATGGAATATCTCAGAAAGTACATGGCCGATATTTCTGAAAATTTGTAGATATATTTGGTGAACGTTCTTTTACTTTTCAGGCTCCTTCCTGCTGGAACAATCTCCCTTCTGCACTCCGAAACTCAAACAGTCTTTCTTCTTTCAAGTCCTCCCTCAAAACAACTCT
The DNA here is from genome assembly GCA_018398815.1 of Conus ventricosus. Lineage (NCBI taxonomy): Eukaryota > Metazoa > Mollusca > Gastropoda > Neogastropoda > Conidae > Conus > Conus ventricosus. The sequence goes on along the minus strand of CM031620.1, from coordinate 9,361,705 downwards.
CTTCAAAACATAATTTTTCTGCTCCTTCGCTGGTGTGTGGGTGTGTGCGTGTGTGTGTGTGTTTGTGTGTGTGTGTGTGTGTGTGTGTGTGTGTGTGTG
>CM031620.1:9349106-9354106 GCA_018398815.1 Conus ventricosus | reverse complement strand
GATGACAGCAAAGGGCAGACCATTCCTCTCCAGCCGAGCATTCCACACAGAAAGGTGGTCAAGCGGAATCTGTGACTAACTGGCTGGAAAGATGGGCACCAGTTTCCCGTGTTCTCTGTGACTGTATGACTGGAAAGATGGACACCAGTTTCCCGTGTTCTCTGTGACTGTATGGCTGGAAAGATGGGCACCAGTTTCCCGTGTTCTCTGTCACTGTACAGCTGGAAAGATGGGCACCGGTTTCCCGTGTTCTCTGTCACTGTATGGCTGGAAAGATGGGCACGGTTTCCCGTGTTCTCTGTCACTGTACGGCTGAAAAGATGGGCACCAGTTTCCCGTGTTCTCTGTGACTGTATGGCTGGAAAGATGGGCACCAGTTTCCCGTGTTCTCTGGCACTGTATGGCTGGAGGATGGGCACCAGTTTCCCGTGTTCTCTGTCACTGTATGGCTGGAAAAATGGGCACCAGTTTCCCGTGTTCTCTGTCACTGTATGGCTGGATGGAAAGATGGGCACCAGTTTCCCGTGTTCTCTGTCACTGCATGGCTGGAAAGATGGGCACCAGTTTCCTATGTTCTCTGTCACTGTACGGCTGGAAAGATGGGCACCGGTTTCCCGTGTTCTCTGTCACTGTATGGCTGGAAAGATGGGCACCAGTTTTCCGTGTTCTCTGTCACTGTAAGGCTGGAAAGATGGGCACCAGTTTCCCGTGTTCTATGTCACTGTATGGCTGGAAAGATGGGCACCAGTTTTCTGTGTTCTCTGTGACTGTATGGCTGGAAAGATGGGCACCGGTTTCCGTGTTCTCTGTCACTGTATGGCTGGAAAGATGGGCACCGGTTTTCCGTGTTCTCTATCACTGTATGGCTGGAAAGATGGACACCAGTTTCCCGTGTTCTCTATCACTGTATGGCTGGAGGATGGGCACCAGTTTCCCGTGTTCTCTGTCACTGTATGGCTGGAAAGATGGGCGCCAGTTTCCCGTGTTCTCTGTCATTGTATGGCTGGAAAGATGGGCACCAGTTTCCCGTGTTCTCTGTCACTGTGCTTCACATTGATCTTTTTCTTTCAACTCCAAAAGTCTGTGGTGTGATCTACTGATTAGGTAGGTAAGCAAATTGCGAATAGTCTGTCTGTCTGTCTGACTGTCTGCCTGTCTGTCTGAGTTGCCATGCCTGCAAATTCCTATCCACCCTCCTGCACCTGCACTCACTTATTTTCTCAAATTTTCGTTGTCCTGAGTCTTACCTTAAAAAGACCTATGAGGTCGAAACGCGTCGTGTTTTGTCTTGTATTTCCTTTGTCCATGTTAACTGGCGGGGTTATTTCAAATACCTTTTAAAATTTGCTTCAATTTCCGCCTGCAGTCATTTCACTTTGCAACTAACAAAGTTGTCCCCATATTGATTTGTGAGTTGACTTCAACGGGGTGACAGCCCTGATATGGCCCTTTGCGGTCGGCTGGGCTATAAGCAACATCACCTTGCCTTACCTCCTATTTGCTGGAAAGATGAGCATGCTTTGAGGCTTCACGTTCCCCAAGAGGATGTGACTACACCTGTCTCTGCTGATATGTGTCTGTCTGCCAGATCAAGCAAAACCTACGGAACCCATTCGACGGAGCAGTGTTGAAAAGACAGAATGGGGACCAAGGATTAACTTACTACGTTCTATTGTGGATCCATGCAGCGAATCCGGATTAAAGGGTAGATCTATGGTCTCTGACCATGGCAGATGTCTGCGGTCTCCTAAAAGTCCTACTAGTGTGTGGACTATGTTTCCGATTTCTCTTCCAGCGGTCTAAAACGGTTGACATGTTGGGTTTGACATACTGGTCATCGAATGTGGTTGTTCTCTTTCTGTTTGTCTGACCGCGCTGGCCACCTTTTTGTCTTTTATTCAGTCTCTGTCCGGTAACCATTATCATTCTCTGTGTTTACTTCTGTCTGTGTTTTGTGTCTGTCTATCTGTCGCTGTCTGTTCCCAACATGTTCTCTCTGTCTCTAGCTTTGGGTCATCTCTCCCCTCCCCCTTCTTCAGTTACAACTGCCACAGCCGAACCTCTCTCTCGCTCTCTCTGTCTGTCTGTCTGTCTGTCTCTCTCTCTCTCTCTCTCTCTCTCTCTCTCTCTCTCTCTCTCTCTCTCTCTCTCTCTCTCTCTCTCTCTCTCTCCTTTTTTCTCCATAAGTCTATCTCAAATCATCCTTTTTAGATTATAACTAGAAAATAATTATATTCTGACCCACGTCACCAAGTTTGTGTGATCATAACCTTGAACTGACACCGCACAACCAACCGAAGGAGGCAGGAATCAGGGCAGCAACATCAAGGGCAGTGTCCACAGACGGACTGTGCTTCTTCCTCCTCAGGGGCGGGTAGCTAGGTCTGGGGTATGCGGGGCTTGTATCTCTTATCAGCGACTTCCAGGAAATGGACCGTCTGGGTTAGAAATAAGGCCGGCTGAAGATCAAAGCGTCAGGCGGGGAGGATTTGTCTGCCGCTAAATAGGTACCTAGCCTTCTCTGCCTGCCTCTGTCTGTCTCTCTCTCTCTCTCTCTCTCTCTCTCTCTCTCTCTCTCTCTCTCTCTCTTCTCTCTGTGTCTGCGTCTGTCTGTCTGTATGTCTGCCTGTTTTCTCTCTCTCTCTCTCTCTCTCTCTCTCTCTCTCTCTCTCTCTCTCTCTCTCTCTCTCTCTCTCTCTCTCTCAGCCTCTTCTTCTGTTCCTCATTGTTTAATGTTGACTTTATGTATGATATTCTTGGTCTTCTTATGTATACGTTGTTATAAGATCCTTAATTTTCCTTTGGTAGAGTTGTTTTTGTTTTGTTTTCGTTTGATAGCTTTTCCATCTACTTTCGTCTCTTTACCTCTCATCACTCTTTCAGTTTATTACCGTTTCCAATTCATATTCGGTAAATACATGCTTCATAAAGTTTCTCTGAGGGTAAGAAAGCCTAATTGGCTTTTTTTCTCTTACGAAAAGGTTTGTGTGTTTGTTTTTGTTTTCGGCTCTCTATAGGATCAGACAAGACACACTTTTCGGCTCTCTATAGGATCAGACAAGACACACTTTTCGGCTCTCTATAGGATCAGACAAGACACACTTTTGGGCTCTCTATAGGATCAGACAAGACACACTTTTCGGCTCTCTATAGGATCAGACAAGACACACTTTTCGGCTCTCTATAGGATCAGACAAGACACACTTTTCGGCACAAAGAAAAAGAAAAAAAAATGCCGTGGTTTAAAACACGCTGGTTCAGCAAACCCCTGGAAAGACTCGGTACCACGAAATATGGCACTGCCTTCGCACAAGACCGGCGGCAAATGAAACCACACTTCTCTGATTCTCGGGCAGACAAATAACAGCCCTTCGGTCTTTAACAGGTAACTACCATTGTTAACATATTTGAGAGAGAGGAGGGACGGGGAAGGGGGGGGGGAGGGGGAGAGTGTGTGATGGTGTATGTTTAAAACAGAATGAAAAACTGAAAATAATTAAGTCCTTTGTTTCATCTATGTTATTTCCTTTGTATAAGCAACACATTACCAGAGTGAGTGTGCCAGTACACCACACATTAGAACATTAACAAACCCAGACACTTTGTATCAATTGCCAAAACACTACAATCAGCAAAAATATGTCCATTTGTAAGAGAACATACAGACTATGCATGGTGTGTAAGAGATTGGTTGGGAAAGAAAAGAAGAAAACAAACAAAACAAAAAAACAAAAAACTAGTAGTGGAAATGAAGAGGTGGATTTTGTCCTTAGGGGGAAAACAGAAAAAAGTCCGAAAAAAACACACCACCTTAGGTGCTCCATTGATCCGAGAACTGATGCCACAATAATAAAAAAAAATAATAATAATAACAGCCCTTCCCCTGTCAAAAGATGTCAACGTTCTCGTATTGCTTCGTCAGAAAAGGGTCCGTCCCAGAGACTGTTGCTAAAATCTACCTGACCAATATTTCAGTTGTCTGTTTATCTCACGGGTCAACAAAAATCTACCTGACCAATATTTCAGTTGTCTGTTTATCTCAGGGGTCTTGTTGACCCCAGGGTATGCAATGAAAGCAAAGCGTACAGCACAGCTGTATCATGTAGTCTCTCACCCTAAGGGTAACTGCAAAGCATCATCTTCGTTATCCTCATCCTCATCGATCAGTCTATAAAAGATGTATCAATTTCTGTAGCCATTTTCTGCCTGCTCGCACGGTGACCTGTTTCGATTTCCTTGCTATGCCTATGCCCTCAGAGTTCGTGTTGAGGTCACAGGTACTGGCAAGTTCTTGGCCATCCTAGTTGGTCGGACGCGTGGCGCCCTGTTGGCGGTAAGACCCACACACGCCAGCTTCACGACTAAGTATTGTCGTCAGTAGGGGGTTTAGCAGGTGATTGCCGTGCGTAGGTTGGATCAGAACAGGCACCACCACAGTGACTCGGCAACAGGGCAGTATCTCCTCTGGTGGGCTGTCGCATGGTGACTTAATGCTGACTGCTTTCTGCAGATCGCCGATACCGGAGCTACCTGGGAACTAACCCCGCTGGGGCTGTAAAAGGAGAGCTAGATTGAGCAATAGGGAGTTGATAACACGGAAGGCGCATGGAAAATGGGAAAATGTAGTAAAACAGCAAACATCTGATTTAGTCAAGTGTGTGTGTGTGTGTGTGTGTGTGTGTGTGTGTGTGTGTGTGTGTGTGTGTGTGTGTGTGTGTGCGTGCGTGCGTGCGCGTTTATACACGCACGCGAAGGTGTGTGTGTGTGTGTGTGTGTGTGTGTGTGTGTGTGTGTGTGTGTGTGTGTGTGTGTGTGTGCGTGGGAGAGAGAGAGAGAGAGAGAGAGAGAGAGAGAGAGAGGAGAGAGAGAGAGAGAGAGAGAGAGAGAGAGAGAGGGGGTTAGGCTGGAGGGACAAGAATGATTAACTTCAAATAATTTTTTTTAATTGTATTTTTTATTATAATTGTCATCATCATCATTATCATTGACATAATTATTAT
>CM031620.1:9341606-9346606 GCA_018398815.1 Conus ventricosus | reverse complement strand
TGAGTCTCAAATTCTGTGGTCTTCAAGGTCCGCTCTCAAGGTGACCTCAGTTTCGATTTTTTCCCCCTCCGCATCTATGGCCTTGGGGAGTTCAGGTCGAGGTCGCCGGTATTGGCGAGTTCATGGGGACTGACGCTGGATGGACGTTGTGGCGCCCTGGGGAGAGGGACGCTTACTCTCGCTGATGTTGTGACTGAACAATCATTGTTATCAGCCGGGGGCTTAGTAAGTGGTGTCCTGCCGCCAACCAGATGACGTTTTCATCTGCGTCTGCTGGTCTGTCTGACTGGGTACAAGATTATGCAAGAGCTACCTCACCGATTCTAATGAGACTTTGTTGAAAAGGTGATATGTGGACAAAGGTCGATCCCATTCAGTTTTGGTTTGTATCAGGATCAAAAGAGATCAAGTGTAGATTCAGCAAAAGTGCACACAAATCGATTAACCTTGTTTGTACAAACTTCAGTGGAACGATAGATTGAGGACCAAGAACGAACTCATGGAATCTTGTTGTGCATCTTTGCTGCGAACCTGAATCCAAAAGAAACTCAAGGATCCACTCGAAGTTTGTGAAGGTATGGTGTTCTTCCGAGAGCCTGTCTAGTGTGTGAACTGCGTTTCCGATTTCTCTTCCACATGCCCAGGAGTTGACCAACTGGGTGAGACAGATGGTCATTAACCCACTATGTTTTTTTTTGTCTATTGACCTGTCCGTTTTGTTGATTTTATTTTCATTTATTTATTTATCTATCCAGTTTTGTCTTTTGTTGAGAGAAAGAAAAAAGAGGGGAATTTCTGAGAGTGGAGAAAGAGAGAAAGGGACAGAGACAAACTCAGACAGACAGGGACATGGAGAGATAGAGAGAATCTAACATATATACAGTTACATGTTATATTTTATGTGTCTCTCCAAAAAAGGACTCTGTGTCTGTGTTCTCTGTCATAATCATAAGCATCCCCTAAAGTTCGTGTCATTGTTCCGATGTGTCACACAGACCTCTGCTGATCTCCAAGATCTCCCTAACCTCCACCTTAGCTCCCTATCATTGATACTATATCCATTGCTGTTCACTTTCACTGTTGCTGTGATTTGTCCAACAGCCTACCAGGGACTCGGGGAAAGGCAACGGGAAAGCGGAGGGCAATATGATGGTTAGCGCTGCGTCAGTTATCTCCCCTTCTGACGGCTGTAGGCCAAGGCTGGGCTATGACAAAAGATGTTCCAGTCCTTACGGTAAATTAGTCTGACCCCCTCTCTTTCCGTCTGCAGTCTGTCTTCTTTCCCTGCCCTGTGCCAGCAAGCCGCTTAAGTCGATTAAGCAAGTGACAGCTAACTTCAGTCCACCGTATTCCATAAAGTGAAAACAAGAAAAGTGTCACCAGTTTCCTGCAAAGACGAGCGTGGATTCTATTGTTAGCCCTGCTTACCAGATTACGTTTTCATCTGCATCTGCTGGCCCGTCTGTCTGGGTATAAGATTATGCAAGAGCTACCTCACTGATTTTAATGAGACTTTGTGAAAAGAAAAAAAATAGATAATACGTCGACAAAGGTAGATTTAGCAAAAGTACACAAACATCGCTGAACCTTTTTTTTTCAAACCTCTATTGTTCTCTGTCGGTTGGCCAACCCATCTTTGTTATTTTTTGTGTCACGTTTGTTCAGTCCCTGTATTATTGTTATTATATAATAGATACTATCTGTCTCTCCATGTCCCTGTCTGTCTCAGTTTCTCCCTGTCGCCTTCTCGCTTTCTCTTTCCTCAGACATTTCCCTCCTTTTTTTTTCTTTCTCTGTTGTTGCCTCTCTGTCTCTGAATTATCGCTGTCTGTGTCGATCTCTTTCTATGTATCCTTATCTTTTATTCCCATTTCAACTTGAACTGGTTCCACACGAACTACTGAAGGAGGCAGGATAACGGCAGCAACACCCAGCACTGTATTATACCAGACAGACCCTGATTCCTACGCAGGGATGGCTATGTTTAAGGTTTATGTTGCCTTGTATCTGTTGCCATCGTGCTCCAGGAAAGAGACTGTAGGGTTTTAAAACAAAGCTGGGGGAGACTCACTAAAGTGGAGAATTTGTCTGCTGCTAAGTAGATAACACTGCTCTCTCTCTCTCTCTCTCTCTCTCTCTCTCTCTCTCTCTCTCTCTCTCTCTCTCAATGTACCAAACCTGAAGAGGTGCGTAATCGTTCTTTGTTTTGTATAAAGGATTTAAAATGAGAGGAGTTGTGACTTCTTAAAAGGTACATGAACACATTTATATCATCGTTAGCATGTATTTTGAATCTATTATGTATCTTTACTCAGTTACACGTTCACATTCCCCTTCATGATGGGCTGAGGCCTAATATGAATAAAATATCTTGAGTCTTCAGTCTTGAGTCTGGACTCTGTCAGTGTACTCTACTCATCCACCCACTCTCTAGATTACTCACCTCCCCTTCTTTTTAAATATATCTCTGCTTCTTTTCCTCCCAATCCATCCCTTAGTACATTCTCGCCACCCATCCTCTCTTTACACACATACCCATCCAATCTCTCTCTCTCTCCTCTCTCTCTCTCTCTCTCTCTCTCTCCTCTCTCTCTCTCTCTCCTCCTCTCTCTCCTCCTCCTCCTCCTTCTCCTCCTCCTCCTCCTCCTTCTCCTCCTCCTCCCCTTCTTCCTCTCCTCAAAAACTCTTTCTCTCTTCGTCTTCCTCCTCCTAATCCTCCCCTTTCCTCGTCCTCCTCCTCCTCTCTCTCTCTCTCTCTCTCTCTCTCTCTCTCTCTCTCTCTCTCTCTGTGTGTGTGTGTGTGTGTGTGTGTGTGTGTGTGTGTGTGTGTGTGTGTGTGTGTTAGTTCTTTAGTTTAACGTCTATTCACTATAAGTGTTATTAGACGGGGGGAAAAAACAACAAAAAACAACAACAACAACAACAAAAACAACAACAAAAAAACATATGATTATGTGTGTGTGTGTACGTGTACGTGTACGTGTGTGTGTGTGTGTGTGTGTGTGTGTGTGTGTGTGTGTGTGTGTGTGTGTGTGTGTGTGTGTGTGCCTGTGTGTGTAAGGGGGGGGGGGAGGGTGCAAGAGAGAGAGAGGACTGTGTTAGGGACAAGAGGGGAAGGTTGGGATGGGTGGTAAGATAGGTAGATATTTACTTATCTAGCCTTTAGTGTATGTTGATCGGGGGAATTAAAGTATACTCAGAGGCATAAAAAACGCGAAAACAAACTGTATAGAAATGTTGATGTAATTTGGCTACCGATTCCTTTGAACTGGTAATAGAAAGTGAGAAAAAAGCAATCGAACACCGCAAAAGTGTCCTTTCAAAGTTCATTCTGGTAGAAAATAAGGTCACATGAACTTGACCTTGACCCTGTGTTGACAGCAGAATGTCAGTATCTGGTGTGACCACCTCGAGCATTGATCACAGCTGTGCACCTGCGGTACATCGAGCGCACCAGAGTGTTGGTCTGCCTCTGGGGGACTTGCCACCACACCTGGCCCACAGCGACAGCAAGCTGAGCTGCTGTCTGGGGTCTGGGGTTGAGCTGGTTCAACTGCCTCTGAAGGGCATCCCAGAAATGCTCTATTGGGTTAAGGTCGGGAGAACGGGCTGGGTGAGGCAGCAGATTGATGTTGTTCTGCCTCAGGAAGTTCTGCGTAGCACGGGCAGTGTGCGGCCTTGCGTTGTCCTGCTGAAACAGGTTCTGTGGATGCTGCTGGAAATGCGGCAGGATGTGGGGCCTCAGAACTTGGTCGATGTAATGAACAGCAGTGACCCCGTTACCACGTCCTGGACCCACATTCTGGAAGATGACTGGCCCAATACGGCGATTTATGCCGATAGCCCCCAGATCATGATGCTTTCACCACCCCATGGGTCCCTTTCGGTGATGTTGGCATCCGTGAAGTGTTCCCCCGCTCTTCTCCAGATCCGGATGCGGCCATCGCCTGGGTCGACGCAGAACCGGCTTTCATCACTGAAGAGGACTCGGCCCCAGTCCCGATGGCGCCAATGCACGTGGATCTGTGCCCACTGCAGACGGTTCTGGCGATGCTGGAGTGTCAGGATAGGTCGCCGGGCTGGACGCCTGCATTGGAGACCAACTGTGTTCAGTCGGCGACGCACGGTCCTGTTGCTGATTGGCCTGCCATGGTTGCCGACGGTGTTCCTGGCTGTGTTGGCAGCGGTTTGGTAAGGCTCCCGTCGATGCTGACGAAGAAGATGGCGGTCTTGGGCTGCTGTGGTGACCTTCGGTCTGCCGCTCCTCGGTCTGTCATCAGTGGTGTTTCTTGCTTGAAAGCGGTCAGAAGGCGATAGACGGTGGAAATGTGGACTCCGAATGCGATAGCGACCTGCCTCATTGGAACCCGGCCTGCAGTTGCCCCATTGCTATGCAACGATCTTGACGAGAAAGTCTCGGCATTATGTTGGCGCCTCTGGAAGGGATGATTTGAACTTTTTGGGGTTTGGAAATTTATAGCCCCACAATGGGGGCCACATTGAGTTGCAATTCACATTGATGCACGTGGCGTAGGTAGTCCACATGGCAAATGCACTCCTCGTGCCAAAAATGCTGACCCGGCAACATTCACCCACTGTTACGAGGTTACAATCGGCCAAGACACCACGTACTGCTAATGTTGCACGTGCCAACGACATTGCTTACGCCCTGTTCACAATGTGAACAATCGTGCACTGTCTCTATTTTTTTCGCGTTTTTTTTGCCTCTGAGTATATATCAAATGAAACAAGTTTAGTAGAATTATTGTGTGTGTGTGTGTGTGTGTGTGTGTGTGTGTGTGTGTGTCCGTCCCTCCCTCTGCATCAGTAGTCTCCACATCATACAGTTTGGGGTGGGTACCGTCAGTGCTCTATTCCTTTCTCCTGCCTTGTTCCTGCATGTCGCTCAGGTCGTTGAAGCAGGAGAGAGGTCACCACAGCCCCACCCCCTGTTCAGTCCAAACAGAAACAAAGCGTCACCAGTCTGCAGGGGAGATGAC
>CM031620.1:9319106-9336606 GCA_018398815.1 Conus ventricosus | reverse complement strand
CAAACAAAATAAAACATTCTCTCTTTCCTGAACTTCACAAATCATTTATCTAAAACATCATTAACTAACCCGGGTATAAATAGGTTTCTACTTTACCTGGCCAGGTGATCTTAACTATTCACGAATCACTGTCTTTTTCTTTTCCTTTTTTTCTTTTCACTGTCACTTTCACAACACGACACAACTGCTGGCACTGGTATTGGTCTGCTGGCACTGGCGTTGGTCTGTGGTTCTGCTTGACGAAGTGACGCTGCCAGGTATGAGGTCGAACCCCGGTTAAGATGGAACAGGGGACTATCAACATCGATCTGTTCTCCTTTCTTCCTTCCTGCATTAACGCATTGCACTCTCTCTCTCTCTCTCTTCTAGTCTGCTCTATCAAATGGACATGGTTGCTTTTCTTTTCCTTTTCTTTTCTTTCTTTTTCTCTTCATTAGTTAGCAACTCTCTCTCTCCACATCTCTCTTTAGTCCTCCTCTGCAGACTATCTCATGCTAGTCTCTCAACTTGGTTCTCTTCTCTCCTCCCCTCATCTCTCTGCTTCTCTCTCGAGCAGACCTAGAACCTCTTTCTCTCTCTGTCTCTCTGTTCGTTCCCCCTTTCTCTCTCACTCACACATTACTTTATTCCCTACCTACGTGTCCAAGGGGGAGTACCATTGGTCAGTATTTTTACCGCCTCGTACCCGAAGTTATCTCCCTCTAATTCCATTGGATATTCAAATCATGACAGTCACGCCTACACGCCTTACATCTCTGTGGTGGTCAATTGGTCATTTAATTGATTAGCTTGATTTCACCCCCACCACATACTACCTTCTCCCTCTCCCTGCTTTAAACCTGCGACGTCCAACTTAACAATGGGCGCTGGTTCCACAAATTGGCTAGATGAGTCTGGGTAGGCGCCCAGATGTCTGACCAGACCTATCGAGACCTGTCGGTCAAGCTACTTAGTCTGTCTGGGTGGACCGGACCGTCTCCGTGGAGGATGAGGATTAGCCTCCCCGCTGTGCCCAAATTGGCTGAGGCGATGCTTGAAGCGTCGGGATGTCTGAGTCGGGCTTAAGCCGATTCGAACCGGCTGGCGACTAACCACGACTTTGCTTGTGTTTATTTTTGACCGTGACAATTTCCCCTTGCAAAAGACTATGCACCGCATTGTCTCAAAACAACGGTACAAAAAAAAGACAACAACCGAATTTGCGACACACAGCTACACGTGCAAAGTTTGAAAAATAACTTTACAACAAAGGTTTATAAATTATAGGATATATCATTAGTGAATACCGCCCCAATGAGTTATCATTGATGTTCGCTCTTGCGTTATTTCGACTCATTTTACAACGACCTCTGTGGCGCACCTATGCAATCCCCCTACCTGCGGATTTGCCATATCTTCTCTTCACAATTCTTATGAAAAGCAAATATAATATGATCACGAACCATGACACTTCACTGAGGAATCTCCATCCTCACTTATTGCAAATAATGCATCACTACACAAGCGACTGTATGCTCCAAGCATAACTACATTCACATGAACAAGTCTCACAAAGAAAATATGAACAAGTCTCACACAAAAAAATATGAACCATAGCCAACTGGGAATGAACCCATATCCAATCAACATAACTGTGATCAACACGTATTACGAACAAAGCACCCCGGATATGACTGAACTTTTCCTCTGAGTTGCAGCTTGCAGACTACGCGACTTAAATAGTCACTCCGACATTCTGTCGACCTGGAATGTACTGCACTCGGTACCTGTAGGGCTGCAGTGCCATTGCTCAACGCAGAACCCTGCTGTTTATCAGCTGTGCCTCCTGCAGGAATTGAGTGGTTGATGATCTGTCTCTATCACGAACTCTTTTCCCCTACAAGTATTTGTGGAACTTCTGCACGGCCCACACGACAGCTAAACACTCCTTCTCCACCGTTGCGTACCCTTCTTCACACTTTGTCAACTTCCTGCTAGCATACCTCACAGGGAACTCGACCCCTTCATGCTCCTGCAACAATACTGCACCTACTCCACCGCCTGATGCATCTGTCCGCAACAAAAATGGTTTTGACATATCTGGTAGCTTCAAGATGGGACGGGAACCTAGTCTTTCCAGCACCGTCTGCAGTGCTTGCTCTGCAGCGTCTGACCACTCGACCACTGCCGGTTTCCCTGCCTTGACCAAATCACTGAGAGGACTCGTGATTGCTGCGAAATTTGGAACAAACTCCCCATAGAACCCAATAAAACCTAGCAGACTCCTGACTTCCTGTTTTGGTCTTGGTCTCCCTGAATTCATCATCTTCTCCACCTTTCCCCTTTCTGGCTGCTTTGTGTCGCCTCCGACAACAAAACCTAGGAACTCCAGGCTTGGAAAACCCACCTGGCACTTTGTTGGTCTGGCTGTGAGATTGGGTTGTCTCAACCTCTCTAAAACTGCTCCTAGCTGCCTCATATGCTCCTCCCATGTCTCGGATGCTATCAGAATGTCATCCATGAAATTCACAAACGCCTTCCAATCCCGTCAATAACTTCCTCATCATCCGAGAGAAGACTGCAGGTGCGTTGACCATCCCAAAAGGAAGTACTCGCCACTGGTATAGCCCCATAGAGTGGAGAATGCTGTGACTTCCTTTGAGTCCTCACTCAAGGCTATTTGCCAGTAACCCTTGCTCAGATCTATCCTGGTGAAATACGGCTCTTGCTTGTGGCGATCTGAGCGAACAGGTCTTCCATGTTCGGTATGACCTCTGCATCGACCTTGGTGACACTGTTCAGACGTCTATAGTCAACACAGAATCGATGCTCACCTGACTTTTCCTCACTAAGACGACGGGTGCACTATACGATGATTTGGACGGTTTCAATCACCCCAAGGTCCAACATCTTTCTACCTCCTCCTCGATCACTTGCTTGGTGGCATATGGGATCGGGTATGCTTTCACATGTACGGTTTTTGCGATGTTAACTCCACCGTACATGTCTCTAGAGTTTTTCTTGCCTGGTTTATCATCAGGGACGCCCTATACTGTTCTAGGAGCCCCCTAACTTCCTCCTGTCTCCTACTGTCTAGCCCTTCATACAGTGACAGCATCCCTGTATGACTCTTCTCCTGGAAACTCAGGCAACAAATCTCCCCTTCTTCTGCTGGGTCTCCTTCGCCTCCATCAATGATTGCTGCTGCGCCTATGTGCAGAGTCTCACGCTGAATATATTTGCGGAGCAATTTGCATGGAAAAGTTTTGATTTCCCATTCACATCGATTCGGTAGTCCTGATCTACCTTTTCAATGATGGTGAATGGTCCCTTCCAATGCATCAGCAGCTTGTTGTGATCCGTGGGAAGCAGTAACAGGACTTGATCTCCCACCTTGAGGAATTGCTTCCTCACCTTCCGTGTCATATTGCTTCTTCTGGACGACCCTAGCCTCCTGCAAACTCTCCCTTGCGACCTTACATGTCCCTCGAGCCTATTGGCGTAGGTCCACCACATACTGATAAGTGGTTTTGACCTCTTCTGACTCCTGTTCTCCGGACCACAGCTCTTTGAGAATGCAACACTGGTCCCGAACTGTCCGTCCATACAGCATGCTCAAATGGCGAAAGCCTGTGCTTTCCTGAGGAGCTTCCCTGTAGGCGAACAGTGCCGCTGGAATGTAGCGGTCCCAATCTGCTGGCCTTTCCTCACAGAGCTTCTTTAAGATGCCCATTCTGCCACACATTTGATCTCTCCACCAAGCCATTTGCATTTGGGTTGGTATGTGGGTAGTGAGTAGCTGTGTGATCCCTAGCAGCTGTTACCTCCCTCATCACGCCCCGAGCGTGACTGTGACCCCTGTCCCTGAGAATTAGTGTGGCACACCCACTCGATGAAAAAGATGTCAGCCCTTCAGGACCTGTTGCGTATCTGGCCGCCTTTCATGAATGCTTCTGGGGTATCTGGTCGCGTGTCACGAGCGTTACACATACCTGTGCCCGCCTTTGGAACAGGGCGCGATTGGGCCAATCAGATTGTCTCGGACGGACAGACCTCCATCCTGCTTTTATGTAGTTTGTCAGTTTTTTACCTTTTTTTTTTTTATGTGTGTATAAAGAGGGATGGGCAGCTGTGTGCTGTCAACTTTTCAGGGAGAAAAGTCTACCGTCCGTTGCGGTTTGCGTGCATCTTTTGCACCCGCATGACATTGATTTTTGTGAGATACCCGTATAGTTGTGAAACCCGTGGAGAGCTCACTGAGTCTTTGGAATGTTATTCCCTTTGATCGGCAGCTGGCGTTTGGGTATATTCTGTATTTCACTCGGATTGGAGCACGAGTGGAGAGACACGTTCTCTTTGGCGAGGCATTTTATAACCCGCGGACGAAGGCCCTTGTCTGCTGCGGTGGTAGTATTTGGGTGTGGACAGAGGGAATCCCTATTCTGCCCACCAATCTTCTCTTAACTCTCTCGATGGGGGGGGTGACCAAGCTGTCGGCCATCCCATGGTGAAGGGCTGATGGTGCTGATCGGCTCGTGGTTCCGGACAGTCTTGTCGCTGGTGGATTAGCCTGCGGCGGGCCACTTTTCCCCTCCTTTCACCCGCCGCCTTTCTGGTGAGTATGTTCGTGTTCTTGGTTTCTCATGTGATTCCACAGTTGGTATCGGTTGTAAATTATAACAATTAATATTTTCATTCTAAATCTGTCGTTTTTGGTTTACTGTTGCCGGGGCGTACTCAGGTGTGGAGAATTATTGTGTTTCAGGCGCGCTGCGAGCGTTAGCTGATTATAATATGGAAGAGCAAGTTTAAAATTTATTCTAAATGCTGAAGCGAGTGACATTTTCTTGTCACGACTTTGGTTTCAGAACTGAGCGCGCGCGAACGTTATTTTCCATTTTGATGATAATCATTCTTTTTTTGTGTGTACTCGTCAGAGAGATGAGTATTTTGATGGGTTTCTATAAATATAAATTTATTTATTTTAATTTAAGGATAAAAGAGAAAAACTTGCAGGCGGACGCGGTGTGGGATTGAGGTTACCGCGCGACTCACTTGGGGGGCTCGGGAGGAAGACGAGCGTTTCTTCCGGCCGCCCCTGGTTGGTTCGCTCCGCCTGTTTGTCTATTTGTTTATGTATTGTTTTATTTTGTTTATCATTGATTTTACTAATTATATTTCCTTGAATGTGAATGTGGTATGGGATGATGTTGTTGTATTTTATTCTCAAGTCAACACGTCATCTGGACTTGTTTTCTTGTCAGTTTTTATATACCGAGGCCTTCAGATTGAAGGGGTAGTATATTATGAAAAAATGTTATCAGGTAAACGAATTTGTGTTGTTTTTTTATTCATTAGAGAGAAGAAAAAAAAAAGATAGCAATTATGAAATGTGAAGTAATTAAACTAGGTTCAGTCTTGCGGGTGTAGGCATTTTCGCAAGTAATAGCCTGCTCTACACCATATTTCAGCTGTACCTAGAATGTCTATTCTAATGCCCCTTTTATAGGGCGGGGGTTTGTTTCTTGTTTTCGTTGGTTGACGGGGGTGCGGGCCAGACGCCGTCTGGTTATACATTCGAGAGCTGTATGAAGAGGAGCCGGACCGCTGACCGTTGTGTAAGAGCGAGGCCAGTAGTACGCCCTTCTGAGTTCAGCTTCTTTGGGATGTACAGTGTTCCCCTGCTCGGAAATGAAAAGACTTTAAGCTAAGTTTATTTCTAGCTGTGTTATGGGTGGTGTTTGGTGTGCTGGGTGTGGGAGACATTTTGTTTGGGCTGTGGAGGTATTGTTGATGAGGGTTATGTGTGGAGTGTTCATGAATTGTGTAAGTGTGCGAATGTTGATGATATGCTTGTTGGCTGGGATAGACCCTGTTCCTCTCATTTAATTGTTTTCCCCTGTCCTCTATTCTTTCTTTATTTTGGGGATAGGTTTAGTGGTTGTTTAAATTTAGTTGTTCCCTGGCCAGGGTTGTGGGTCTTTTGTTGGGTTATTTTGTCCATTAAGTAATCTTCTTTTAGGTGGTGTCATTTTATTTTTCCTTCTTTACCAATTTATCTCTCTATCCTCCCTTTCTTGATAGTCGTCCTCCTCACTAGGTGTGAATGAGATATTTTCTTATTTAATTTAATAAATTGCTGTATTTGGTTTCTGTTTTCCAACGAGTGGTTTGAGAGTGTGGTCGGTGGTGTGGTGCCCTGCCTGTCCCTCTCTCTCTTCCTTTCCTCACATCTTGATAGTGGACTTGACCGCGGACTTTGGGGGTTCGTCGGATGTGAGGTTGAATGTGGAGGGGTTGGTCGGGATTTTCACGGCACTCGATACTACTCAGCCCTATGACTGTATTATAGTAAGCGGGTGGTTGGCTGGGACGGAGTCCCACGTGAAGGGGACTCCAACGCGGAGTGGAGCATTGTGGGGTTGCCGTGACCGGAAAGGCCAGTTCCGTCTTGTCGCGGCGCTCTTAGCCGCCTCTGCGTTTTGTTCGTTTGATTGTTTTCTAAAAGTATCGCCGGTGTGTGATTAACCTTATAAAAAAAAAACTCTTAAACTTTACCTGTTTTCTTCAATAGGGTAACGGGAGGTGTAAAGGGTGGGAAGTGTATTTTGGTTCCATTGTGCAGGTTCTACAGCGTCAGTGTTTGTGCTGACATAGGTTAGACCGAATTTTGCTTGCCTGTGTTGCATGTTGTACCAAGACTACGATGAGAGTAGCGCAGGTAAAAGTAAGGTAGGATCCTGGTGGATTATGGTTTAAATTGGTGCCGGAAAATAGTAGTGGTTAGACCCTCTGTCCTGTAAACGCTTAAGTATTTATTTTTTTTTGGTGATTATTTTGCTTAAACTAGGGGCAGGTTCGTATTGTTTAGAATAAGGAGGACTAGCTCCCTTTTAGATAGCTCTGCTCTTCTCTATTCGCACACTCATAGCTATTTTTATATTTTTCTTGTTAGTTTTAAAATTTACACTCTTTAATGGTGGTGTGTGCGGGTTGTTTGTGAAAAGAAAAGAATTAAAAGTGTTAGTTGTGTGTGGTTTGAGAGGTTGGCTTCGCTGGTGTGTGTTTATCCGTTACGCCACCTTCCAACTTACAGGTGTACCCACTTCCCTTTCCACTTCACCGCGGTGTACACAGTTCAGGCGTGGCTTCGCGCTGGCTTGCCACTGCGCGCCGTAAACTGGGTCAGCTCTGAAATCTTCAGGCTAGGCGTGTTGGTGCAGTGTGTACATATCAGCCGCGGGGTTAGTAAAGCAATCCTCTTTTCGATCTGCGGAAAAACAACTGTTCTGAGTGCGTCATCTCGTCGTTTTATTCCATCGTGATTTAGTCAGTACATCCGGCCGTTATTACTCTATTATCCTTTTCCCGTCGTTGCGTTTTTGTGTGTCGTCGTGTTTTGATATTTATATTGATTTTTGGGCCGTTACATTTGGCTCGTTGGCCGTAGCTGATAAAATAAATGAGTTTGTGTTTTGCTCAGTCAATTGCGAATTGTGATTTGAGGATTTGTTTTGGTTAGTGTATTGTTCCTATACGTTGGAACATGATGGCTTAATCACCTGTCTAGTGGCTTATTCACAAGTGATTGTTATTGGGAGAAAAGAGAGGTTTAGGGCGGTATTCCTTCAGTTAGGAGTCTGTAGGGCTCTATCTTAGCTTCTGCTTTGTTTCATTTGTTTGTCGATTCTTCATTCAGTTTTCTGTTAAGAGGGTTTGGTAAGAGTTGTTTCCCTTTTGATCAAAATAGGTATATGTGTGACCGGGAGATAGGTAGTTTCCTGTTCTTTTGGTAACGCGTTTTCATTGTTGCGGTGTTAGGATACTGTTTCTGTAATGGGTCGTTCGTCTCCCTTTTCTTTACTGGTGAGATTTTTATAAAACTTTTGTGTGTGGATCATGCCGGGGACAGGTTGCTTTTCACTTCGTGTTTTTGATTCTGCGTCGGTATCGAGGGGTATAGGAAATTTTTTTCCCTTACTTTTTGTTGGATTGGCGTTTACTTGATTTGAGCAGGTTGTCTTCCATAGACTGGTGTGATGAGACATAGTGGAAAGATTTGTGGGTTGAAGACCACTTTGTCATAATTCCATTATGTATTTTGACTTGTATTTAACAAGACTTAACTTCCACTTAGGCTGTTGGGTAGGGTCTGTGATAACTTTATTGGTTTCAAGTTGTTTGGATAACTAAGTGACATTTCATAATCGTAACCATTTTCCTGGAAGCGTTTTGCCCCGCGTGTTTTACGTGAAAACTATTGTGCGTAAATCACTTTGTGGGGAAAAATTGGCCTCTGGCGAGGAGCGTCGGTTCACTCGCTGCTCAGTATAGGGCACAGGGATTGTACCTGGATAGTTACTCCCGGTTCTCATTAACACCTCTCGATACTGGAACTGGATCATTGATTCTAGTGGTGTTCTCTACTGGAGAGGACAACCACTGTCAGACCGTCTCCGTCAGTCAGGTATAAACCATACCTTTGGTTCACATCTCGAGGAGCGACACTTCCCACCTCTTCTCAGTGTTGGTCGACCTATCCCTTTTCCGAGGGAGGACCTAATACGGCCACCGTCTCCGTTTGCGTCTCTTGGACAGCTCCACTGGATCCATTTAATTATGAGGTTTGAAAGAGAAAGTGAAGAGAGGGAGGCGAAGGGGAGGAAAGAAGAGAAAAAAGGAAGATAAGAAGAGAAAAAGGTGAGGAGGGAGGCGAAGAAAGAAAGGAAAAGGAAGAGAGGGAGGCGAAGGAAAGAGAGGAATAAGGAAGAGAGAAGATAGAAAGAGAAGAGTTAGAAGCTAAGGAAGAAGGAGATGGAGAAGGGAGATGGAGGAGAGGGAAGCGAGGAAAGAAGAGAGAGGGAGGGAAAAGAAGGTTGAGAGAGAAGAGAAAGAAGAAAGGAACAGAAGAAGATGGAAAAATGGAGATGGAATGAAAAGACAAGAACAAGAAGACAGAAAAGAGAGCGAGGAAGAAACCCAAAGGAAGAGAGAATTCGATTTCGAAAAACTCGTATTAATGTTGAGCGGGAAAAATCCGAGCGGAATGTCATCTCCGCAACTAGAGGATGACAATCTCTCTCAGGGACCGCCTCATTGCTCGGCTCTGTAGCCGGCACGTCAGGGTGGAAATATACCCCACCTTGGTTTCCCCCTTGAATTCAAATGCCCAGATACAAATGATAAGGAGTCTATTGGACACATATTTCGAACATTTTGAAGCTGTGGCTCCAAGCTTATGAGTTTAAACAACGAACGAAAGGCTCTATATCTAGTGAGCAATCTCAGGGTTAAAGCTAAGGAAGCTTTGTAGATATCCCGCCATGGAGTAATTATGACGAGCTGAAGGCTGCTTTGAGAACTAGGACTCCACATGACCAGAGAAGCTACAGGGAGGCAATTTGCTCCATGAAGAAGCTAACCTGTGTGAAGTTCTACCAATTTGAGCGAGACGGTTCGTCTCGATCCCTGATTATTGGGTTGGAAACGTAGGTTGGGAATTGAGACAATGTATTTTATTGGAGAGCAGCTCACTGAATTCGGTTTTCGGCTGACCTACGCTGCAAGTTGGGTGCGGCCCAACACAGAGGTCGCAGTGGCATGAGGATGTGAGGGCTGCGATGCACGACGATATTTATTACCATTCTCGGAAGTTACAAGAAACCCAAGGGGAGGGTTTCGTCTGCACCGGACTGTCTTCGTCTGCCACGGACAGTTTTGCGTTCCTATCGAAAGTGCAGCACCAAAACAAGGGGAAAAGAGGGGACAAAAACCAGGCGCAGAGCCGACAGGTTTTGTATGTTGTCGCATAGGTCATCTGGCGCGTGTCTGCCCTGACGCAAAAAACCATCCGTTACAACGCAAGTTAAAGTGGCATATGGGGGAGGGGGAAGTGACACGCCAGCCTGCCCTACCTTCCTCTAGTAGTAGCAGGAAACGTTGTCGGAGGCCATCAGAGAATAGGGCGCTACGGGCCAGTATTTGTCGTCGAGAAGTTAGTACCTAAGGATGTCCTTAAGCGGAATACTGCGAAGTGCAGGGATCGATCATCGTTCATGCCACTCGATCAACGGTTTTATGCTTGTTGACTTCGACGCCCTACTTCAAGGGGAAAGTATGGGCAGTGGCTTTGAGGCAACAGCCGTACTACCTCCTCATAGGGAACAACTGTCTGTCAGGGAGGGATGGAGTGAGCTTCTCCATATCCACCGAGTTACCTCGGAGGTGTTCGTCGCCGCCACACTCGGGCGCAGGCTGCAGAGAGAGAAAACGAGGGGTCCTAAAGCCCTTGTTAAAACCGTGCCTTTCACGCGTCCAGGTCAGTTAGAACCTTCGGCGATCAAGGGACTACAAAGCAAAGACACCACTCTGAACAAGTAAGTCAGCTCGGGGTAAGTCACTACTCGAGGAGCGGCCTAATGGAAAGATCATGTTAACAGCAAAGGGATTCTGCACCGGCATTTTTCTAAAGCCACCATACGCGTCACCCAGTTGGTCGTACAGAACGCTTCGGCAGACAGTGTTGCGTCTGGGGATGACCCCGCCATGGCCGGGCACCTGGAACAAGACGCACTATAGGCGGATTCAGCAAGCCTTCTATTGGTGGGATGACTCGGATGTGAGGTGATTCTGTCGAACTGTGACTCTGTCAGAAACACGCACAGGGGTGACGGCATACCAAAGGTGCCTCTAGGCACAGTTCCTTTGGAAGGAACTCCTTCGAAAAAGGTCGGTGTGGCCTATCGGCCCATTGTCCAGCGTCAGAAGCGTGCGGACACCGCTTGTAATTGGTTATGGTCGACTATTGCCACAGGTATCCGAGGCCACACCCTCAAGTAAATAGATTCGCAACCATAGCTGAAGCTATGGGAAATGTGGACAAGGACGGTGTTGCCAGGGGAGTGTCTATCGGATCAAGGAACTCAGTTTCTATCTGATGTGATGAATGAGGTGTTACCGGTTGCTGCAAACACAGTGGAGAAAACTACACCGTACCATGAAGGAAGGGCTAGTGGAACGCTTCTAGGGGGACTCTAACAAATGATTAAGAAACTTGCTCAAGAACACCCGTTGATTGGGACAGATTCCTGCCCGGCGTTATTTATTTAGCTTTAAGAGAAGTGCCCCATGAGAGTATGGGGATTCTCTCCCCTTGAGCTACTCTTTGGGAGGACAGTGAAAGGACCCTTGGCAGTGCTTACGTCAGCGTGGACCCAGAACAGGCCAATCAAGAGCTGCGGACTCATGCTGAGTATGTGTTGGATCTGGAAAAGAGAGGATTGCAGCTACATGCCAAATAGCACACCAAAATCTGCCCATGCTCTGAAAAACGGTATAAGAGTACTACGCCGAAGGAGGCAAAAATGGTTTGAACCGACGTTGAGTGCTGCTTCTTCTACCCCTGCACCACATAAACTGCAGTTGTCTGGCAGGGACCTTTTCAGAAGTTGAGGAGAGTTAGGGACTGGGACTATGTTGTCCTCATCAAAGGGAAAGAGGGAAACTCGTACATCTTGCCCACATCTCAAGAGGTATGGCAAGAAGGGAGTATGGCAACGATGGATTTAGCTGTGGTAATAGAAGAAAATAGGGAATTCGCCCTTGGCTTGAATACCATGTGTGGCGACTCTGCCCAGTGTAACATGAAAGCGTTCAAGTTGCAGCAAGACTTTTACCTGAGGAGCATCAAGCTTGCAGCTAGAATGTTGTGCCAGAATTTGCCGATGTTTTGATGACATACCACTAGTTGCAACATGGAAATTGTACTCTAGATTTAACTCAGCAGGAACCATTCGAGTTAAAAACAGTACCCATACCCCTGTCGCAATCCGCTGCATTCAAGGGCTGAATTTCAGGTACATGTTGCGAAATGAACGTATCGAGCGTTGCAGTTCCCCTTTATATCTAGCTATTCTACTGGTCAGAAACCTGATGGCGAATTGGATTTGGCGTGGACTTCCGAAGGTTGAATCGATGTTCTCAAGATTCGATGACAGCCAATGCCAGACATGGGAAGATCTTCGCTCAGTTGGCAAGGCCAGTATTAGCAGGCTTGATTGGCAAAGGTCTATTGGCAAATTCCCAATGGATCTGCCGGACAGGGAGATAACTTTGCATTTACTACGCCCTGAGGGTCAGTTTAGTTTCCAAGTTATGCCGTTTGGAACTCCAAGACTGCAGGTGCAGGTGTTTAGCCGATCATGGGCTCATGTTACAGCCACTGGAAATGAAGAAGCTCATAATTCATCGTGATCTAACTTGTGGCAACTGTTACATGGAGGACATCTTGCGCTTAGCTCAGGAAACTCTTCCATCGTCTCGAGAGGTGCAACTCGCCGCCGCCCTACCAAGTTTGCAGGATAGGGGAGTAAGGTGCCGTTTTTGGGGACATGTTGTTGGCAAGGGGTACCTTCTGCCAGAGCGTCAAGGTGGGAAGAATCGAGGGACGCTCAGCCACCCAAGGATAAGTAGGAGCTCCGTTCATTCCTGGCCTGGTCGGATATTACCGAAAGTTTGTACCTCACTTTGCAGAGACATGCAATGCCCTTACCGACAAAACCTTGCTCGAAAGCCTGAGAATCTGGGGATGGGAAGGAGGAAGACGTGAAGGCTTTCAGGAGTGCAGGACGCTATATTCCAGCCAGCAGTGCTGAACATTGCAGACCCCGACGCCACTTTAGTGTTCGCTCAGATTGCGTCCAGAATTGGGCTCAGGGGCGGCCACTGCTTACTCAAGACCAGTCGAAGCTAGGTCTGCTTCCATACCTTGCCAGCAAGAAGTTAACGGGGTGAGCCACAAATTAAACATCCACCCCATCGAGTTGGAGTGTCTGCCGTGTGAGGGCGTACCGCTGCTTCTATCCGTATCTCTACGGCAAGGATTTCATTCTAGAGTTGACACCATCCTGGCCCTACTGCACAAATTCGTCGTAAGTCGTCGACTGATGGGTTGCGGCGGTCGAGCTTCAAAGTCATGCTTCAGGTTCGACATATTCCTGGAAGGCACAATGTGGAGGCAGACTTAATCTGAGTCGAATGCATTGAAGATTTCCTGCTCTGCAACTTACAAGGTTTTCACCCCGTTTCATTTATGTTGTTTGCTTTTCTTTGCATGCTTTAAACCAGCGGTGTTGCTGGAGGCGTCTGAGGGGGACTGTCCTCGGTGGCACAGGCTTTTGGGTGGGGGGTGTTTCACCGGACGGACAGACCTCCATCTGCTTTTTTAATGTAGTTGTCAGTTTATTACCATTTTTTTTATGTGTGTTATAAAAGAGGGATGGGCAGCTGTGTGCTGTAACTTTTCAGGAGAAAAAAGTTAACGTCGTGCGGTTTGCTGTGCATCCTTTTGCACCGCATGAACATTGCTTTTTGTGAGATACCCGTATAGTTGTGAAAAACCCGTGGAGAGCTCACTGAGTCATTGGAAGTTTTCCCCTTTGATCGGCAAGCTGGCGTTGGGAAAAAATTCTTTTTTCACTCGGATTGGAGCCACGAGATCCCGAGGTGGAGAGACACGTTCTTCTTTGGCGAGGCATTTTATTACCCGTGCACGAAGGCCATTTGTTCTGCCTGAGGTGGTGTCTTAGGGTGAGACAGGGGGGGGGGAGGAATCCTATTACTGCCACCAAGTCTTCATCCTTAACCATCTTCGCTGGGCAGTGGACCAGCTGTCGGCATCCATGTGTGAAGGTGTGCCGGTGCTGTCGGCTCCGAGGTGCGGACAATTCTTGTCGTGAGGGATTGCCTTGCGGGCACTTTTCCCTCCTTTCCACCCGCCGTTTGGAGAGTATTTTCGTGCTTCTTGGTTTCATGCGCCATTCACAGTGGTATCGGTTGTAAATTAAAATTATAATTTAGTCAAAATTCTGTCGTTTTTTTTCGGTACTGTGCGGGGCCAGTACTACAGATTGTGGAGCAATTATTGTGGTTTCAGGCGCGCAGCGAGCGTTAGCTGATGTAAATATGGAAGAGCAAGTTTAAAATTTTATTCAAATGCGCTACGCTGAAGCGGTGACATTTTATTGTCGCGATTTGGTCAGACACAGAGCGCGCCGCGCAGTTAGTTTCATTTTGGTGAATCATTCTTTATTTGTGTTGTACTCCGTAGAGAGAGGAGGTATTCTAGTTTGGTTCTATAAATATAAATTATTTATTTTAATTTAAGGAAATGAGATAACTCTGGGGGAACGCGGTGTGGATTGAGTTACCGCGCGGATCTCACTTGGGGTCGGGAAGCGAGCGTTCTTCGCGGCACCTGGTTGGTTCCGCCTTGCCTGTTTTGTCTATTTGTTTATGTATTGTTTTATTTTGTTTATCATTTAATTTTACTATTTATTTCTTTAATGTGAATGTGGTTATATGTGTGTGTTGTTGTAATTATCTTTCAAGGTATCACGTCATCTGACTTGTTTCCTTGTCAGTTTTTATATACCCGGGGCCTCTTCAGATTGAGGGGTAGTATATATTATGACAAAATAGTTTCATCAGGTAAAACGAATTTGGTGTTGTTTTTTTTAAATCATTAGAACAAGAGAAGAAAAAAGATAGCAATATGAAATGTGAAGTAAATTAAACTAGGTTCAGTTTGCGGGTGATAGCCCATTTCGCCAGGTAATAGCCTGCACAACCATATTTCAGTGTTCTAGAAGTTTTCTAATGCCCTTTTATAGGGCGGGGGTTTGTTTCTTGTTTTTCAGTTGGTTGACGGGGGGTGCGGCAGACGCCGTCTGGATATACATTCCGAGAGCTGTATGAAGAGGAGCCGGACGCTGACCGTGGTGACTAAGAGCGAGGCAGATACGCCCTTCCTGCGTATCAGTTCTTTGGGATGTACAGTGTTCCCCTGCTCGGACATGAAAAGACTTTAAGCTAAGTTTATTTTAGCTGTGTTTATGGGTGGTGTTCGCGTGATGCTGCGTGTGGAGGAACAATTCTGTTGGCTGTGGGATTTGTGAGGGTTATGTGTGATTGTTCATGAATTTTGTAAAGTGTGCGATGTTGATGAATATGTTGTGTGGCTGGGGATAGACCCCTGTTCCTCCTTCATTTAATTGTTTCTCCCTGTCCTCTCTTCTTTCTATATTTTGGGATAGTTAGTGGATTGTTTTAAATTTAGTTGTTTTTTCCTGGGCCAGGGGTGTGGGGCTTTTGTTGGGTTATTTTGTCATTAAGTAATTTCTTTTAGGTGGCTGTCATTTCTTTGTTTCCTTCTTTTCCAATTTAATCTCTCTATCCTCCTTTCTTGATAGTCGTTCCTCCTCACTGGTCTGGTGAATGAGATATTTTCATTAATTTAATAATTGCTTATTTGGTTTACTGTTTTCCACGAGTGGATTTGTGTGTGTGGTCGGTGAGGTGTTGTGCCTGCCTATCCTCTCTCCTCTTCCATCCTCAACAATCCTTGATAGTGGACCTTGACCGCGCACCGATCAACAGCACCCTCCTGAGGTATTATGTGTCAAATTTAAAGGGGGATGTTGTAAGAGGTGCCTTCCTCTTCACCCCTCTTGTGGTGATCTTTGACACAATCACATGACATGCAGAAAGTTTTATGTCTGCCATTGCTCCTGGCCAATGAAAGTCATCAAAGATTCGGTCAGCTGTTTTGATGGTGCCGAGATGACCCGCCATGAGCGACTCGTGACCCACTGACATGACAGTGTCACGATAACCTGCTGGTACCTCTAACTGAGCGGTCACCTTACCTGTCTTCCCCTTGGTGAACACTCGTACAACAGCCCGCCTTTCACAAGAAATTCTGTCTCACCTCCTCTAACCTCCTGTTTCTCTCCACCTCTTGCCAACTCCCAAGACTTCACGAGCGAAGGGTCTTGTTCCTGCGCTGCCCTAAACTCATCGGGCGACACATCTATGCCTGACTTCCTTGCCGGAACGACTAACGGTTTATCAACCTTTTCCTCCTTCTTGCTCCGTGTTTGAACTGCTGCCCCTGTAGCAGTCAACAACTCAGGATCCCCTGGATCCCTTGCACCTGGAATATTTCCGATGATCAAATCATGAGGGGTTTCTCCATCACCAACGCAGACAACTCGCCTGAGAAGTAAGGGGTACGTACTTCTATCTTAGCAACTGGAAACTCCCTCACAGTGCCATCGATTAGAGTACAGGTCTGGATTTGCCCTGTCAAATCCCCTTTCTCGACCAGCGTTGTTCTAACTACACCACATGAACAACCAGTGTCTCGTAACACTTTCACCCTCTGCTGGCCAATCCACCCTTCTTCCACTGGTAACGAACCACTCAGCCTAGTGCCCTCCATCCCTGACACTGACTGCTGTCCAGTGCTACCATAGGCTGCACTCCACCCTCTTCAGACTGAATCCCTTTTGGTTCCACTGCGGGTCGTTTCCCCTGGCGACCCTTATCCACCTCTTGCAAGGCTGCTGCCTTCTGGAACCTCATGCGACAATCCCTCGCCACATGTCCCTTCTTGTGACAAATGAAACACCTAATGTCCCTTTGCCCTTCCTTCTGCCCCACCACTGGGGTTTGCAGACTTTGCAGAAAAAATCTCCTAGTCTCCTTGCACTCTTCTCACCTGTGCCTAGCACCTGTTTTCTCCTGCACCTTAGTGCCCAAACGTGCCTCTCTATACACCTCTGCGAACTTCAACAACTCCCCTGCTGTCTCTGGCTGTCTCTCTTTCAAATGTATGGTTAACTCAGGGCCGCAACCTGACAAAATCTGTTCCTTCATAACTAGCTCTTTCAACTCAGCGAACCCTTCTTCGTACCACTCAACTCTAACCATTTATCAAAATAGTGATCTAAACGTGCACCAAACTGAGTGTACGTTTCACCTGCTTGTAATCTAGCTGAACGAAATTTCTTTCTGAATCCTTCCTCTGTGAGGTCAAATCCCTTCATCAATGATTCCTTCACAGCACCAAAATCAGATTGGGTGTCTGCTGGCAATGCAGTGAAAATCTGTAATGCCTTACCCGCCAATAGCGCTGACAAAATGACTGCCCACTCTTCTGGAGGCCAACCCTGACTGGTCGCAAACGTTTCGAAACGACTGATGTATGCATCAATCGAATCGGTTCCTTCAGAGAATTTTGGCAACTTGGGTCGGGGAGCGTAACTGCGCACAGAGTCACTGGAAACTGAACTCCCATCCTCGGTGGGCTCCCTTTGTATTCTCACTTTCTCTAACTCTAAATTGAACCTTTAATCTTTCCGTTTCCTGCTTCATTCTTTCTGTTTCCTGCGCTTCCCTTATTCTTTCTGTTTCCTGCTTCATTCTTTCTGTTTCCTGCGCTTCCCTTATTCTTTCTGTTTCCTGCTTCATTCTTTCTGTTTCCTGCGCTTCCCTTATTCTTTCTGTTTCCTGCTTCATTCTTTCTGTTTCCTGCGTTTCGCTAGCTTTAAACCCTTTCCTGCTCTGCTATTTCTACTGCAACACGGCGTCTTTCCGCGCGTTCATCTCTTTCCATCTTTTGTTGGTTTTCAACGAATGCACGCAACTCTTCTCCCCAATAGCCTAAATCACGAGCAACGCT
>CM031620.1:9300349-9309122 GCA_018398815.1 Conus ventricosus | reverse complement strand
GCCGTTCAAACGTTGGCTTAACCTTTTCTCTTTTGGAATATCTCAGAAGTACTTGGCCCATTTTAAAAATTGTAGGTATGTTCATTATGGGCAAGGTGATGCCGACGTTTTAGTTTAGTTGTACGTCAAAATGTTGTTACGGCCCTAATGTTTTTCTTTTTTGAATTCCTAGAAGTACTTGGCCGATATTACTGAAAATTTGTAGGTATGTTCATTAGGGTTCACGGATGTTTGCCCGATGTTTTATATACGGTTATAGCCGTTACTAATGGCTATAACGATCCAAAAAGGGTTTTTCTTTTTTATGGATATCTCAGAAAGTACGTGGCCGATATTTCTGAAAATTTGTATGTGTTTTCATTATGGGTCACGGATGAGCCCGATGTTTGGGTTTACCTTTATAGCTTTTACTAATGGCCGATAGGGGTTTTTCTTTTTTATGAAATATTTCAGAAAGTATTTGGGCGATCTTTCTTTAAAATTTTGTAGGCCTAAGTATGTTCATTATAGGTTACAGATGATGGCTGATGTTCCCAGAAGAGGCATTACTAACGGTTACACCAGCCCAAGACGGTTTTTTTTCTCTTTTTGGTATACATCACGAGTATTCAGGATAAACTGGGAGTACGTTTATATGCTTTGCATCTTTCTTTTTCTTCTGGTCGTCGTTCTTTTCCCCATTCCTTCTCATACCTCTTCCATTCTTCCCCTTCTTTTTCTTCTCATTTCTCCTCTTTATTTTCTCACTATCTCTTCTCTATGTCATGTCCTATGTATTAGACAAAAATAACAAACTCTTCCAAACCCGTGCAAGTCTTACAAAATTTTTTTAAATATCCGTTAATAGGGGTTGCAAAGAAAACACTTGTCGTGCTGATTACACGGATGATGTCAGACAATAATGTTTACAGCAGGTTTCCACGAAAAACCTGTTCATCGTCATTATCATCATCTGGTCCTCCTTTTCCTTTTCCGTCCCCCCTCCCTCCTCCTCCTCCTCCTCCTCCTCCTCTCCTCTCCTCCTCCTCCTCCTCTCCTCCTCCTCCTCCTCTTCATCATCATCATCATCATCATCGTGTTCCACATGATTTGAAATTGGTTCCTGGGGCAAAAAAAATACTGTCCACTTGATCTTCACGGAAGAAAGATGTGAAAAACATGTTGGCGTTTTTTTAGAAATCACTTCATTTGAAGAACCGGTTAAGGGACTTTGACCAGGTGACATCCCTGATATGGCCCCTCGAGGTCAGCCCGGGTGTTAAACACGAGAGGAAATGGAATTGAATCCTCGTGTGACGTATCGTTCTCTCACTTGCGGGAAGATAGCGAACCCCAAACAAAGAAAGAAACAAAGAAAGCAAAGCCCTTGACAGATGAGTCCTCAAATGATCTGCCACAATGGTGAATCCCCAGCGAAGCCAATGACTCCCACGAGACTCGTCTCAGCTCATTCGTTCTCTTTGTTCTTCTTCTTCATCTTCATCATCACAATCATCATCTTTTTCTTCTTCCTTCCTTCTCTTCTATCTTCTTTTTCTTCTTCTTCTTCTTCTTCTTCTTCTTCTTCTTCTTCTTCTCTTCTTCGTGTTGTCGTGTGTGTGTGTGGTGTGTGTGTGTGTGTGTGTGTGTGTGTGTGTGGTGTGTGTTGTGTGTGTGGGGTGTGTGTGTGTATGTGTGTGTTGTGTGTGTGTGTGTGTGTGTGTGTGTGTGTGTGTGTGTGGTGTGTGTGTGTGTGTGTGTGTCTGT
The DNA here is from genome assembly GCA_018398815.1 of Conus ventricosus. Lineage (NCBI taxonomy): Eukaryota > Metazoa > Mollusca > Gastropoda > Neogastropoda > Conidae > Conus > Conus ventricosus. The sequence continues at coordinate 9,307,376 of CM031620.1, read as the reverse complement.
GTCTGTGTCTGTGTCTGTGTGTGTGTGTGCCTGTGTATTGTCTTCTTTGTTACCGCTCATTCTTTTTTGTTATGTTCTGGGTTCTAATTCTTCCTCTTCCTGCCTCCTCTCTCACTCTCTCTTCCTCTAAATGTGATTCTCATCCCAGTCATCTGCGTTTTGTCCTCTGGTTTAATGTTTCTTGTAATGCCTCTTCCGAACCCTTGTACTTGGCCCCTTTCCAACTATTTGTTTCTTCTCTCCTTCTTCTTGCTCTTCTCCTCTTTCTTCTTCTTCTCCTCCATTCTAGACCATCCTTTCCCATTCCTCTCTTGTCCTATCTCCTTTCTTCTTCTTTCGTCTGTTCCTCCTCCTCTTCTACCTTCCTTGTTTTCCTCTTGTCGTTATATCTGTATCGTTGATCATGCTGGCTCGTGAGTAGACCTCCGGTGAGCTCAACTCCTCCCATTATTCTTCTTCTTATCTTCTTCTTCTTCTTCTTCTTCTTCTTCTTCTTCTTCTTCTTCTTCTTCTTCTTCTTCTTCTTCTTTCTATTCCTCATTTTTTTATTTCCCCCACAGAGTTTTTTCCCATCCTTCCACCTATTTTTTTCTTGCGTCCATCCCATAAGAATCCTGTTTACAAAACGTCCACCCAAGCATACGCTATGCTTCAGAAATTGGTAGGGCAACTTACGCTTCGATTGGTTGTTGTGGTTATTGACTTGTTTGTGTTTGTGACGTATTTATATTTATCTATCTGTCTACCTATCTGTCTGTCTTTCCATCTATCTATCTACCTATATATCCATCTAACTTTCTATTGGCTCTCTGCTTATGTTTTTGTTTCCTTTAGTTATAACCGCAGCCGAAGCAATAGTACTAGACCATGATTTAGGTCTAGTGTGGAGAGGGGGAAAGACCACCACACCCTGCTGTGGAGATTTAAACCACAGATCCTATGGTTTTCGTCCCTTCATAGGCAGGTGTCCTTCCCGCTGAGCCCTGTTTCCACATCCACTAAGAAGGAAGTAAATAAAGGATGGAATTTCAGCCACCTCCTGGTTCCACGAAAGGGGATTCTGCGGAATATTCGGCTCCTAATCTCTCTCCTCTTCTCTCCGTCAGTTCCCACGCTCTTAATTTACACGTAACTATTTTTGTGTGTATCTCAGCAATGTTAAAAAAAGACACATCACTAGAAAGGAATTTTGGGAGGAAAACACAGAATACCGCCAAAACTCGAATGGATCCTAACCCGCCTTTTGATCTAGATTTCGCGTGAAGGTTTAAGGTAAACAAACTAACGAACGAACAAACAAACAAAGAAAAGTGGCCTGTTTCCAGCAACGTAAAACAAAGATAGATTGAGAACATAAGCTTTAATTTTTTTTTAAAGAGTATTATCTTGAAAAAAACTTCCGTGAGCATGGAAGGTCATGAGTGAAAGCAAATGGCTTCCTCCCCACTAAGAACAGTAATAGTAGGTGAAAGCAAATGGCTTCCTCCCCACTAAGAACAGTAATAGTAGGTGAAAGCAAATGGCTTCCTCCCCACTAAGAACAGTAATAGTAGGTGAAAGCAAATGGCTTCCTCCCCACTAAGAACAGTAATAGTAGGTGAAAGCAAATGGCTTCCTCCCCACTAAGAACAGTAATAGTAGGTGAAAGCAAATGGCTTCCTCCCCACTAAGAACAGTAATAGTAGGTGAAAGCAAATGGCTTCCTCCCCACTAAGAACAGTAATAGTAGGTGAAAGCAAATGGCTTCCTCCCCACTAAGAACAGTAATAGTAGGTGAAAGCAAATGGCTTCCTCCCCACTAAGAACAGTAATAGTAGTGAAAGCAAATGGCTCCTCCCCCCTAAGAACAGTAATAGTAGGTGAAAGCAAATGGCTTCCCCCCCACTAAGAACAGTAATAGTAGGTGAAAGCAAATGGCTTCCTCCCCACTAAGAACAGTAATAGTAGGTGAAAGCAAATGGCTCCCCCCCCCCCCACTAAGAACAGTAATAGTAGGTGAAAGCAAATGGCTTCCTCCCCACTAAGAACAGTAATAGTAGGTGAAAGCAAATGGCTTCCTCCCCACTAAGAACAGTAATAGTAGGTGAAAGCAAATGGCTTCCTCCCCCACTAAGAACAGTAATAGTAGGTGAAAGCAAATGGCTTCCTCCCCATTAAGAACAGTAATAGTAGTGCAGACTGGGAGAGTTACTTCCCGTTGACATTTTTTTCTTTTTTTAAATGCGAAGTGGGGAAAAATGATAGGTTTAACAATTTGCTATGGGAAGTTCCGATATTCCACGATACGTTTCGTTTCGTATATAGCTGTCAGTTCGTCACAATAACTCCTTAGCATTTGTATTCAATGGACCATGTTATGATGATCTTGCTAAATGGATCATAGAAATTGATCCAGTGTCGAATTTGAACATGTTCATGTTCAGGCTACAAATGTTTGATTAAAAGTGGGTGAGTCAATTTTGTTCCCATAATTCTGTTCAGAGACAAACGATTGAAGCTGTTCGTTTCTAGCCTACAAGGTATGGTTTTAAGTGGGTAAGTAGATTTTCTTAATACAGTTCTGTTTATAGACAAACGCGCAAACAAACAAGACAGACGCTGCGGAAAATCTAAGCTGCTATGAAGAGCGTAAAGCAGAGAAAGTCATTACGGGGTTTAAGTCATTCGTATAACAATGCTGTATGTGTGTTTTAACCTTTTTAATTATCTTATTCTATGTACTGCCTGGGTTTTACACTGCCAAATCAAACGTTTAAACAGAAGGAAGACACACAACACACCCCACACACAACACACACACACACACACACACACACACACACACACACACACACACACACACACACACCACACACACACACACACACACACACACACACACACACACACACACATTGCAATGGCATACTAACAGAGGAGCGTTCAAAACAGATGGAAGATGAATTAAGAAGCTGGTGAGGATATGCATGAGAAAGGCGATAAACTCGGATACAGGAAACACAACATTAAACAAAATTCCTTCTCGCTTGCAACACTTTGTAACGCATTCAGTGTCTCAGTGAACGCTGTTTAAAGACCAGTCGAGCGCTAGGGCCCAGATTAAGGCGACAAGAACGTCACAGCAGATTCTGTAGTAAAATAATTCCTGAGGGAAAAAAAACGGACAGTTCTTTCCAAACATGCTAAAACGAGGTCACTGCAGGCGGAAATTCCCGGCAGCCTCGATTTCATTCCACGTCCGTTTTGCGCCCAGTGTGAGGAGATAAGGTGATAGTTCGTTCTTCGTTTTCATCATCTTGAATGCTGTTTTGTCTTCTTGCCTGAAGATGACCAAAGAGGTCGAAACGCGTCGTGTTCTGTCTTGTAATTTGGTTTTCGCTGTCGATCGGCGGAAACAATGGTAAACCTTCTTTTTAAGTATGCTAAAACGAATTCAACCGGATCCCCTCCACCCCACCACCCCCACCCCCTTCCCCCTGTCCCCAATTTTAGTTCAGAATAAAACATCGAGTGTGTTGGAGCTATTTGCAAGGGATGGACTAGGAGGGTTGGTATGTGGTGGTGGGGGGGGGGGGTGGGGGGGAGGGGAGGAGGGGAGAGCGGGGGGTGGAGGGGGGGGGGGGGGGACAGAAGCCGCAGCGAAAAATAGAAGAAAAAAAAGATGTTTTTCTCAGATAAACTCGGGTGGACAAACCAGTCCCATGTAACAAGGTTTAGGGCAGCGTTGCTCGACAGCATACGAGGCCGATGGGGCTGATTGGATGCGGGAAGTTTGCATCATTCGTCTTTGTGTGGCTGTCGACAGCACTACGAGGCCGATGGGCTGATTGGATGCGGGAAGTTTGCATCATTCGTCTTTGTGTGGCTGTCGACAGCACTACGAGGCCGATGCGGCTGATTGAATGCGGGAAGTTTGCATCATTCGTCTTTGTGTGGCTGTCAGACATGCAGCGGGGAGGAAGTTTTCGCGTGACATTTTTCCGTCTTTGTGTGGCTGTGTGTCTCTGTTGTTGTGAGATCAATCCACGTGGGGGTGGGGGGAACGCTTTCTTGGGATAGCCACACACACACACACACACACACACACACACACACACACACACACACACACACACACACACACACACACAAACACTCTCTCTCTCTCTCTCTCTCTCTCTCTCTCTCTCTCTCTCAACACACACACACACAACACACACACCACATACACACACACACACACACACACACACACACACACACCACACAACACACACACCTTCGACCTCTCTGCTCTCTCTCTCTCTCACACACACCACACACACACACACACCCCACCAACTACCACACACGACACACACACTACATCGTCACACACACTCTTCTTCTCTGCTCTCTCTCTCTCTCTCTCTCCTCACCACACACACACACACACACACACACACACACACACACACACACACAACACACACACACACACACACCACACACACACCCGTTGCGAACCATAAGCTTGGCTGTATAATTCTCTTACCCCACCCACCACCCCTGTCTGTCTGTCTCTCTGTGTGTCTGTCTGTCTGTTCGTCCGTCCGTCTGTCTGTCTATCTGTCTGTCTGTCTGTCTGTCTCTCTCTCTTCTCTCTCTCTCTCTCTCTCTCTCTCTCTCTCTCTCTCTCTCTCTCTCTCTCTCTCTCTCTCTCTCCCACCCCTACTCGCACCCCCACCCCCACCTATCGATTGGCTCACCCATGCGTTTTGTCCAACAGATCCAGCTGATAGCCGGTAAAGGCCATTGTCCCCTGCCCCAGTCCGCCATGTACCTCATTGTTTAGGAGCCTGTATGGACACAGCCCCCACCCCCCTCCTCCCTCCCCCACCTACCCACTGGGAGTTTTCTGTTTGATCGGAGATAAACGTCATCGGCTGACTCAGGCTTTGGTCTGGTGGGTTGACGTGCACAAGGTGCAACAAGGAAGGAAAGCGAGAAAAGAAAGGAAAAGGAGAGAGAGAGAGAGAGAGAGAGAAGAGGAGAAGAGAGAGAGAGAGAGAGAGAGAGAGAGAGAGAAGAAGAAAGAGAGAAGGAAAAAAGAGAGAAGGAAGGAAAGAAAGAGAGAAGGAAAGAAAGAAAGAGAGAAAGAAGGAAAGAAAGAGAGAAGGAAGGAAAGAAAGAGAGAGAGGAAGGAAAGAAGAGAGAAGGAGAAAGGAAGAGAGAAGAGAAGGAAGAAAGAAGAGGAAGAAGAAAGAACAGAAAGAAACGAGAGAAAGAGAGAACGAGGAGAAAGAGAGAAGATGAGAAAGACGAGAGAAGAGAGAGAGAGAGAGAGAGAGAGAGAGAGAGAGAGGGGGGGGAATGGGGGGGGAAGGAAGAGACAAAATACAGAAATAAAGAAGGAAACACATTGACAGCACGAAGGACATTAAAAGAGAAGTAAGCACACACAGAAAAGAATCAAGGAAAAAAGAAAAGAAAACCCCAGAGAAATGAAACAGAAGAAAGGAAAACAAACACAGTAAAAGGAAGGAAAAACAAAAACTAAGAGAAATGAAAGAAAAGAGGACGGAAGGTATAAAGAAAGAAAGAAAGGTAGACAGAAAAAAAAAAGATAGACAGAAAGAAAGAAAATAATGGGGAAAAAAAGAAGAGGAAAACAAGTTTGAAAAAACAAAAACAAAAAAAAGTTTAAAAAAGAAACAAAAAGAGATAAAAACGAAACAAACAAACGATAGGACAACCCCAACCCAATAAAATCAAGGAAATAAGATCTGTCGCGCTCACCTGTGAGATTATGCCTGCGCAGGATTTTTTTTTTTTTTTTTTTTTTTTTTTTTTTTGCCTGGCCATTAAGGTCGACTTCTCTCCCTTGTTTTCACAGAATCAACTCTTTTGCTGCGGTGACAACTGACGTGTATCCTTTGCCTCTGTGTGTGTGTGTGTGTGTGTGTGTGTGTGTGTGTGTGTGTGTGTGTGTGTGTGTGTGTTCGTTCGTTCGTTCGTTCTTCAATTTAATGTCTATTCACATAAAGTGATTTTAGACAGAGTTATGGAAATAGCGTGTGTATGCATGCGCGCTCGCGGCGCGCGCGCGGCGTGTGTGTGTGTGTTGTGTGTGTGTGTGTGTGTGTGTGTGTGTGTGGTGTGTGTGTGTGTTGTGTGTGTGTTGGTGTGTGTGTGTGTGTGTGTGTGTGTGTGTGTGTGTGTGTTTGCGTGTTGGGTGTGTGCGCGTGTGTGTGTGTTGGTGGACCGATAAGAGATTTGTTACGAGCAGTTAGCTATATATAGTGAATCATACTTAAATTCTTTACAATTAATATTAGCCCAAAGCAAGTATTAAAACATAAAGGAGTACAGGATATCTGGCATAACCAAAATGTTAACGCTCATATCTGTAAGAGCACTTGTTACAAATAAAAAGCCCATTGGACTCATCAAGGAATTAACAAAAGAAACAAGACTGGTAAGTTCTGGAAAATACACGTGCCATCAAGTCGCAGGCAGTTGAGGATTTTCTTTTTGAAATATGCGCAGTGGGAAAGAAGATGCGAGGTTGTGAAACTTTCAATTGCTCGCAGATGCAATTTCAATTTTTGCGAATTTTGTACGGAAAGCGTTTAGCTTAAGCCTGTAAAACAGGGATTCAAGTTTTCGGTTTTTTTTTTTTTTCGAGTACATTTGCGTTGGCCATTGATAGGTAATCTTTTCAATTTTACCCGCATTCAACAGAAAACGTAGCTGACTGGGATTTGTCACAGCAGAGGAATTTGGAGTGAGGTAATGTATTTTAATAAGGTAAACAAGTGGGTATTTTTGCTCCATAGGAACTAACATCAGTAAACTTTTTCAAGATGGACAGCCTTTTTCTGTTTAGTTATGTTCCCTACCTCATTTCTTTCCAAGATGTATTTAGTAAGACAAGTTTGTAGCTTATAAACCTTTTTCAATACAGTTTTTTTAAGCCATATCTTGTATAAACAGGGAATGTTGATTTCTAGGATTCATCGACTTCGTGCTCGTTTTCTGGCAGTCCGGTCAGCCCACTCATTACCAG
>CM031620.1:9285349-9287849 GCA_018398815.1 Conus ventricosus | reverse complement strand
GCTGGGATGTCTTTCAGCGCTTTGTTTATTGCTGCTTTGAAATTTGTATTGTTGTTTGCGTTACAGTATTCACTGATCTTTGTATTTTTTCCTCACTTGTATAGTGGATCGTGTTTTCCTTGTTGGCCTGTATAATGTCAGAACGTGGTAGCCCTTGGCTAACCGAGGACGGACTTAGAGTGGGGCATCTAAATATTAATCATGTTATAAATAAGATTACTGAATTATCATCCATATTATCAAATTCGGGCAAACATTTTCACATATTTGGTTTTTCAGAATCCCATTTATCTCCTTTCATATCTAATAGTGACCTTTCAATTCCAGGCTATAATATAATTCGTAAAGACCCCATTCAGAAAAGAGAAACTGGCATAATAGTGTATGTCCATCAGTCAATTAAAGTTGAAAGAATTGATTACCTTGAACTGCATCACATAGAAACTATTTGGATCGAATTACAACTGAAGTATAACAAGCCCATACCTCTATGTTTTCTATACAGGAATCCAGCCGAACATGTCGACTGGATTGACCGCTTTATTTCAATGTTGCAAAATGCTAATGATAATTACAAAGATGTCATAATATTAGGTGATTTTAATATTGATTTATTCAAAACTGATAATCATTGGACCCAAACTTTTGAATCATTTGGTTTGACACAATTAATAAAAACAGCTACCCGTGTAACCAATTCTTCTGAAACATTAATAGATCATATATATGTTACCAATTCAGAAACAATAGTAGAATCAGTTGCTCCTGTTTATGGCTGCAGTGACCATTTTCCAATTTGTTTTACGTGGACCAAAAAGGGTGTCAAAATACCCAAGTTAAATCATAAAACGATTACATTTAGGAACTTTTCTAAATTTGATCCTGAAAAAATTCTCTCAGATCTTTTAAATTCCCCTTTAAATGAAGTGTATCAGCATACTGACCCCAATCACGCTCTGCAAGTATGGTATAACATCTTCCTTGACGTATACAATAAGCATGCTCCTCTTCAAACTAAAAGAGTAAAACATGGGATAAAACCACCATGGCTTACAAAAGAAATACAGGACACTATATATCAAAGGGATTATCTGTTAAAAATGGCTCTCGCGAAGAATTCAAAAAGTACAGAAATAAGGTGACCTCCCTAATACGATCAGAAAAAAGGAAATATTTCTTGGACCTAATTAATAGAAAGAAAGACAGTAAATCTATTTGGAAAGCTATACATGGCTTAACCAAGAAAATTTCTGACCCTGTATTAAACTTAACGAAAGGCATATCTGCAAGTGAACTGAACGACCATTTTGCAAGTATAGCTAATCAAATCACACGAAACGATGAATCAAAAGTAACGATCTACAAGAATTATTGAAATACTGCCATCAGAAGAACATCCATTCAGCTTTGGATATTAGTGCCATGGATGTCCACGAAGTTTTCTCTTTTCTTAGACAGTTAAAACAAACAGCAACTCGTGGAATTGATGGAATTGACGGGAAAATTCTTAAGTTATCAGCAACTGTTATAGCAGAAACTCTCACATATATTATAATCTCTGCATTGATAAGCATTGCTTTCCTGATGCTTTAAACAAGCTAAAGTCATACCATTGTACAAATCAGGAAATATGACTGATCCTTCTAACTATCGACCAATCTCTATTCTATCAGTTCTTTCAAAACCATTAGAACAACACATAAAAAGTGTCTTCTTTCTCATGTCAAAATATTCGATCTACTACATCCTAATCAATCCGGATTTAGAGAGAATCACTCTTGTCAAACAGCTCTTACTAAGATAGTTGATCGATGGCTTTCAAACATAAACAACAAACACTTTTCCGGAGTACTCTTCGTGGATTTTGCCAAAGCCTTCGATGTCATTAATCATGAACTTTTGCTCAGAAAGTTAACTATTATCGACTAACTTCCGACACTCTAAATCTCATTTCATCCTTCCTTTCCAACAGGCAACAATTAGTATTATTAAATGATTGTTATTCTACTTTGATTCTCAATAACTTTGGTGTACCACAAGGCTCGGTGCTTGGTTCACTGCTGTTCTTATTATATATTAATGATTTACCATTAACCTTGACTTCGCATTGTGAAATGTTTGCCGATGATACCACTATTGACACTAATAACTCTAATGCCCAGCAAGTCTACCTTGACATTCAGAAAAATATCAACCTTCTCATTAAATGGACACAACTCAATCACATGTCTCTGCATCCTCAAAAAACAAAATTTATTTGATTACAACAAGGCAAAAACGTCAAACTGTATCCGAAAACTTGCCAATCCTTTATATTGGTAATGAAAAAATCAAAGAGGTTTCTAATCGCAGAGTCTTAGGCATAGCAATCGACAACAACCTATCTTGGTCGAAACATTTAGAACTTCTTTCCAAAAATCTTGCCGTAAAACTGTATCAGCTCAGGAAAATAAAAAAACTTTTTAGATTATCACACCAGAAAATTATTCTTTCAATCTTA
>CM031620.1:9270349-9280349 GCA_018398815.1 Conus ventricosus | reverse complement strand
CCCATTTTTTCCCCATTCACCCACTCAAGCACATACTGTTAGTTAGGCAGAATCATCTACCACTGCAGATATGAATGCTTATCTCCCCCTATTTCTTCAATCTAAGACATAAGAGCAAGCTTTGTTTATAATTCAATATTTCTTGCAGTAATTGCAACACCAAGCTGCTCTGTAAGTTGCTGGAACGGTGCGCGGTACTTATCCTTGGAATTTATTAGTTTGTTATATATATATATATATATATATATATATATATATATATATAATATATATATATATATATATATATATATATATAAAACAGAGAGTTTAAAAACCACAACAGACAAGATAAAAAGATTTCCAAAATTTTCGGCTTTAATGCCTTCCTCAGTGGTGAATTGACTGGCCGGCGAGTCACACAACATTTGTACATAAAAAGAACGTGAATAAAATTCACTGTCTTAAAACAAGAAGCTAAAAAGGAAAAGGATTGCACGTACAAGGCAAATTTTTCAAATGGAAGGGGAGCAAAGGGACGTTATAGTAAGAGGATGAGGGGCTGAGTAAGTGTGTGTAAAAGCGTGCGCGCGTCACGCACGTGTGGGAGTGTGTGCGTATATGAGAGTGAGTTTGTGTGTGTGTGTGTGTATGTGTGTGTGTGTGTGTGTGTGTGTGTGTGTGTGTTTGTGTGTGTGTGTGTGTGTGGGGGGGGTTAAAAAGGGGGGGGGGGAATTTCGGTAGAGGGAGGCAAAAGGAGTCAAACGGCGTAGAACATGAACAGTTATTGTAGTGAGTTGAGTCCGAAAGGATGGAGAGTTTTCAATTTGCTTATCCAGAATTTTTCCCTACAAATTCTGTGCGTGTGGCTGTCTGAAAAAACTTTTTCTATCACCATGCATTTCATGTTAGCTAGGGTGTGGTTGGGCAGGTTGAAATGTTGCGTGACTAGAGTCCCGATGTTGTTCTTGATGTGAGATCTATGCAGATAGAAACGTTTTCTGAGTGAATTTTTTGTTTCTCCAATGTATTGAGAATTCTGACAGAGTTCGCAGAACAAGAGATAAATGATGTTATTGGTTTGACAGTCAGTATGGTGTCTTACAGTAAATGTTTCGTTGGTCCGGTGGCTAATGAAATTGATGGATTCCAAGGCGTGCTCTCTACAAATAATACATTTATTGGAACATTTGAAAAAACCATTAGGGTCTTTAGGATTTAATTTGATGGGGAGGGCTGAGGGCATAAGCAAGTCTTTGAGAGAACGGCTGTTTCTTTCTCCTAGGATTGGTGGGTGAGGTATGGCCTGTTTAAGTTTGTCACTGGTGAAAACTGTCTGATATAATTCTTTAAACCAATGACGGAGAGGGGGGTTGCTAGGGTTATGAGTGACAATAACGGGTGTTCTAGGGTTGGACAGCTTAGGTTTGTAAATAAGAGTATCATGTCTGGATGTCTTTTTAGCCTTTTCAAGAGCAGTGCGTAAAGTTTGGGGTTTATATATAATATATATATATGGTGTGTTTTTTTGAAAACTCAACAAACATACTACGGTATTGCACACCAGCCTTTTCTGGGATAGAATTCTTCTTAAAACCGAAAAGGCAGAGGAGTTAAGTTACCACTTTCCGCAGTCACTGAGGAGAAACAATGAGGTTTCGAAATACCGGTATCTGACCAGGAGTTATATGTTAGTAAGTTTCCTCCCCATTGGAGAATGTCTCCGCCTTGGAGACTATAAGCTTGCTGAAGGCTCATTTTGAGAAGCATTTATTATTCCCCATTCGCCCACTCAATCACATACTGTTAGTTAGGCAGAATTATCTGCCACTGCAGATATGAATGCTTATCTCCCCCTATTTCTTCAATCTAAGACATAAGAGCAAGCTTTGTTTTATAATTGATTTTTTTCTTGCAGTCATTGCAACACCAAGCTGTTCTGTAAGTTGCTGGAATGGTGCTTGGTTACTTATCCTTGGAATTTATTAGTCTATTATATATATATACGCACTCACACAAACACACACAGAGAGTTAGAGTGAGTGAGAGAGAGAGAGAGAGAGAGAGAAGAGAGAGAGAGAGAGAGAGAGAGAGAGAGAGAGAGAGAGATGAATGTTAATAGACAGAGAGACAGACAAGTAAATCTAACGGATGGACAGACGGTAGAAAAGACAGACAGATAGGTACATGGACAGATAGACAGCGTGAGGATCGTTGGCAGGCTGACGGGTAGGTATGTAAGGAGACAGTTCAGTCAGTACGTAAAGATGTAACCTGATACATAGATAGATACATACACACATGTAGACATATATACATACATGCATATGTACGTATGAGACAGAGAAACAGACACACAGACACAAAACACACACGAACACACACACACACACACACACACACACACACACACACACACACACACAACACACACACACACACACAGGCCGACAGGAAGAGAGAGAGGGGGGGGAGTGAGAGACCGACACAGAAAGAGAAAGAGAGAGAGAGAGAGAGAGAGAGAGAGAGAGAGAGAGAGAGAGAGAGAGAGAGAGAGAGAGAGCACACCCGCGCACACACACACACACACACACACACACACACACACACACACACACACACACACACACACACACATACACACACACACACACACACACACACACACACACACACACACACACACACACACACACACAGGCCGACAGGAGAGAGAGAGAGGGGGGGGGGAGTGAGAGACCGACACAGAAAGAGAAAGAAAGAGAGAGAGAGAGAGAGGAGAGAGAGAGAGAGATTGATTGATTGATTGATTGATCTTTAACCCTCTAGGGCCGTGGGTGCCATTTATGGCACATCAAATTCAATTGACCAGCATTGTGGCTCAAGGATACAACTGCCTCAATCTCATTATGACCAGACAAAACAGTGTTACTTTTCGAGTTACTTCCCTTAGATTTCCAATCCAACCTTTTACCTTACCACCAGCTTCCTGGTTCTCCATGCTTTCAACAAGTGTTTGGAAGACTGCTGCACTGATGCTGTTTGCGCATTGATACAACGAAAGGTAAGCCTACTAGCCTTTCTTATGTTGATACATTACAAAAAAAATGTGTTTCAGTTGCAATTTAGCACATTATCATTTACAAACAACTTAGAAATATTTCATATGAGTGCATGTAAAAAGCTAATTCCATATGTGGCACATCAGGCTTTGCCTTAAAAATCCAAGGGACACAACTCTGACTGCACGTTCCAGATATGGCACATTGGTCCTTAGAGGAAAAGGAGACCAATTTTAGCAGATTTTTCTGGCTTGTTTGTGAATAATTTTTATCTTTTCCGAACTGCAAAACACGCTTGTAAGTATGTATGTAAATAAAAATTAATCTTTAGAATGCTTTATTTCACATATGTTTTCCAATTTTCAATTATTCTGTCTGTGTGGTTATGTAAGTATGCAGTTATGTATTTAGTTGATTGAAATATAACATACTTCTGCTAAGGTTAAAGACTAAAAGTATGTATTCTAATCTGAAAAAAATAACAATGTATTGTTTATGTATATAGTAGGATATTTGTTTTATGAGAAAAACTTTTTTCTTTGTCTCTCTGTTTCTCTTTCTCTCACTCTGTCTCTCTCTATGTCTGTTTGCTAGTCTATCTCTCTAACAACTGTTAGCCTACTTTATTTATATATATTTATGATTTGTTTATGATTTGTGTGGTGTGTGTGTGTGTGTGTGTGTGTGTGTGTGTGTGTGTGTGAGTGTATTAATTGTGTGTGTGTGTGTGTGTGGTGTTGGGATAGTAAGCACTTAGGGCTTTTATTTAAGATTAAGCGCACTAAATATTCATTATTATTATTATTATTATTATTATTTATTTATTTGCTTCTGTTTCAGAATGTCAACGTCCATACCTGTCACCAACGTCTGCCGGTTTATTGACCCCAACAACAGTGACTTCGAGGTCTCAGACAGCTCTGGGGATGAATGGCTGCCAGGCAACGACAAGTCAGACGAAGATGAAGAGGAGGCTGTTCAAAGAACAAGGAAGAAACGAAGAAACAGACCACAACAGTGTACGGACAATGACAGCGATGAGGACCTGCCTTTGGCACTAATTGTAAGCCGACGTCGAGTTGCTGCTGAAGATGATCTGCCCCTGGCAGATCAGCTGAGCACGGAATCGGACGATGATATTCCTCTGGCAAACCTGAAGAATTGTGCCTTACAGACTGTCACTGAAGAACAGATGGTGATGCTGGCCGGACAGAGATTGCTTCTTGACCTACCATACTCAGAAGTGAATACCAGTGTTGTTGTGCTGTGTGACGGATGAAAACAAACAGTGCACAGATGAAGATACAGTTTGTCCGCTATACCAAACATAACTTTGTTGAGCCACAGCAATCATATCTTTTCTAGTCTGACATTTTCTCAAATGTGCATGCTGTTTTGCTGAAAGTGTTTCTTTTATGAAAACTAGTCAATCATGGATTTCTCATTACCAGAATGTCAGATTTTTTTATGTTTTAAGTTGTGGTGCCATATATGGCACAATCCCAGTCGGGAAGACTAAGGCTCAAGGTGCCAGATTTGGCACATTCCATAACTTTAAAGTTTTTCAATTATTTCAATTTTTTTCTTCACAATCATGATTCTTAAACCCATTAAAAACCTCTAATTTCAAATTTCAAAATTTTGTTCAAGTATTAATATGTTCAGGCCCTAGAGGGTTAATACACAAGGATGGAGATTTTAGGCCAAAGCCTAGTCTTACAATCTGTCCTTGTCATGCAGAGAGAGAGAGAGAGAGAGAGAGAGAGAGATAGAGAGAGAGAGAGAGGAGAGAGAGAGAGAGACCGACAGAGAAAGAGATGAGAGAGAGAGAGAGAGAGAGAGAGAGAAAAGACAGAGAGAGAGAGAGAGAGAGAGAGAGAGAGAGCAACACAGAGAGAGAGAGACCAACAGAAAGAGAGAGAGAGAGCGACAGAGAGAGAGAGAGAGAGAGAGAGAGAGAGAGAGAGAGAGAGAGTAGAGAGAGAGAGAGTGAGAGAGAGAGAAAGAGAGGCAGTGAGAGACCGACACAGAAAGAGAGAGAAAGAGACACACTGACACTGACATCTTTTATTGACAATGCTTATAGCCTTTTTTGTCAAGGGGGTACAATGTCTTTTTTCATGCATAGAAGAAATGAAAACAAAAGAAGAACTGCAAATTAGGTGTCTACACAAACTAATCAAAATTAAGAAATGATTTCCATTTCCATCACTCATTTGCGTTTCTTGTATATGTTCTAATACAAAATCATTCTCACACAACATCCATTCCCGTCACATACGCACACTTATCCATTCTATCTTCCATCGACTTACCCCGCACGCATTTGTATCCTTATCCTCCCTTCTCCCATTCACAACATTCTCTGTACAGATGATTTATCTGGCTTGATATGAAAAAACACTCACTTGAACCATCAAGCTTCAAGGTCAAATAAGTATTTCTGAACAATAAAAATGAAATATAATTGATATCCCCTCAGTGTTTTGAACTTTTATTCATTCATAATTTTCTTCCGCGTGTCTACAGCTTCTGTTAGATATTTTGCTAGCATCTTTAACAATGTTCCATCATTTGTTTGCAAAATATTGTTAAGGTTTCGACTCTTTACTATGTTATGATCAAAGAATCTTGATCTTTTTCTAATGTTCCCATAAGCAGGACAAGTGAACAAAAATGTAACTCATCATCTCTAATTGCAATATCATTACATAATGGACATGAATCATCAACAGCATCATTATTTAGTTTACCATCTTTTTAGCATTTAGTCCCAGTGTTCTATTTCTAAATCTTGCAAGGATACCTCTTTGCCATCGATTAGATATTAGATGTAAATACTTTTCTGCCTCCAAGTTACTTTTGAAGGAAGTGAACCAGGAATATCTGTCATGTTCTTCTAGTTGGCTGTGCCAGTTTTGTTATACGAGGAAATTTAGTCTATCTTTGAATTCAGACATAAAAGCGGTCTCGTTTCCGACTGCCTGGCTCAACCATACTATCCCAAACCCATTCTCTGTCAGCACTTTCTTAACCTTAGAGGCGCAGTTAACTTTTCCCTAACTCACATTGTTGCAGCATCATGTCATAGGCTTGCCTGCTCAGTCTAGCTACTGGTAGTCGTATTACTTTACACCAGTATCTAACACAACTTTACAATACATCTGATGAACAAAGGGTACCTTCCTGTTTCACCATAAGCATCTTATTGGACGAATGAATCGGAATATTCAGAAACCTTTTGATTGCATAAGTGTGCACTCTTTCTATTTTTAGATTTTCTTCAAGCCCCATATTTCAGCACCATATGTAAGAATCGGTTCAATCTGGGTATCAAATAGCTTCCAAAATATGTGTGGATCAGTAGTATTTAATTTCTTCAACGTTTTCAAAATTTCTATCACTCCTTTTTTGCCTTTTCTACTTGTTTCACACCAACCTAAATTCCAACTTATTTTTGTCGTAAAAAACATACCTAAATATTTGTACGAATTGGTTACTTTAACCTCAGAATTACCATACCACCAAACTTCATTCTTAGCTAATATCCACCTTTCCGAAACACAATAATGTTGGTTTTATCAAGGTTTACTGTCAACTGTAGTTTATCAGCTTCCCGTTTCAAAACATTCAATTGGTTTTGCAATCCTATTGCTGTGCTAGACAACAAAATAGAATTACATCATCGGCAAACAGCATCATAAAAATCTCCACAGCACCGGGGATAATCTGAATACCATGTTTACCATTTCTTGAGAGTTCTAAAGCAAGCTCATTGATAAAAAAAGAAAACAATGTGGGTTTAAAAGGCAGCTTGTTTGACTCCACGTGGGCAATTGAAAAAATCAGAATAAACACATTTCTCACGCACACATGCCAAGACCGAGTCGTACATTCCACGTAATGCCATATATAACTTCCGTTGACTCCGTTTTTTCTAAGAACATTCCATAATATATTTCTGTTTACAGAATCAAAAGCTTTTCTGAAATCAACAAGCGACAAACAATTTTGTATTTTTAAGCATGTATTTTTGTACAAGGGCAAACAACGTAAATATATGATCAGTTTTTACTGTATCCAGATCTAAATCCTGCCTGCTCCTCCACGATTTCTCTTCCCAGTCTGCCCAACGTTTTAATCTCACATTCAAAATGTGTGGTGTAAACTTTGCTGACAACGCTTGTCAGTGCTACACCTCGTAGTTGTCGGGAGTGTTTACATCTCCCTTTTTGTGGATAGGAACGATGATCGATTTAGCCCATTCAACCGGAAACGACCCGCTCCGAAACAAAATTATTAATATCAATACTAGAACATCAATTACTAAATTATTAGAACTCTTTAGCATTTTCCCCTACAATTTTATCTGGCCCCGCACTCTTCCCACCCTTCAAATGTTTTATGCCGTCAATCACTTCTTGTCTAGTAAACGGTTCGTTGATTTAAAAGGGTTTGTCTGTTTCCGTCATTTCTGTTTCTAATTCTTGTCTTTGTACTCCATTACCTTCTTGCTGTGTTACTAGAATGGTTAAAGACATTAATGAAATGATTATACCATTGCTGAGATGTAATATCATTATTTATCGTTGTCTTTCTGTTCACCTGTCTTACTGCTGACCAGAAACGCTTTGGATCATTGGCCGACTCTTTTAGTCTTTGTAATCTAATCTCATCAAATTCTTCCTTTTTCTTTTTCCTCAGATTACTGTATTGTACTCTTTCTTTGACGTACTCACCCTTTTCGCTCTGTCTTATATGGCTCGGTTTTTAGCTCTCCTGTATCTCTGAAGCAGATTTTGGACCAGACGTTGTTTTTGTCGACATTCCATGTCAAACCAGTCATCACACTTTTTCCTTAGGTTATAAACCTTTCTCACCATGCACGCTGCAGCACCACACAAAGCATTCACAAAAAGTTCAATACATAAATCAATGTTATGACAATTTTGAGTAATTCTTTCCATAATGTTTCTAAAATCATTTGATTCTAATTCATTTTTAAACAAATGTTCATTTTCATCAATCCATACAATCTTTTCTTCATTACTCTGCAGTGCTGACCCGTCTTTTTTGGTTTCGCTAAACCATCTTTAATTTCATTTCTACAGGCAAGTGCCATGAAAACAGTCTGTCCCCAACTTTCATATTGCAAGATCCCTTCAGCTCAAGAGACCAAAAAATAATCAATCACACTACAACCCCATGTGGGGAAATAAAAGTGAATTCCCTTCTTTGTCATCAATACAACAACCATTCAATATAAACAGATCAAACAAATAACACAAATCTAACAATGATCTCCCAAAACTGTTAAACGACTGGTCCTTTGAACAACGACTTTTATGAAAATTTTAAATCATCGTCATCATCATCATCATCATCATCATCATCATCATCATCATCATCATCATTCATCATCATTTTCATCGCTCCACACCGGGTTAAGTGCCTGATAAATAAGCATGTTTTCCTGCCTTGGTTGTTTGCGTCCCGTTCTGGCATTGAGGTCTCCACATATCATGAGACAAACATCATCATCACGTAATACCTCTGACAGAGCTTCTTCAAGAACCCAAAAACTCCGTCCTTTACCTGCATATGGTTATATGCTGGGCCTCCTTCTGGCACCACATAGCAACCCACAATAAATAACATCTTTTCCAATGTTGAACAGTCTACTATCCATCTTCAGTACAATAACATTACTGCAGTCGACCTTAAGTTGTTTTACAAATGGTTCCAAATGTTTCTTAACCATCACTAACACTCCTCCAGAGTTTCTCCCGTGCACTGTAAATTTTTTAGCTGGAGCAAAATATTTTGTAAACTCTGGAAAAATGGTTTCATAATCGAAGCTTGCACCAACAAAGTTTCTGTCAGACAGACAACATCAAAGGAATTAATATAATTCATAAAAGAACATTCATGCAATTTGTTTAATAGATTTCAACATTGTAATTCAAAAAGTCAATTCCGAAGCTTGATGGTTCGCCTCATGCTATTTGGTCGTTGAACGTAAGGTTCTAGCGCTGGCACTGGCGCTGGCACTGGTGCTGGCACTGGGGCTGCCTCTATGGCTATCGCCGCTGTGAAGGGGAGACCTGACACGAGACGCTGAGCCCTAAGATACCGTGCATTCCCCTCTGTTGTGTTGTCACCCGCCGCGCGTTGCCACTTGTGCCGCTGTGCGAGGAGTTTTTTTTTAGCAGCAAGTGAAGACGCCGCGCCGCTGGTTGGCTGCCGTTCCTGCGCTCGGTCACCCCGCTGACTGACGTCATTAACGTCAAACACGGAATCTCGTCTATCATTGGCTGATGGTCTGCCGCCTGTGTTTACATTCTGCACGTGCGAATTGTTGACTTCAGGCACTGCAGATCCGACTGTCACCTCAGCATAACTACGAGGATCGGGTCGTTTAGCACCAATA
Organism: Conus ventricosus; assembly: GCA_018398815.1. Classification (NCBI taxonomy): domain Eukaryota; kingdom Metazoa; phylum Mollusca; class Gastropoda; order Neogastropoda; family Conidae; genus Conus; species Conus ventricosus. Next base: position 9,270,878 of record CM031620.1, on the reverse strand, counting down.
ACAAATTTTCCCGCGCACAAAATACGCTGACTTTCCCTCATTCTTTGCTCTGGCCACAGTCTCCGTCTGTCTCCTCGTCAGATCGTTCGCTACTCTCACACCAATCTTATCCAGTTCAGAACGAAGCTGACGATCTCTGATAATAAACATTTGTCCCTCCAGTGTGTGAATTTCACGATCATTGTTTGTGCCTGTCCTTCACGTGGCTGTCCTACTCTGCGTGCTCTGGCAATGTGTTCCTGTGGTGTCCATGTCCTGGTCCTGTCCACAGAGTTCAGTGTGTCACACACGATCCTGGCACACGTGTCGTAGTCTTCTCTGGGGTTTTGTTGTGGGAGGCCATACATTCTTAAATTGTCTCTTCTAGAGAATCCCTCCAATCGGTCGATTTCTTCTGACATCTTTTCAACTTCTCCTTCAAATCACTGACCGATGTTTTCAAGGGGTTTGTCTCTCCCCCTGCCTGTCGTCTCTGTAAATAATTCATCCATGCTCTTGTTTTGTGATGACACAGTATCTGACAGTCGTT
>CM031620.1:9257849-9265349 GCA_018398815.1 Conus ventricosus | reverse complement strand
ACCGGAAACGGCAGTCAGATCACAGCGAGGCGCCATTAGCAGCTCAAGATGGCCGCGGGCCGGAAATGAAGACCCTAAAAAACACTCACCAAGAAACATGGGGCGTCCTCATTGGATGAGAAAGATGGGGTGCGTCCAAGGATTGCCAGAGAGAGAGAGAGAGAGAGAGAGAGAGAGAGAGAGAGAGAGAGAGAGTGTGTGTGTGTGTGTGTGTGTGTGTGTGTGTGTGCAAACTTTTATCTGCACAGGGCGAAAAATGATCGCACATAACTGCCGTAACCTTGAGTGACAACGAAGTGGTCTTTACCCCTACGATCATAACAGGTATTCTAAGGGCGTTTAACGAAAAAAGGAGTAGAACAATGTTCGACAAACAAATTTAGAAAAAAACAAGAACAGAGAAGTGTGATATACAGTGAAGAGTAGAAGAAGAGAAGAGTGATATACAGAAGAGTGATATACAGTGAAAGGTTGTGTGTGTGTGTGTGTGTGTGTGTGTGTGTGTGTGTGTGTGTGTGTGTGTGTGTGTGTTTAAGTAATGTTAAAATGATGTAGTAAAGGAAATAGGGAGAAGATGAAGTGACAAGAATAGATACATAGAAAGACAGACAGACAGACAGACAGACAGATAGATAGACTAATGGATTGATGGATAGATAGGCAGGCCGGCCAAGGGGCAGAAAATAGACAGACAGATAGATGGAGAGATCGACAGAAAGAGGTAGGTTACCTGGGTAGGTTATTTTGATAGGTACGTGGGGACTTACATAGACAGACGGATCAACAAATAAATAGAATATAGTCTGATAAAGACATACGGACATACGGACATACATACACATACATACATAAAATTTATACATACATGCATGCATACATACATTGCATACATGCATAATACATAGATACATGCAAGCATGCATGCATACATACATACATACATAAATACATACATACATACATACATACATACATATATGCGAACGTATGTACGTACGCATACATAGCATATTATACATGCATATATGTATGTGAGTGACAGGGGAGACAGAGCCGGAATAGCTCAGTTGGTAGAGCGCCGGACTCGTAATCTTGGTGATCCTGGGGTTGCGGGTTCGAACCTCCGCCGGGGCGTTTCGGTACAGGGGGATTTTTCCCTCGGAGTTAACATTGGTTCTGACTCCATTTCCCATACAGTCCTTCGAATGAGACTATAAACCGAGGCTCCGTGTGTGAACGCACGCATAACATCTTGCACACACGTAAAATCCCATCACCAACTTTCGGAAGAGTAGGCCAGTTTGGCCGTTGGTATGGATGACACGTTACACATAGCATGCACCCTGCGTGAGAAATTGAAAGAATGAAGGAAGTAAGGAAAACGAGTGAACAATATTGAACGATACTGATTGGATGACACGGGAAACGACTGAATGAAGCGCCAGCTGGCAGCTCTTCAGTCGGCTCTACCCAGGTAGGCAGCCCGTTGTGTAAACGAGGGTTGATTGTAAAAGCGCTTTGAGCTTGGTCTCTAGCCGAGAATAGGCGCTATATAAGTATTCATTATTATTATTATTATGCATACAGACAGACAGAGAGAGAGGGGGGGGGGTAGAATACACTTTTTGAGACATACAAAAAGACAGGGTGCAGGAGAATGAGACGTGAACGGGGTCAAGGAGGCGGATGAGCTTGGATGCTGCAGAACCAGGCCATGGAAGCCTTAGCACAAGGGCTGCAAATGGTGCCACAATGCATGATCCTCTACAAGTCTGTCCTAGTCCGCTCCCGACCCACTGAACAAAAAGAAAGTAAAATCAGAAAGTGGAAGAAGAAGGAAAAAAAGAGAAAAGGGTGGACAGAGGGTGGTAGGGAACTGTATGTGAGAGACAGGGTGAGAGAGAGAGAGAGAGAGAGAGAGAGAGGAGAGAGAGAGAGAGAGAGAGAGAGAGAGAGAGAGAGAGAGAAAATCGGAACTCGAAAATTTTTAATTGCAAAGGCCACCGACCTATCTGCAATGAGGTCAAGAAACAAAAATGAAATTGAAATCACCACACACTGACGCTGTAGCATTTCCACTGATCACGCTCATTTACAAAACTTGCTCACACCAACTGTATAATCGTTAAATTGTGTATACCGAAAGATACATACAAAATCACACCCGTATGTAGCACTCACCCAGCTCGCACAGCTCGTACATACAATTTCGCTCGCACTTACAATTTCGCGCGCGCAAACCACACACACACACACACACACACACACACACAACACACACACACACACACACACACACAACACACGCACACACACACACGTACACAAGCGTACATACACACACACACACACACACACACACACACACACACACACATCACACAACGCACGCACGCACGCACGCACGCAACACGCACGCACGCACGCACCACGCACGCAGCACGAACGCACACACACACACACACACACACACACACACACACATGCACACACATATATACACATTTTTCATCATGATCCCTAAGTATACACAAGACGAATCGACCACGAAACAAGGTAAAAACAGATAAATGTATGAAGACATATGGTACTCCTAATGTTCATCCCCAGTAACAGTTCTTCTCTTTTCTTCAAGGCATAGAAGATATACATCGCAACAGAGCGAATTACGTCCCTTTTCTCGTTTTGCAGCAAAAACTTCAACAATGGTCCGTGTACATTTGTTACATATTTCATGATATATTTATTTCTTAAATCTTGATATGATGGACATTCCAGCAAAAAGTGTATTTCATCTTCAGTTTTGTCACAAAATGGGCAGCTTTTTGAGTTATGTTTCTATCTGTCGTGGACTTTTTGTCACTGATTCCTAATCGAAACCTTACAAGAACTTTTCGGAACTTTGGGATTGTGATATTGCAAGATACTTTTCAGGCAGTAGTAATGATTTAAAACAAACGATAGGTAGAATACCTGTCACTATTTGACAGTTGGTGTTCCACTTTGCTGATAGCATCAATCATTCGTTGTTTTAGTTCCTGTAGAAAACAGCTTTTCGTGACCAACTCCACCGTTTAGAGCCAGACAAAAGAAAAAACATGTGAATCAAAACATTTTTTTTATAGACTTTGCCCAGTTTGAATGTATATTAGAATGTCTTGTGGATTGCAACAATTTTGAGTTTTCCATTCGTATGCTTGTTTTGGTATTCTTTCAATTGGTAACTTATTGTAAGTTTAATACCAATAAGCATTGCTTTCATGGCACTATCAATATATAAAGGTACCTGCCTAATTCACACCGTACACCATAATGTTCCAGGGTTTAGGACTTACGTTCAAAAAGCGCTTGCATGCAAACAAATGTGGTAACTCTACAATATGAAAGCGAGAAAGGCCACAGATTTCAGCAGCATACAAACATCGTTTAACTTGTGCATCAAATAATCTGAAAAAGACTTGTCTATCCACACTTCCCAGGCTCCACATTGTCTTCAAATCTCAACAATCTTGTTTTTTGCTCTACAACAAATTCCTCAAGTGCAACATAAACGACAGTTTAGTGGTCAGAGGTGAATCCTAAATATTTATAACTATTTACGATGTCAATACTTTTCCCTGGTAAAACCACTTTTCCGATTTCGCTAAATGTCCCCTTTCCTAAAAATCAGAACTTTAGTTTTACTTAAGTTCACTTTTAGCCCTAGAGAGGTTGAAGCTTTTTCTAATGATTTATCTGGTTTGAAGTCCAGCAGGAGTTGGACGAGATCAAGCAAATGTCATCAGCAAACAACAACAAAAATATTTCTGGTAAACCGGCAAAAACTGAAACCATGTTTCCCATGTTGTGTAACTTTTTTCAGCAACTCAGTGATCAGCAGGGAAAAAATCAAGGAGCAACATACAGCCCTGTTTCACCCCGACGGGGCATTCAAAGAAATTGATGTTTCGTTTCCCCAACGCACGCACGATTGTACTGATTTATAAATGCCTTGGAGCATGCGAAGCATTTTAGTTGATGTCTTTATCTTTTTAAGAACAAACCAAAGACGATCTCTATCCACTGTGTCGAAAGCTTTCATGTAGTCAATAAAAGCAAAATAAAGTTTTGATTTTCTGTCACTTGAAGGACGTTTTTTTTTTCATAGATATTAGCGTGAAGATATGATCAATTGTTTCATAGTTTGTACGGAACCCAGCTTGCTCCTCACAAATTTTATGATGTTTTTCTGCCCAAGTGTAGAGACGTTTATTTAGAATTGATGTAAAAACTTTACTTACGATACTCAGCAGTGATATACCACGGTAATTTTCAGGGTTGTTAACATCGCCTTTTTTCAGTAAAGGAAAAATAACCGAGCGTGACCATTCATCTGGAAAAAGGCCTTGATCGAAAAGTTTGTTGAATAATTGTGTACGAAAGGGGGTAACTATGGGTTCAGCTGTTTTCAAAAATTCCCCTGATATTTCGTCAAGACCAGCAGCCTTACCAATTTTTAATTTAGAGATTGCGGATTTGAGAGAGAGAGAGAGAGAGAAAGTGGGAAGGGGACTCAAGACTCAAATGTTTTATTCATAAAGGCCATACCCCCTTAGAAACGGGATATACATTTTAAGTCGCACATGAATATTGGTATTTTCATGTTGTATGAACACTTCTCGTTTTAAATGCCTTATATAAATAAATAGCTAACTTTTTAACAGTGCTTTGATTTGGTGATGCCATTAACAACGTTGACTTAAACAGACAAGGATAGTTAAAATACTTTTTCGGGATGGATTGTTCTCTAAGATCTCTTAACACTGGGCAAGCCAGCACAAAATGTATTTCGTCCTCTTTTGCATTTCGACACAATGGACAGATCAGATTTCTTTCGCATAGCTGTCCATAGCGATAGTAATGACAAGGAATATCAGACACACCGACACTAGTCACAATGTGTTTGAAATGCTTGTCTATTTTCATAGACATATAAACTGGTAAACAGCGTAAATGACTATACGTTCTGTAAATTCAAATCTCTCACTATTTTATGTGTGTGTTCCAATTTTGCAAATGCAACCAATCAATCTTTCTCGGAACACCTTCATAAAAACATTCATATCACCAACACCTTGGCTGAGCCATACAAAACCAAATCCGCATTCACACAGTTTCGTTTTAACAATTGTTGCCCAGTTTTTCTTACCTCTATTGTCCAATTCTAACAGCATTCTCTACGCTTTGAGTGGCAACCTGTGATCTTGCATCTGTAATATAAGCTGTTTCACCATATACCAAATCATTTGGTGACTGCAGCGACACCCCAAGAAATTTCTATGGAGCAAACAGATGGGTTTTTTCACAATGTACAACAGCAGCATCCAGACCCATATTTCACCTCCATACTGCACCATCGGCTGAACTTGACCATCGAACAGCTTCAAAAACAAGGTAAGGGAATCGTTACGGAGTAATAATCATTTCTTTGGTGTGTACAGCAATGCGTTTTTTGCTTTACTGACTGAAGTTTACAGGTATAGACGAAACTCAAGCGTGTGTAGAAGTATGTAGAAGTATATATCCAAGTATTCATACGCATTAACAACAGGCATTATACATCCATTGTATGTCCATCTTTCTCTCGCAGCAAGATACCTGCCCTTTCTACATACTGTTATGTTGCTTTTTGCTTTATCAACTTTTAGTTTTAATGTAGCAGTAGCTCTTTGCAAGATGTTTAATGTTTAATTGAGTTTGTAATCCAATTGCTGTCTCTGAGACCAAGACCACGTCATCAGCTAAAAGCAGAATGAAAATCTCCAAACGTTCATTCATAAAATGTGCACCATGCCATCAGAATGTATAACTTCCTGTGTTAATTCATTTATAAATAACGAAAACAAAACTGGGCTACAAACATCGCCCTGTTTCACACCAGAAGTACAGTCAACATAATCTGTTATAGCAGCACCAGTTCGCACTCGTACCTTTACACGGTCACACATACTTACTATACATTTATACAGCTTTCCATGAATACCATTAATAAGTACCACAATATATAGTTCTAATAACAGAATCAAACGCCTTCTCGAGATCAATAAATGCGACATACAGTTACGATTTAAACAAAACTGTTTCTGTATGAATGCCATCAGGGTAAATATATGATCAATAGTAGAGTAGTTTTTCTTAAAACCAGCTTGATATTCTCCAGTAACGTTATTTTCTTCCACTCATTCTTGCAGTTTCATGTTAATAAACAGCACTGTATAATTTGCTGCACTCATTTCATAACGAGATTCCTCTGTAATTATCCGGATTGTTTGCATCGCCTTTTTATATAATGGAATCACTATAGATTCCGACCAACATTTCAGGGATATATCCCTTTATCAAACAAAGTGTTGAAAAAAATGAACCAAAAAATCTAAAAACATTTTTGACTGGCAAGCAGTTTTTATTATTTCACCTATAATTCTATCTGGGCCAGCAGCTTTACCAGGTTTTACTTTCTCAAAGCCATTAAACATTTCTTCTTTGGAAATCGGACGATTTTGATTGTCATCATACTCGTTGCCATTTAGGTAACTGTGACCGGCCATATCATTTTGGGAATCAAATTTTTCTTCCAGTAGATCTCTGAAATGATGGAATCACATTTCTGAACTAATATCATTCACAGCTTGTTTTCGTTTTCTTGAAATATTGTGAATACGATCCGAAAACTATTTTTGGCTATTTACGGACTGTAGTAATTCCTCCAACAGAGCATCGTTGCACTGTTTCTCCTTCCTCTTTAAAAGATGTTTATATTCCCTCCTGGCCTTACCGTAGGACTCACGAGAAGGTGTGGTCAAAGAACGCCGGAATTTCTTCAATAAATGTCGAGCTTTTCTTTTGTTAACTCGGCATTCGGTATCATACCAGTCCTCTTCTTGTTCATATATACTACTCAAAAGAATTTAAGGGCCGCATTCATTTTTGATATGGTTTACATAATACAGCGTAGCATAAAACATGAAATGTTTATGGCCAATATTTTCTCTCAAAGTGTGACAAGCGCTTCACAGAAAACTGGTTTTGGCAATTGTTCAGTCGAATCTGTGTCAAAGGTGTTACACTGGTCCGCAAAAGAAGCTCAAAAACCACGAGAAAAAAGGTCGCAATTTGAGTGCGCCTAGCTGGCGCAGCAGTGTTCGGCTGTCTGAAAACTGCATTGCACATGCAAGCCGGACCTTTAATGAATACTTGTCAACCTGATTCGCTGACCAGTGGCTTTATTAAGGGCCGCTTCTGGGGGGGGGGGGGGGTGTTCAAACATGCCACCAAGACGCAAACTTAGTGACGCTGAGAGAGGGATGGCTGTGGCCTGGCTACAAGAAGGCGTGGCGGTCCAAGAAGTTGGCAGACGACTTAGAGTAACACATTCTGTCATTCAAAGACTGAGAGACCGGTACAACAACTATGGGAGAGTTCAAGAAGCACGCAGACCTGGACGCCCCAGAGCGACCAACA
>CM031620.1:9250349-9252849 GCA_018398815.1 Conus ventricosus | reverse complement strand
GTGTGTGTGTGTGTGTGTGTGTGTGTGTGTGTGTGTGTGTGTGTGTGTGTGTGTGTCTTTGCCTTCTCATCTTCTGGGCCACCTCAGTGGCATTGCACCCTCGCCGCTCATTCGAACTCCCTCGTCCACAGCCACAGCCCGGCCCGGACCGCCGCACCCCCGACACCGGCAATCCACAGGGAGCAGTCAATATCAAACCATCAAGAGGTAACCCACCGGAGGAGACACTGCACTGCTGCCGAGTCACTTCGGTGGTGTTCAGGGATGCCTGTTCTGATCCAACATACGCAGGACACCATGTAGTTAAGGTCCCTACTGACCACACAGATTGCTTAGTTGCGGAGACGACGTGAGTGAGCTCTCCCTCCGGAGCGCTCTACCACGTCCGTTCAACGACAGCGCCCATGAATTTGCCGATACCGGTGACCCCGACGGAATCAAACCATGGCCACAGACGTGGAGAAGACATCAACACTGAGGTCACCATGAGAGGAGGGCACGAAGGGCCACAGAATTTGATACTATTTTCTTTTTAATGCTGATCGATGAGAATGAAGGTGATGAAGATGATGCTACGGATTCCCATTCCGGTCTGAGACCGCATGACAGAGCGGTACTCTATGCAGAGAGGTTATAACACTGTGGTGTTTTATACGTCCTGGGAGAAGGGGGTTAAAGGTGCTTTGCGCCTCGCTTGTGTTAACGTAGAAGGGGTTATGGTGGTGGTGTGGGTGGGGGCGGGGGGGGGGGGGGGGGGGGGGTTGGTATAGCGTAAACAGAGACTGGGGAGACATTGTGGTTTTGCGTGGTAATGTTTTTTTTGTTGTTGTTGTTGTTTTTTTTTTTTTTTTTTTTTTTTGGGGGGGGGGGTGTTTGTTTTTTGTTCGGGCCTATCAAAGAAGGCGGACATCCAGACTAAGGACTGCGCTGATTTAGAAACAGGTCCGTGGAAACAGGGGGGCACGAGACTGGGTGCAGTAACGCTGTTGTGCAGAAGACCAGACAGACGGCTTGTGTTGCATTAGTTTGTATCACAAACAAGTAGGATAACTCTGGCACCCATGATGACAACAAAAACACACGCCCATAACTCCTAAACGAATGCTGCTTACGACAACACCGAATCGCCTGGCAGAGACAGGCAGCACAGAGCACACAGAAAAAACAAGCTGACATCCCCCTCCCCACAAGGATCTTTCAAGCTTGCCTGTATATCCCGTACTGGACACATGTACACGGCAACAACTGGAGACATGAACAAACACAAATGACCTTTTATTCAAGACTGGCGCAGCCTTTTTGGTCTTGAATAGGGTCAGAGAAGTAGACGGACGAACAGTGTATTATTTCAGTCAGACCTGTTGGAGGAGGGTGAGTAAAGACTGACAGGTCTGTCCGAGCAGAGTACATTAAGACCGACTGCCGTGCTGTTTTCAGTTCTGCTCATGTCGAAGGGGGAGAGACGGGGATTGAAGAGAGAGAGAGAGAGAGAGAGAGAGAGAGGAGAGAGAGAGAGAGAGAGAGAGAGAGAGAGAGAGAGAGGAAGGGAGGGAGGGAAAAGAGAGAGGAGAGAAGAGGAGAGGAGAGAGGAGAGAGAGAGAGAGGAGAAGAGAAGAGGAGAGAGAGAGAGAGAGAGAGAGAACGACAATGACATTTTACGATTCTATATTTCAGAATGGTAAGAGTACTGGCCCAGTTAGCCATTTTTCATATTTGCCGTTACGATTCTACTAAGCTAGTGCTAAATGACGTAACGTACGCATTAAAACATGCTTATACGAAAGAGAGAGAGAGTGAGAGAGAGAGACAGAGAGAGAGAGAGAGAGAGAGAGAGAGAGAGAGGAGAGAGAGAGAGAGAGAGAGAGAGAGAAAGAGAGAGAGAGAGAGAGAAAGGAAGAGAAAGAGGTGGCACAACGGTAAAAGTATTGGCTCAGCCATTTTTCATATTTGCCGTTACCATTCTACTAAACTAGTACTAAATGACGCAACGCATGCATTAAAACATGCTTATACGAGAGAGGGAGAGAGAGAGAGAGAGACTGGGACAGACAGACAGACAGACAGACAGACAGACAGACAGACAGACAGACAGACAGACAGACGGAGAGACAGAGACAGCGAGAGACAGAGAGAGAGAGAGGAACGAGAAAGGAATAGAAAGAGGTAGCACAAGAGAGAGCGAACGAACAGATGTAGCTTTTTTGTTGTTGGTTTTGTTTGGTTTTGTTTTGTTTTGTTTTGTTTTAAGGAAAAGTGAAATGAGCACCATTTCTTTTATTCGCAAACCTTAAAGATGGGAATGACAAAAATTGACCCCCAAAATAGCCATTACAGATTTCTACATATGGACATATAGATATCGCGAAACATAACACGAAAAGACAGCAATTCGTGAACAAACAATTAACATGTCAACTAAATAAACACGCGGTGAGAATTGAAAAGCAAATCCACACGAGAGAGAGAAGAGAGAGAGAGAGAGAGAGGAGAGAAGAGAGAG
>CM031620.1:9220349-9240349 GCA_018398815.1 Conus ventricosus | reverse complement strand
TGATGGGTGAAGGTGTGTGTGTGTGTGTGTGTGTGTGGGGGGGGGGGGTTGTGGTGTGTGTGTGTCGGTGTGTGTGTGGGGTGTGGGTGTGTGTTGGTGGGGGGGGGGGGGGGGTCGGTGTCGGTGGTGTGTTGTGGTGTTGGGGGGGGGGGGGTGTCAGTGCGTGTGGTGTGTGTGTGTGTGTGTGTGTGTGTGTGTGTGTGTGTGTGTGTGTCGGTCGGTGTGTGTGTTGGTATGTGTGTGTGTGTGTGTGTGTGTGTGTGTGTGTGTGTGGTGTGTGTGTTGGTATGTGTGTGTGTGTGTGTGTGTGTGTGTGTGTGTGTGTGTGTGTGTGTGTGTGTGTGTCGGTGTGCGTGCGTGCGTGCGTGCGTGCGTGCGTGCGTGCGTGCGTGCGTGCGTGAGTGAGTGAGTGAGTGAGTGAGTGAGAGAGAGAGGAGAGAGAGAGAGAGAGGAGAGAGAGAGAGTAGAGAGAGAGAGAATGTGTGTCAGTGTGCCTGCATGGCTGTGTTTGTGCATGTGGACGAGAGGAGACGGAGGGATAGACACTTTTTATGTCTTGCTCATTAACGACGATGTAGAGGAATGGTGAAGAGGGTGTGGGAGGTGGGGGGGTCGGGAAGGGAATGAACATATGTGGGCGCAGAGAATGACGGAAACAGAGTGCAAAAGAAAAGAACTGTGATGGAAAACATACATCAGAGAGGGGGAGAGGGTGAGGGAGGGGGGGGGGGGGAGATGGAAGGAGGGAGAAGAGAGGAAAGAGAGAGAGAGATAGCGAAAGACAGAGAAGAGGAGGGGGGGGGGACAAATGGGGAGAGAGAGAGAGAGGAGGGAGGGAGAGAGAGGGGGGGGGGAGAAAATGCAGACAGAGAACAGAGGGGGGGGGAGGGGGAGCAGAGAGAAGGAGAGAGAGAGGGGGGAGAGAGAGAGAGAGAGAAGGAACAGAGACAGGGAGAGAGAGACAGATCAGAGACAGGGACAGAGAGAGAGAGAGAGAGAGAGGAGAGAGAGAGAGAGGAGAAAGAGAGACAGAGGATGAGACGGAGAGAGAGAGAGAGAGAGAGGAGAGAGAGAGAGAGAGAGAAGACTTGAAACGCATTCGACCATTCCCATGACAGACCAGCTAACTGGACTCTGCGAGTTTGCTCCCCTGACGACATCAAACGGTTTGACACATTACGTGAACTCACGGAAAACAAACAAACAAACAAACAAACCTCTTTAAAAGGGAAATAACATTACCCAACCCTGCCTCATTTGAAATACTTCATTTCCCTTTCCCTAAAAATTTAAATTTAATGATACACACAAAGGAGGTGTTTAAAACCCCCCGGGGTTTTGGGGTTGTTTTGGGGTGTGTGTGGTGTTTTTAGGGGAAAAGGGAATACATCCAAAGGGGTCGAAATCCGATTCATAAATTCAGTCATTGCAAAAAAGAAAAAAAAAAGGCAAGTGCCCATAACCCAAATTTCCCGGGAAATTTCCCATTTACAGAGGTTCCCCGGCGCGGTTTTGACTTGATTTTCGATGGCAATTGAAAGAATGGGTGGAAAATTAGGGACGCTGGGGTCAACATCGGCAGGTTTTTCTGACGGGGAAATTCCCCCGTTTTTTTTGTGTTGTTTTCTTTTTTTTGCAGTTTTTCAAATCAGTACGTGTTCAACAAAATTTGATATTTTCCTTTTTTTGGTTTAACAAAAAACTTTCCGCATGGGCTTCAAAACATCTACTGTGACTTTTTTTACAGAAAAAAAAAGAAAAAAAGTTTCTTTCGTTGCGAGTTTTTTCAAAAAGCTTTTTGAAGTTTTTAAAAAGGGCGCACGTTGAGGGAAGAAAAGCACCCCGTTACAAATGATACAAAACACCGTTACAAGTGATGCAAAAAATTTTAAAAAGGGAAAATCAAAAACTTTTTTAAGGGGGTTTCAAAACCGCCCAATTGATACGAAGAAAGTTTTTAAAAAATTTTTCCCCACGCGGGGAATTGATAAAAAGACGAGTTAAAAAGGGGAAGCAAACACGCTTTAAAAAGGGGAAAGAAAAAACACGCGTTAGAAGCAAACCCAAAACACGCGTTAGAAGCGATGAAAAAACACGCGTAGAATTAAAAGAAAAACCCCCGCGTTCGAAGGTTTAAAAGGGCCGGGCCTTAAAAAAGGGCCCAAACCCGTTTAAAGGGTAAACAAAAAAACTTTGAAGTAACAAAACACACGTTAGAAGTGATCCCAAAACACGCATTAGAATTTATGCAAAACCGCTTTAAAAAGGGAAAGCAAAACACGCGTTGACAAAAAGCAAAACACGCGTTAGAATTTGAGGGAAAAACAGGGCGTTAAAAGGGGAAAGCAAAACACGCTTAGAAGAAATGCAAAACACGCTTTAAAAGTGATGCAAAACTTTGGGGTTAAGAAGGGGAAGCAAGCACGCGTTAGAAGTGAAGCAAAAACAGGGCCTTGGGAAGTGATTCAAAAAAACGAGTTTAGAAGATGCAAAACCCGTAGAATAAAGCAAAACACCATAGAAGTGTGCAAGCTATCTGACTGAAAAACGAACTCGTGTCAAAGGGAAAGGGAAATTTAACTGTGGTTAAATTTTTTTTTCTTGTCATAAACGGATCCCGCGTTTTGGGTCGATTAGCCATAATAAAAAGGCGCAATTGTTACAAATTTTGCTGATGATGTAACCTCGAAACCTAAAAGCATGGGGGTATAAAAAATTCTTAGATTTCCTTTTACGTTTAAAGCCAAACACGGAGGGCTGACTGCCCAGCCCCAAAAAACAATACATCATTGTTTTCTATCAATGAAGACACTTGGCACCCCGTTAAAGTTGACTTTTTGGGATCATTCTTTTCCAGGTCCCGCTAGCCCCCTTCGGGTGAAATTTTGGGTTTTTTCCTTGTCTCCCCTTGAACCCATACACTTAAAAAGGCCCCGGGTAAGGCGCAGAAAGATTTCTCTGACCACGGGGGAAACCCCGGAAAGGGCCCTTGGTTTGACAGCGGGGAAGCCCTGCACCCCTGGGGTCCTTTTTCAAGGGGAAACGAAAGGCCTGTGTGGCGAAAGTTTTGGCGGGTGGTCGGGAGTTTGGCTATTTTCACCGGGCCACGAAAAAGCGACGAGTGGGGCGGGGGCCATGCGCGCAGCATTTTTCTCCATGATGGCCCCTTTGGGCCCGCACTTTGCAATCATAAAATTCAAGCTGGTACACGGGAGGGGGGAGGGCATGGCACCCGGGGAGGTTGTTTTGGGTGTGGTGTTCGGGCGGCCATCACACAACGGCATTTTCCCGGGGGAGCAGTTAGGTCCCTTGACGCTTTAAGGGAAAAGGCCTGTATGTTTCCCGCCCCTGTGTCAACGTAGCCAGGCTTCCAGGGGGGGTTGTTTTGGGTTCGGCATTTTGGGACGGAACTTCTTTTTAGTCCCACCCGCACTTTCCCGGGTTTGAAACCTTTTTTCCCGAAAAGGAAATCCCACAAAAAAGGGTTTTACAGCAGGGCGAAAAATGCAGGGGGAAATAGCGCGTAAAAGTTCTGTTGATACATTGCCCACTTCGGGCCTAAGCTTTCCAAAGTTTAAACGATCTTTGCATGCAAACCCAAGAAGACTGTGCTTGGTCCCTTAAAATTTTATCAACACTCTAAAAATTTAGCTCTTTTACTTTTTTTTCCCTTCCCTTTTCCCTTGTTGTGCGGGTACCTTAAAAATGTTAACAAACTCTGAAAGATAGCCTGTTACTGTTTTTCTTACCTTTTGTTATTTTTTTCCTTTTCTTTTTTTCCCCTTTTTTTTTTTTCGTTGGGTTATTTTTAAAGGGGCAAACACCCCGAAAAAACGGGAAATGGCTCGAATTTTGATGACAATCGGGAAGGGGCGAGCATCTCCAGAAATAGAAAGGGAACCAAGCTTGCCATCAAATGTTTTTTTGGGGAGGGGGCGAGAGAACCCTAATGGGGTGACGTTGGGGAGATGGGGTGTTTAACCCTTTTCTGTACTGTTTGATATCATCAAAGACTTTCAACTTTGGTTCAAAATAAGAAAATTGGACCTCAAAGAAAACCCAAACTTTCTTTTAATGCTACCCCGGTTTAGCTGAACGACGAAAATGACCCACGGGCCCATCAGATCTAAAAATAACTCTGATCCATCTGTTTTTGTTTTTTCGTGTGGCTAAACAAGGGAGTTGAATCCATAAAATGTTGTCATGGAGTGCTTCAAACCGGGCTCACAGAAAAGGGGGGGAAAACAAAGTGGGAAAAACCATTGGAAAGAAGGTTCAGAAATTTAATTAATTATTCTTGACTTGCACTTATATGATTTTTATACGTAAAATAACTTCATTCGACGTTGGCGAAAATGTTTTAGAAGGGGCAGGGAAAGGGTCTTTTAAAATTTCATCTGCAAAATACAGTAATCATCAGAAAACGAAAACGTTGCCCTTTTTATTGTTAGGCGTTACCGAAATAAAACCCTTTTTTCTTTTTTCAGTTGTCCGGGTTCTTTTAGGGTTTTTTCTAAAAAAAAAAACCCTCCTCCCTAGTAAGTGTCACACCCGTCCAGGCTGCTCCGTTTAATTAAAATTCTTGATGACGCAAAAGGGGGGGTCCCACAGGTGCCCCTGTTTGTATATTAAATTTCCCAATGCTGCACAAGTGCAACTTTTTGTATCACTTGTATCTAACGTTTTTTAAAATTTACACATTTTTCCACGGGTTTTACCTTTAGATTTAAATTTTGCACAAAGCTAATTTTTCGTATCTAGGGGACCCTACAAATTTTTAAATGTTACGGGGGGGTTCCCGGGGGGGGGGGGGTTTGCAGCTTTTAATTTTAACACTTTTTGCTTTTTTTTTTTTTGGGGGGGTTTTGAAACCACAGATTGAAATGATCCACAGGGGACATTTCCTTTTTGAAACCCAATTTCTATGTTAAACAGTTTTTGAAACTTTTTGTACCCTTCAAATTTCTATTTTAAAACATGTTGCACTTTTTTTCCCTTTCAGTTTTCTATTTTAAAAACGGGGTTCCCATTTTTTGTACCTTCATTTTTTTCAAAGTTAAACATGTTGCACTTTTTTCCTTCAGATTTTAATTTTAAACGGGTTTTTTGCATTTTTTTGTACCTTCAGTTTTCCCTATGTTAAACGGGTGTTGCACTTTTTGTCCCTTAAATTTTTTTCTATTTTAAACAGTGTTTGAAATTTTTGTACCTTCAGTTTTCCCATGTTAAACAGTGTTGCCCTTTTGTACCTTCAGATTTCTATTTTAAAACCCATGTTGCATTTTTTTGTACCTTCAGATTTCATTTTAAAAAACAGTGTTGCACTTTTTGTACCTTCAAATTTCAATGTTAAACAGTGTTTGCACTTTTTGTACCTTCAGATTTCTATTTTAAAAAAGGGGGTTGCACTTTTGTACCCCTTCAGATTTCTATTTAAAAACATGTTCCCAACTTTTTTAAAAAAACTTTTCGGGGGGGCCTTTTCTATGTTAAACAGTTTTTCCCATTTTTTTGTACCTTCAGTTTCAAATGTTAAACAGTGTTGCATTTTGGTGTATCTTCAATCGGGAATGTCACCCCTGTTGCATTTTTCTATCTGCAGTTTTTTTGTGTTATTAAGGGGAGCACTTTTTATCACAGACGGGGTCGCCCTTTTGGGCCCAGGGGGAAAGGGGGAAAGCCGTGCCCCAAATTTTTTTTACCAATTCACACTTCTGCTGGACTAGTTTGCATGGACAAAAAAACTCATCGTTTTGTGGGCACGTGTTTCTCAACAATTTGAATGTGAAAAATTTTAAAACCATCGTTTGTGTAGGCACTTTTTCATCAACTTTTGCATGTGCCCAAATATAAATTTCACTTTGTGTGGGCACGTGTTTAAACAATATTTTTGGCATTGAAAAATAAAACCTAAATCTTTTGGTAGGCAGGGTTTTAAATAAACTATTTTGCAGTGAAAAATAAAAACTCATCGTTTTGGTGGGCCCACGTGTTTCAATCAACTACTTTCCCTGGAAAAAAATTAAACTCATCGTTTGGGGAAAACAGGGTTCCCCCCCCCCCCTTCATAAACCCAAAACATGTCACTGTAAATTTTTTTCCCCCTTTTAAATGTCTTTTGGTGTGTCTGCATGGGTGTATAATGTCTGTCTGTCGTCTACCGGGCGCTGTCTTTTCCTGCCCTGTCGGGTTTGTGTGTGTGGGGTCTGTATCTATCCGCCCTGCCCCGTTTGTCGTCAACGCCCTGTCAATCTGTCGGGCAATCTGCCCTATCCCTCCCTCTCCTTCTCTCCCCCCCCCCCCCCCAGACACACACCCCCGCACGCACTTGCACCACCACGCAAAACATACAAAAAAAGAGAGAGAGAGAGAGAGAGAGAAAAGAGAGAGAGAGAGAGAGAGAGAGACAGACAGAGCCCAGAGAGACATAAAGAGAGAACGCGCGTTGCGCACTCCCGGGCCCCAATGAAACTTGTCTATGCCCCCCTTCTGGGAACCCCTTTAACCCCCCCCCCCCCCTCCCCCCCCCCCCCCCCCCCCCCACACACACACCAAACACAACGCATACAGAGTAATGTTCACCCCATTCAATCCCGTCTTTGTATAATTTTATGTACAATGTCCGTGAGAAAAGAGAGAGAGAGAGAGAAAGAGAAAAGGGGCCCAAACACCGGGGAAAAAAAGGGCGGGAGAAAGAAGCAAGAGAGGGGATTAAATCACCTGCATGCGGGGATTGCCGCTCAGCGCGTGCGTTTAACCCCTTTTTCCCCTTTCCCTCTTTTTGGGTTTTGGGGTGGGGGTGGGGGGTGTTGTTGTTTTTGGGGTGTGTGTGTGGGGTGTGTGTGTTTCTCCCCCCCCCTTCACAACTGATACGTGCTTTCCCACATTCCAATTGCGCGACTGTCCATCTTTTTTTGTTTTGTTCTTCATCAGTTTTTTGGTTGGAGATTTTCCTGCTTTGAGTGCAGGTGTCCCTCGGGAAAAACCCGGGGGGCCCGGGTTTCTTTAATATAAAACTGCGCTCTTTAAAATCGGTCGCAGCGAAAAGTAATTTGGGGGAAAATATTTCAGCTGGTTCAAAAAAAATTATCGCTGACGACAAAAAATTTTTAAATAAAAATTGTACGCGACGGGAAATTTCACGAGAAATGCCCCATAAAACGTTTTCGCTGCCAAAAAAAGAAATCATTTCCCCGCGACAGCATTTCATGAAAAAAAATTGGCTCCCAAAAAGAAAAGTTGTGGGCTCGAGACATTTTTTTTTCCCGTAAAAATACGACGAAGAAGACATTTTCGCTCCCCTGCCCCAAACTCTCCCCCCAAACCTCCCCCTCATGGTTTTACGAAACAGTTGGCCCCATTTCTTTCTTCCATATTTTATTTGTTTTCTCCCTTGACGTCGGTCTATCTTTCTGCCCTCTTTTTTTTTCCCTCGCTCATTCCCTCTAGTATCGCCTCCCTCAATCGATTGATTTTTTTTTTAGTTTCACTCTTTCCATCAAACTCCCTGTTTTTTGGTCTCGCCTTTCCCGCCCCCCCCCCTCTCTCTCTCCTCTCTCTCCCCTCTCTCGGGACTTGCAAGAAGTGGGGCGTGAAATTGGGGAAGAGCGTGACGGGGTGTGTGTGTGTGTGTGTGTGTGTGTTGTGTATGTGTGGTGTGTGGTGTGTGGTGTGTGTGGGGGGTTGTGTGTGTGTGGTTTTGTGGGGTTTTGGAGCCTGAAACAACTCAAATATGTTGTGTTTTCATTTGTCCAAAATCACACAATCTCTCTTCCCCCCCTCTCTCCTTTTTTCTCTCTCCCCCTTCCTCTCCCCCCCCTTTCCCTCTCTCTCTTTCTTTCTCTGTCCTCCTCTCCCTCCCCCACCCCCTCATTTTTCTCTCTCTCTATCCCCCCTCTTTCTTCTCATTTTCCTCTCTCTCCAACTCTCCTCCTCTCTCTCTCGCCTCTCTCTCTCCTCTCCCCCTATCTCTCCTCTCTCCCTAGGATACCCCACCCAATCACTTTAAAATCCCCCCCGCCCACTCTAACATTTTTCTCGGGGACGAAAACTTTTTCCCCCCTAGAAAATTTGGAATACCCCCTCCCCACAAACCCTGCAAGTTACACAACAATGTCTTTTCAGATAAGTTTATGCGTGTTTGAAATTTTTTGGGGTATTCCCCCCGCATGCGCGTTTTTTCCGGGACGTGTTCCCCGTGTGTGTGTGTGTGTGTTTGTGGGGGGGGGGTTGTGTGTGTGTTTTGTCTGTGGGGTGTGTGGGGGTGGTGGGTGGGTTTGGGGTGTGTGTGGGGTGTGTGTGTGGGGTGTGTGTGGCGTGCGTGCGTGGGTGGGGTGTTTTGTGTGTGAGAGAGAGAGAGAGAGAGGGGAGAGAGAAAGAGAGAGAAAAAGACAGAGAGAGAAAAGAGAGAGACTACGCCACACCCCTTTTAAAATACCCCTTTCCCCGGGGACACACCACACAAACACACACACATACATTTCCTCACCATGCCCCCCTTCCCCAAAAGTACAGGAAAGGGGCACAAAAACCGGGTTTTAAGGAGGGGGGGGGTAGGTCCCGAGAAAACAGGAGGGGCCAAAACCCCTTGAAGGAGGTAAAAATAGGTTTAGAGATGAAAGGGCAGAGAGGGGTCAAAGCCGAGGGGAAAAATTTTTATTTAAATTTTCCCCATAATATTAAAATAATAGGGGAACAGGGGTATGGAATGTCAAACGGAATTAAACATGGGAAGGGCAAAAGGATAGTCCCTGGGAAGAACAAGAAGACACCCAAAATCGTAAAAAAAACCCATTCTTATATTAGGATTTCCTAATTCATTACATGCAAAAAACCCCAAATCAAAAACTCCTTTTTTCCCCCTTTCCTCAAATATCCCGAAATTTTTGAATTTTAATCTTATTTTTAAAAAAAAAAACAAACCCAAAAAAAGCAAAAAAAAAAGATATGTATTTGTTTCCCTGGATTATAGTATTAAAATTAAACAAGGGTTTCAGCTTTTGGAAATGGGGCCCTTATTAATAGGGCCAAATAGCGTCGAAAGAACAAAGAGAAATAATTTTACAATGAATTTTTATAAAATTTTCGTCCCTTTTGCTATTTAAACCCCTTCGACCTTTTTAATTTTAACTTGTGACCTTTTTTTCTTTCTTAAAATTTGCGGCATCACAAAACGAACACTTGTCTTTCACTTGGTCAAAAAG
Organism: Conus ventricosus; assembly: GCA_018398815.1. Lineage (NCBI taxonomy): Eukaryota > Metazoa > Mollusca > Gastropoda > Neogastropoda > Conidae > Conus > Conus ventricosus. Next base: position 9,231,146 of record CM031620.1, on the reverse strand, counting down.
GGAAATTCATCTTTTGAAAAGTTGGTTCTGTCCTTTTACCCCAAGACTTTAGAGGTTCCCAAAATCCCGCTTTTTTCGCAGTGTGTGTTATGTGTATGTTGTTTGTGTGTTGTGTGTGTGTGTGTGGGTGCCCTCGGTTTCGTGCTGCGTGCGGGCGTGGGGTGCTCCCTGCGGGGCGGCGTGCGTGCGTGTGGTGTTGTTTGTGGGGTTTTGTGTTGTTTGTGTGTGTGGTATGCTGGGTGAATCATAAAATCACAGTCGCAGGGCAACGGGGGGGGGTGTGATGTGATGATGATGAAAGATGATGAAGATGATGATGATAATTTTACAAAGGGCTAAATTTTGACTCATTTTAAAAAGGGGCCCCACACAGTTTTTCCCTTTTTATGAAAAAAGAAAAAAAAAAGGAACAATGCAGAGAGCTCTACTCACTCTTTTATAAGGGAAGCAGAAATGGACCCCTTGTAAAAACAAAGTACAACCAAATGACGCAATAAACAAACCCCCCAATTAAAGATGTTTTTAGCCTTCAGTTAGAAGGGAAGTTCTTGTCCAGAAATGTGGGACCCACTTTAAATTTTTGTTACTTTCCCTTTTTAAACCCTTAAGGGGAAAACTGGTTAAAGCGGGGCCCGTAGAAAAATTGGGCTGGTGCTTTAAATTTTAGAAAAAAATGACGAGATAAGTTCATTCCCTTTTTTTGCACATTGTTTAGCCCGGGATAACTTCCCTGCAAAAAAACCCCTGGCTTTGGGCGCGGGGAAAAAAACCCAAAAGTAAGCATTAAACATTTTGTACTAATTCTTTACCCCCCCCTATTTGGTTTTTGTTAAAACAAAAACAGGGGAAAAAATAGGAAGTTTTTCTTTTTGTTTTAAAAAACGAATTTTTAACATATTAAAAACCCCCTTGAAACAAACATCAGAGTAATAATTTTTATGTGGGTGTCAGGGGAAAGGATTTTTTAAAAAAACCCTGGGTTAAAAAGGATAAATGAACCCCCCCTGATGGGGTAAAATTGGGGCCCGGGAGCTCAATTAAGCCTTCTTGATCAGTTTTTTACCCACTTTATTAGAAAAAAAAATTTTTTTGTGCGGGGGGGGGTTTTTTTTTTTAGGGCAGGGGAAAAAAATAGGCCCCGAGGGGGGTGTTATGTGGTGTTTTATCGTGTGTGGGGTGTGTGTGTGGTGTGTGTGTGTGGTGTGTGTTTACGTGGGGGGCGCGCGCGTTCGGTTGTGGTGTGTTGGTGTTGGGGGGTGGTGGGTGGGGTTGTGTGTGTGGGGGGCGGGCGGGGGGCATTCAGGGAGGGACGAAAGAGGGACCACCTAAAATTTTGAAAAAAACATATCCAAATATTTACGGGGCTTTTAATGTTTCTTTTTGTTTTTGAAAAATTAATTTGTTTTTTCTTTTTCAAAGAAGCCATCCAAAACAAAAGATTAAACCCCTTTTTAAAAAAAGTGTTATGTTTCAAAATTTTGAACATGATTATATTTAGGCCTTTGGTTCCCAAAAAACGACGTAATGGAAAAAAAAACCCTTTTTTTAACGTCACGGGCCGCATTCTTTTCTGCGTTTTTTGTTTCCCTTTAAAATAGATAAAAGATTTTGAAAAGAAAAGGAATTTTTCCATTCAACCAAAACTAAGTTAATTTATTTCAAAACACGGGTTCCTTGGGAAATTTTTAATGCCTTAAAAAGGGCTGCAGTAAAAAAAAAACCCAAAAGGTGCCTGAAAACCTGCCCCTTAAAGGCGTCTGATAACTTTTTGGGTTTCTTGTGACAAAAGGGGCACTTTGGGAAACCCCCCTTTTTTTTTTTTTTTTCATGGGTTTTTTTTTGCCCCTAGGGAAACCAAAGCAATTTTAAAACAAAGAACTGAAAGTACTGTTCGCGATTTGGGCTTTTTTAGGGTTTTAGACTCTTTAAGTTTGTGTTTCGGTTTTGACAATTAAGGATAACAATTTTCTTTTTTCGTTTTTGTTTTTGAATGTGTTTAGAAACCCTAGGTTTTCCCTTTAAAAAGGGGTTTTTGAACAAGCTCACACATCTTAAATTTTGGGCCCCCCAGACAAACAAAAATTGGTTTGGGTTTTTGACTAAAACTGTCGGTTAAAAATGGCCCGTGGCCCAAAATTTACCACACCCCGGTCCCCTTTTAAACCCGGGGAAAAGAAAGTTTAAAAATGGGCCTTTTCCCTTTTTGGGTTTAAAATTTTTTTATTTTTTATATAAACTTTTTTAAATAAAGATAGCCATCTGAAGGCGGGACTAAATGAAGCTCTTATGGTAAGCTTTTCAAATAATTAACCTTGATGAAGTAAAAAATGAAGGAGGTAGGGCTGCATTTCTTTTGGGGTTTTAACTTTCCCCCAAACTTCCCCCCACTTTTCCCTTGTGCTGAATGTCCTAGGCCCAAAGATATTTATAAAAACATCACATTTCACAGCACACACACACACACAACAACACACAACACACACAAACCCCACACAAACACACAAACACACACACACAAAACAACACACACACACACCCCAAAAACACAACCCCACACTCCACCACACACAAAAACAAACACACACACACACCCAAACCCACACACACACACACACACACACAACACACACACACAAAACAAACACGTTTCACAAACGCATAACAAAACACACAACACACACACACACACACACACACAACACACACACACACACACACGCACACGTTTACAAACCATACACACACACACACACAAAACACACACACACCCCCCACACACACTACACACGCACGCACGCCCCGCACACACACACACCAAAACAAAACACACACACACACACACAAAACACACACACACACACACACACACCCGGGTTTCCCAAAAAGCAACACACACACACACACACACACCCCACCCACACACACGGTCACAAAACCCTACACACACACACACACACACACACAACCAAAAACCCACACACACACACAAACACACACGAAAGGAAATCTGACCCGTCGAAAACATTTTGGGTAAAAAAAAATCACTTCGACAATTTTTTTTTTATTAAGGCCGGCGGCCTTAAATTTTTGTGATATTTTGACGCTCAAAAAGCGGGGACCCTTTTTTTACTTGCAGAAAAAAATTTGTCGCGTGAAAAATTAAAAACTGCGACCATATTTCACAAAGGGAAAAGTTTTTCTCAGCAGTAAGATTCACGTGAAAATGTGTCGCAAGCGCAGTATTCACTGACTACAATATTTTTAGTGTCCTGTTTGCAAAAAGCTGTCCAAAAATTTTGGCGAAAAGGAAATTTTTTTTGGGCAGCAAAAATTCTATAAAGGGCATTTTTCTTTAAAAGTTTCGCGCAAAAATTTTTTTCCAGCAAAAATTGTCCCCTGCAACAATATTTCACGTGAAATCTATCGCGCTATAAAAATTCCCCCGGGGACAGTATTATATACCCACCCGGCCTTAGTCGGGTTCCCCCGCCCTCTGTGGGTTCGACGACCAAGACTTCGGGGGCATGACTGGGCCCGAGTCACGGTTTTTACCCAAACACTATTCCCCCCAGCCCATTCCTTTTCCCGGCCAAAATTTTCGAGGGGTTTCCCCATCCTAAAGCACTAAACAACACACACTTTCACGCACCAACGCACGCACACGCGCGCGCAAGCACAACGCGCGCAAAGCCCCACGCAAAACCCACACACACGCACATGTATTCCCAAAACAAGCGCGAACGCGCGCAAAAGCACGCCCCCAAGGGGACGCACGCATTCACGTACGCACGCAAAGCACGCAAACCCCGCCCACACACACCGCGCGCCACAAAAAAACACGAGAGCACTCAAGTGAAACGCATTTTTTCCAAAATAAAAACGGGATGGTTTCGCCCTAAAATATTTGGATGCAAAGAAAAAAAAAAAAAAAAAAAAAAAATAAAAACGGTCCCTATTTACGAACCCAAAAAAGGAAAACCTTTTTTTTTATTTTAAAACGATTTGTTTTTGGGTTTTTTTCAAAGACAAAGCAAAAAATTTTACAAAACCCAAAAAAAACTGAGGGGGACCAAGGCGTTTTCCCAGCCCCCTTGTTTGTTAGGTTTTAGACTCTTTTATTATTCAAGTCAAAATTGGGAAAAACAAAAAAAAACAAAACAACACAAAACAAATTCCCCAGGCAGGGCCCTGTGTACAAAAAACTTTTGGGGTGGGTTTAAAAAAAAAAACAAAACAAAAGGATGCATTGAAGGGGTTTCGCAAACAGCGGGGGGGGTGCCAAATTCAAGGGGAAAAAGGGGATCGCCCCGTAAAAACTTCTTTTTCCCCCGTTTGATGTTAATCTCCCCGTTGTCTTGTCTCCCGGGATCGTTTAGGGTTTGGTGTGTGGTTTGGGGGGGGTGTTGGGGTGTGTGTGTGTGGGGTGTTGTGTGTGTCGTGGGGGTCCGGGGGGTGGGCGGGGGATGCGCTTTGTGTTGTGTGTGGGGTGGTGTTGGGTGTGTGTGGGTTGGGGTGTGGTGGTGTGTTTTTTGTGTGTGGTTTTTTGTGTTGTTTTGTGGGGCATGTGTTTTGTGTGCAGGTTTGTGTGGGTGTGTGTGTTGTGGGTGTTTTTTTGTGTGCGTGTGTGTGGTGTGTGGTGTGTGTTTTTTGTTTGTTGTGTTGTGTTGTGTGGTGGGTGTGGGGGTGTGTGGTGTGTGTGTTTTTGGGGTGGGGGGGGTGGGCGTGCGTGTGTGGGTGGGGTGTGTGTGTGTGGGGGGTTTTGGGGGGGGGTTTTTTTTTTGTGGGGTGTGTGTGTGTTTTGGTTGGGGTGTGTGGTGTGTGTTTTGTGTGTGTGTGTGGGTGCGCGGTGTTTGGTTTTGTGTGTTGTGTTGTGAGGGTTAGGGCAGCAAAAAATAAATAAAAAAAAATAAAATAAAAAAAAATAAATAAAGAAAAGAGAAAGAGGGAAAGGAGGGGGGAGGAAAGGAAAAAGGGGGGAAGGCCCAAAAGGGGGAGGAAGAAAAAGGGAGGAGGAGGAGGAGGAGGAGGAGGAGGAGGAGAAGGGAAAGGGGAAAAAGAAGAAGAAGAAGAGGAGGAGGGGGAGAAAAAAGGAGGGGGAGGAGGAGAGAAGAAGGAGGAGGGGGAGGAGAAAAAAAGGGGGAGGAGGAGGTGGGGGAAGAAAAGGAAGGGAAAAAGAAGAAAAAAAAAGAAGAAACGGGGAACACCCCCGGAATATGTTTTGCCATGGGGCAACAAACAAGCAAACAAACCAAACAAACACCCAAAATAACCCAACCCTCGCTCAAACCCCTCTAAACTCGCAGCTGATACTCAACATGCCAAGACCAGACGTTCCTTCACCACGCACATGATGAGCAATGCAGGACAGGGTCTGGGCCCATTGGCGAACAGTCACGCCCATCCGAGCCAAAGGACCACAGGCCAATGTCCGTGTGGCACCGGATCTCAGACCCCCAGAACACATCCTTCAACACACTGTCCAGCCCATGATGTTCTGCTACGGTGTCAAACCTGGCCAGAGGGTCGCAGAGCTGCAGATACAGCAGCTTTGGGGGCAGCCGTCAAGACCTCAAGAAGACTGTGGGATTCGTCTTGGCGACAGGATTGAAGATGTGACGCAGCCTTGTGAAATCGACCACAGAAGAAGAAGAAGAAGAAGAAGAAGCGGGGCGGGCGGGCGGCGGGCGACGACGACGCCGACGACGACCAAGACCACGATCACGACCATCACGACGACCACGACCACGACCACCACGACGACCACAAAGAAGAAGAAGAAGAAAAAAAAAGGACCGTCTTATCGATCGACTGAGTTTAAGACTGCCTATTGACTGGGAGTTTACGCCGTAATTCCTCATTCTTTGACACAAAGTGCCACTCCATCAGTTAGTTTTCTTGTGAAAGTGATGCAAGACTCCTCGTATGTCTCCCCCGTAGTATGTTCAATCAGACATTCCTGGAAGGAGTCTGCGGGACCCCCCCCCCCCCCCCCAACAAAACAAAAAAACAAACAAACAAACAACAACAACAACAACACCAACACCAACACCAACACACACACGCACACACACACACACACACACACACACACACACACACACACACACACACACACACACACACACACACACACATGCAGATATGTCCAAACTGAACCAACCCGCAAACTGCGACGCTAATCGCTGCACCGTGACACAATCCGTCGTGTGTGTGAGTGTGTGAGTTTCTGTTTTGTCCGCCCCCCCCCCCACCCCCACCCCCACACACTTTTTTCTAATTTAATTTTAATCAAATAAGATGAGAAACTACAGACGCACCAGAACAGGACAGCGAGCACAGAAACTTCAAAACATAAGTGACTTATCTGTGGACACACACTCACACACACACACACATACATACACACACACACACACACACACACACACACACACACACACACACACACACACACAGAGACAGACAGAGAGAGAGAGAGGAGAGAGAGAGAGAGAGAGAGAGAGAGAGAGAGAGAGAGAGAGAGAGAGAGGACGAAGCGAAAAGGAGAGGAGGAGGAAGAGAAAAACTTGGAAAAGATGAAGCTAGGGTGGAGGGTTAGAGGCAGAGTGGTTGGTGGCAGATGGGGAGGGGTGGGGGGGGGGGCTAAAAGGATGGTGGAAGGGGAGAGGGGAAAGGAGAAAGGGGGAGAGGAGGGGGGGGGGGAGGGAAAGAGAAACCCGTTATTTCCAAAGCCAGGCGCATTGAACTTCCCAATGTACATCAATCTCAAATGACGCAATCTCCCCTCCGAAACTTCCACAAACAAATACGGGCCGCGAATGCTTTCCGATTCTTTGAGAGAGAGAGAGAGAGAGAGAGAGAGAGAGAGAGAGAGAGAGAGAGAGAGAGAGAGAGAGAGAGGGAGGGGGAGGGAGGGAGGGAAGAGGAGGTGGGGGGGGGGGGGGGGGGGGGGGGGGGGGGGGGGGGGGGGAAGAGAGGTGGGAAGGGAGGGGCAAAGTTATGTAAATAGCTTGCTCCTTCAGATATTTTGGTATCCTCCTGGACGCCAACTTTTTTTGCCTCCCCTCGCTAAATCGACAAACTGTCAGCCGTGTTATTCAAACCTTTCCGCTTCTTGAAATGGAGAAACGGTCAATCTTCCTGTCCCCTTCTCTTCTCTCTGTGTCTGTGTCTGTGTCTGTCTCTGTCTCTGTTTCTGTTAGTGTTTCTGTTTGTCTGTCTCCGTCGCTTTCTGTCTCTCTGCCATTCTCTGGGTCTCTCTGTCTGTCTGTCTGTCTGTCTGTCTGTCTGTCTGTCTGTCTCTCTCTCCCCTCTCTCTCTCTCTCTCGTCTCCTCTCTCTCTCTCTGCTCTCGCTCTCTCTCTCTCTGGGTCTGCTCTCTGTCGTTTGTCTCTCCTCTCTTCTGCTTCTTGGTATCCCCTCCTCCCTGTCTCTCTCTCTGCCTCTGGCCCTCTCTCTCTCTTGTCATCTTGTATCTCTCTTCTTTTGTCCTGTCGGTGTTTGTCTGTCTGTCCGTCTGTCTCTCTGTCTTCTCTTCTGTCTCTCCTCTCGTTTCTCTCTTCTCTCTCTTCGTCTTCTCTCTCTCTCTCTCTCTCCTCTTCTCTCTCTCTCTCTCTCTCTCTCTCTCTCTCTCTCTCTCGCTCTCTGCCTGTAGGTCTTTGTCTGTGTCTGCCGTCTGTCTCTATCTTGTCTGTCTCTGTGTGTCTGTGTGTCCCTGCCTCTCTTCTGTCTGTCTGTCTGCTGTCTGTCTTCTGTCTTCCTCTCTCCCTCTCCTCCTCTCTCTCTCTCTCTCTCTCTCTCTCTCTCTCCCCCCCTGTTCCCCTCTCTACTCTCTCTCCGTGGTCTGTCTGCATCCTCCCCCCCCTCTCTCTCTCTCCTTCCCTCCCAGCGTCTCTCGTCCCTCCAATCTGTAATGTACACAACCTCTCTTTGATTGCCTGCCTGGCTTCTTTCCTTACACCCCACCCCCATCCCCCCTCTCTCTCTCTCTCTCTCTCTCTCTCTCTCTCTCCTCCTCTCCTCTCTCTCCTCTCTCTTCCTGCTTTTCTAAACTGAAAAGGACATGAACTTACGGAAATGTATAGCTCTTATACAACAGAAATGTTTGCTGGTGCCTATCCCTTTTCAACATTTCGATGGCTGGCGCGTTTTTTCCTTGTTTGTTTGTGTGTTTTTCTCTTGAAAGAATCTTCCTTCCTGGGGTTGCTTTCAGTTTAGGAAACTCCGTAGTGACAAGGGGCGAGTTGTTTCCCCGTTGGCAAGGTTTATTCCATAGAATTCTATTATATCATGTAGGCATGCAGCTCCCCAGACCCTGTCTTTCTGTTTCTGCTTCTCTATTTCATTGTCTTTGTTTCTCTCTCTGTTTCTGCCCCCCTCCCCCCCCCCTCACCCTGCCGCTTCCCCCCCCCCCCCCTTCTCTCTCTCTCTCTCTTTCTCTCTGTTGGTCTGTCAGTCAGTTTGTCTGTTGAGAGAGAGAGAGAGAGAGAGAGAGAGAGAGAGAGAGAAGAGAGAGAGAGAGAGAGAGAGAGCGCACACACGCACACACACACACACACACACACACACACACACACACACACACACACACCACACCACACCACACCACACCACACCCTACCACACACCACGTACGCACACACACACACACACACACACACACACACACACACACACACACACCCTAAAATACATCATCCTGAGGCTGTATATACGACATAATATATATGACTGGGACTGCAGCTCCACATCAATCCTGTCTCGCACGAGTCCCTCCAAGGAACACGCCTTTATTTGTGACGACACTGTGAAGATTGGTGACCACCTCCGGTGAGGGGAGAGGGGGAGGAAGGTGCATGGGAGGGCGAGAGTTAGTGGTGGGTGGGGTGGGGTAAGAAATGGATGGTCAGTAGACCCCCCCCCCTTACATCTCCACCCCCCCCCCCACCCCCACCCCCGTCCCCCTCCGCCCCATCTGCACGCAGTCCGGCAAGGGAGGTAATATAATGGTCGCCTTCCAAGACCGAGTGGACCCACGAGGGTATTATTTGCGGGTCTGGCCTAATGACAGCTTGTCTGTCTTTCCTACCCCCCCCCCCCCCCCCGCCATCACTCCCACCCACGCACCCCCACCTCTCCTTCCCTCTCTCTCTCTCCCCCTTCCTCCATCCCTCCCATCCTAACCCCCCACCCCATCTCATCCCACCTATCCCTCAGTCCCCACCACCCCTAACCCTTACCTACCTTCTGCGTTGTCTTGTTTCTCGTGCATGTGCGTGCGCACGTGCCGCGCAAGTGCTTGTGTCTTGGCTACTGCTCAAAGGCGCGCGGTGGGGGTGGGGGTGGGGGTGGGTTATGGATGGGGCGGGGGATGTACGTGTATATATGGTATTCGGTCAGTTCAATGTTTTGCCCCAATATGATTGTTAACCTTGTTTCAGCGTGAGTGGTCATCAACCAGGGAGGGAGTGAGGGTGGGAGGTAGGGGTGGGGGCTAGGGATGACGAAGACGAGGCGCGCAATGATTGATGACATGGATGGCGACGGCGGCGACGATGGAAATGTGTGTGTGTGTGTGTGTGTGTGTGTGTGTGTGTGTGTGTGTGTGTGTGTGTGTGTAAGCGTGTGTGTGTGTGTGTGCGTGCGTGCGTGCGTGCGTGCGTGCGTGTGTGTGTGTGTGTTTGTGTGTGTGTGTGCGTGCGTGCGTGCGTGCGTGCGTGCGTGCGTGCGTGCGTGCGTGCGTGCGCGCGCGCGTGTGTGTGTGTGTGTGTGTGTGTGTGTTGGGGGGTGTGTGGTGGCTATTGTCTCTGGGGGCGGTAGTTTGGAGGAACTGTGTGTACTGGTAATGCCCCGCTTTTTGCCCTGGTGGACAGCGAATAGTGGGGGTCAGTTATCAGTCTGAACTGAATCAGTCACCATCGTCTATCATCAACAGTTAGAGATTATGATCTGTACCAACCCAGAGACGTTCTCTGTCTGTCTGTCTGTCTGTCTCTCTCTCTCTCTCTCTCTCTCTCTCTCTCTCTCTCTCTCTCTCCTCTCTCTCTCTCTCTCTCTCTCTTCTCTCTCTCTCTCTCTCTCTCTCCTTTAACGTTCGTCATATTTTCCAGCGGACGTTATTTTTGTTTTGTTTATTTTTATTTTTATTTTCTTTTTTTTGAACCGTACTTCACTTTCCAGTCACACATTGACGGAAAGCGAAGCGAATGTGTCTGGACTTGGTACGAGTGGAATTTCTGCGACACGGGCATTGTGGAGAGCGACCTCTGGTGGCACTGAAGGCTGTGGAATCCATGTGGTGTGTCTCTATTTGATGCCAGGAGCGCAGACACAACCAGTCGTGTCTCCCTGATGAGTTCCGACCCAGCGGACGAAAGGCCTCGGAGCAGGCAATACAAATATATCTGCCTTCAAAAGGGATTGCGATGGTTCCCTTATGAAGCTAGTGAAGAGTTTTCATATCTGTAATATATTTTCTTAATTTCATGTTCCCAGTTTCTCCATCTTCAGACTCCCCCCCCCCCCCCACCCCCCTCCTCCTTAAGTCCAAATCTTTGCCAAGTCATTACTATGAAGACAGTTCAGTTGTTGGCCTGCGCTTGTTTTTCCCCACTATTAGGTTGTTCGTCTATGTATTTGTCTGACTTTATTCAAGTTTAAAAGGCTGTGCCAGTCTTGAATAAAAGTTACTCTGTGTTAGGTTTTCTTATGGAGCAAAACACACCCCCACTTGTTTACTGTTTACTGTTTCCTGCCTCGTTTCATTTCTAAATATTTTGGGTCTTGAGTCTCTGTCTCT
>CM031620.1:9206832-9215249 GCA_018398815.1 Conus ventricosus | reverse complement strand
AGCTTGAAGCCATCATTTGCGTTTGGCCCTGGAACCCATTGCTGATGCATCAATCATCCACACGCTCACAGGTTGAGCACTAGCAAGCTCATTCAAACTTGGAGAGTTTTCAGTTACCTTTTCTTTTCTCTCGTTGCAAAGTCTTCAGTTTATCGGGGGGGTTACGTGAGGGTTAAAATAGAGAAAGAGACCGTTTGAAATACAACAAGGAAAGAGTCTGTAGTTATAAGGTGAAGAGAAAAATGTTTCCACAAGGGTTTTTTTTTTCCATTTTTTAAGGGGGAGGGGGATGAGGCAGAGGAGAGGTTGTTTACAAGATCAGTAGCTCTGACTGTTTTTTCTCTAATGGCTTAATCTCAGCATTATATTTAAAAACGCTGGTCTTCCTGTTTTGACGACAACTACAAAAGGTATTACCAGTGATATTTCAGCATAGTACAAAAGAATTTACAGAGTGGCCAAAGAAAGCAGAGAGAGAGAGAGAGGAGAGAGAAGAGAGAGAAGAGAGAGAGAGAGAGAGAGAGAGAGAGAGGAGAGAGAGAGAGGAGAGAGAGAAGGACAGAGACAGAAACAGAGTGACAGACACACAGACAGACAGAGACAGAGAGAAAAACAGAGTGCATGAGTGAGAGAGAGAGGAGAGAGAGAGAGAGAGAGAGAGAGAGAGAGAGAGAGAGAGGAGAGAGAGGAGAGAGTGAGAGAGAGAGAGAGATGCAGAAGAGATACACAAATCGTTGCTTGTTTCAGAGAGAGAGAGAGAGAGAGAGAGAGAGAGAGAGAGGAGAGAGAGAGAGAGAGAGAGAGAGAGAGAGAGAGAGAGAGAATGTTGGGGGGTACAGAAAAAAAGAGACAAAGTTAAGAAAAAAGAAACTAAAGGGAAAAAAAAACATGCAGCAACCACGGACAAAACTTTCACAAAACAATGCGTCCTGCAGACACCATCCAAAAAAGGCACTGAACTAAATGCTTTACAGTTCCTTTGGCAATTTGGGACACCCAAGAGGTCCTCAGCGGCTGACAGGAAATGAGTGGGAGTGCTGTGAACGAGAGGTAGGGAGCTCATTCTCCATAAACAATGGCCAGTGAACTACCTGGGTCGTGCCGTTTCGCCGTTCCTGTCTCGTTGATCACGGTTTTGTACAGAAGGGTTGAAGCCGTCATTTCCCTCTGGCCCTGGATGTGAATGCTGGTGCGTAAATCACCCACATGCTCACAAGTTGAACGCTGACAAGCTCATTCATACCTGGAGCGTTCGTAGTTACTTTTGTTTCATTGCAAAATGTTCAGTTCGTTTGGAGATCTTGCACAGGTAAATAGAAGGTAGAAACAGCGTTCAAGAGAAACATTGTTAAGTTCTTTATTTGTGATCCAGAAAAAAACTGGGTTTCAATTTTTTTTTTAAATTTTTGGGGGGTTTTTTTTAGCCCGTTTTTTTTCCCGGTCTTTTTGTTTTTCCAATTTGGTTTTTATGGGTTTTTTATTAAGTGGGTTTTGGGGTTTGGGGGCTTGGGGGTTTAAAAGGTTTTATTGGTGCAATTACCAGTCCAGGGAAATTTTGGTTTGCTGAGAGTGTGGGGGAAGGGAAGGGGGGTTTTGAATTTTGGAGGAGGAGGGGAAAAAAGGCCATGAAAAGTTGCGAAAAAGCGAAACGGATTGTGATAGTAGAAAAGGGGAAGAAAAGATGGGAAAAAGAAGTTAGATAAAAGGGCCCCAGAGTTAAGGAAAATTCTATACATGGTTCTTGTTTCAGAAAAGGGGATAGGAGTTTTGGGAAAGAACAGAGAAAAGGAAAGGGAAAGAAAAAAGAGAAATTTTGGGGGGTTACAGAAAAAGGGGACAATTAAGAAAAAAGAATTAAAGGATATAAAAACATGCAAAAAAACCCCCAAAATTTCCAAAAAATTTGGTTAAACCATAAAAAAAAAATAAACAAAATTTTTAAATTCCTGGCTGACACCAAGAACCCTAAGGTACAGAATGAGTTAATCTGAAAAACAGAGTGGGACTCACTCCAAAAAATGCATGAAACCGGGGCGGGGATTTCCCCCCGGTTAGTGATAGGTTTTGGACAGAAAAAGGGGAAGCCTTATTCCCTTGGCCAAAAATCTGTCCAAAACCCCCACTGTCACAATTAACCCTAAACCTTTTTCAAATAGCAGTTCCTGGAAGAAAAAAGTCACTGAATCTTAAAGGTAAAATAGATGGGTGAAACAAGGTTTAAAAAAAAAAAAACGAAAATAAGTTTTATTTTTGACAGTGGAACAACCCCCCACAAGGGAAACACGACACCAGCCCAACAAAAACAAACAAAAACAAAACAACCAAACATTTTCCCACACAAGAAAACACAACAAAATAGCACAACAAAAACCCCCGGGGAAACCCCACAAACACCATCCACCTAAACCCCAAACAAAAATTTTCAGGGCCTCAAGCAATAAAACTGTTACGGGGGGGGCCCCCTTAACAAAACCCCCCAAAACAAAAACCAAAAACAAAAAAACAAAAAAAAACTTTTAACTTTCAAACACAACCAAAACACTACAACACAAAAAATAAGCATAACACAATACAACATCTACCTCTCCTCCTTTCCTCTCCTTTTCAACATCAAAAACCATCACCCCCAAATTTGAAAAACCCCAACAAAAACAAACAAACAAACAACACATAATAATTAATTAACAATTTAATAATACATTTGAAAAAAATTAAATTAAAATTAAATATAAATATAAAACATTAAAATAAAAAATCGAGATTTTTTTTTTTTTCAATTTCCCTTTTTAGGACAAACTATTAGGAAAAAAATAAATAAAAGACATAATCCCAAAGGGAAAGACATCATTTACCTATTATCTATCAATCACCACACCAACCACAACTAAAAAAACCCAAAAACCAAAAACAACACACAGGATTAAAACAATTTGAATCAAAAAAATTCTCAAACAAATGTCAAAAAACATTTTACATATAACACAAACATAAAAGAAAATCCAAAATTCAAACCATTTTAAGTATTTGAAACCTTTTATTAAATTTTTAAAAAAAATATAAGGTTAAGTTTTTATATGGTAGTATTTGGATGAAATGTGGATATGTAATTTTTAAGCAAATAAAATTTAAAAAAAGTTTGTTCTTTTGTTGGTGGTTGTTTATTTTTAAATTAAAACCAAAATAAAGAGGTAAACATTGCAGTATTTGGTTTTGGGGTTGCTCTTTTTGGATCCACCTAAAGGCCCCCCAAAAAGGGGAAAATTGAATAAAAGGGAACACAAACATTTCTTATTTTATGTCCCCGATTTTTTTATCCTGATTTCACCGCGGGACAGTCATTTTAGGTTGATTTTCTTTTTTTTAACATTATATATATATATTGTTAGTTTAAAATATATATATATTATATATATATATTTATATATATATATATTATATATTATATATACATAACAACACATTTGAAGTATGGGCCCCATTTAAGCAATCTAAAATGTTGCGTGTTGCCAGACACAAACTTTTTCTTTTCATTCCCTTTTAAGTGAAAGGTTAAGGTCAAACAACTCATCATTTGAGAGCTTTGGTACAGGCTCTAACCTAGCAAAACAAGTGAAGAAACCCAAACGAAAGGCCATGCTAGGTATTTGCCATTGAGATTGATTTCGTTCATTTCTGGCGAACGTGAACGCTTCTTGCCAACGGAATGAGATAAAAACTCTTACAAATTTCTACCTGAACGTGCAGCAAAATAGTGAAAGTCATTTACTATTGACATCTCGTGATTATTCTCTTGCTCCCTTCCCGAATCAGTATATTAATCACTCCACCTGTCAGTGAGTAAGTTGTTCAATCTCTACCAGTCTGTCAATCATGCACTGAGTGGACCTTTACCAAGGGCAGATATTGATCAGATGAAGTCAGAAAATGAAAAAAAAAATTATAAAAACAAACATTGAGAGAAGGGGGGAAGAGAGAGGAGAGAGAGAGAGGAGAGAGAGAGGGAGAGGGAAAAAGGGGAAAAGTTTTAGTCGTGGGGGTGTTTGAGGGGAGGGGGGGGGGTGGGGAAAAGGGGGGGGGGAATTTTCAAATTGTCTTTTGATTTTTTTTTTTTTGCTAAATTTTTTTTTTTTTTTGCATTCTTACTTTTTTTGAAAGTTCTCTTTAAGTTTTTCTTTATACATTTAAAAAAAGAATATTAAAATAGGTTTCACATTTTTTTTCCAAAAGGGGTAGGGAGCCATTTTTTCAAAGGGAAGGGAAGATGGGAGGAGAGAGGAGAGGGGAGAGAGAGATGAAGAGAGGAGAGAGGAGAGGAAAAGAGGGGAGAGGTGGAGAGAGAAGAGGGGGAAAAGAAGTAAAAAAGAAAGAAAAAAAGGGGGGACAAAAAAAAAGACGTTTAAAAAACAAACAAATTAAAGGACACAACCAACTAATTTACAAAAGAGTTTGGATATATTGAAAAACAGTGAACCCAAATGGCCTCGCCCTTTCCCTTGGGTGTTAACAACCGGGTCTACTCTGGTTGCCCTGGACTTGGGCTGTTCTAAACCTGCCTGCAAGACCAGCGGGGAATGCGCCCTTACTAGGGGTTTTGACGAACGTAATTTGCGTACTAAAGGGCTTTCTATGCAAAAAAATAGGTGCAAAAGGAGCAAAAAGGGCCAGGCATTGGAGTTTATTGTTAATTCTTTTCTCGTATTTCCCATGTGGGAGCTGACTTTTTTTCATATCATATTGTTCATTTGGGGGTCTTTTTGTCCCTTTAACAATTATTTGGGTTTTTTTTTTTTATAAATTGTTGGATGCTTTCCCAATTGTTTATTCCTACAGTATTTTTTCTTATTGTACCACCAGTGTGTGTGGGAATTTTAAAAAAGTATGGTTGGAAATTTCATCGAGTTTTTGGTTTTATGGACAAAAAAAACCCCCCGACCCCAAAAGATGCGACCGGACCCGGCCCCAGGACGTGCCACACCTCCAACCATTCTGGTTTTTTTGAAATTTGGTTTTTGGTTTACTGTTTTTTGCTTACTTTAAATTTTTTCTGGGTGTTTGATTATTCCTTTTTGTGGAATTTGGCCCGTAATTTTCTTTTTTGATTTCAGGAATATTTGTGCTGTGGTGTGGGTTTTTTTTGTTTTTTGTTTAACCGTTTTTACTGTGGGGCTTGTATATCCCGCCATTTGTTGATTGGGTTTATTAACTGGATGTTAAATAGTTAAGAATTTGTGGACCCCGAGATCTGTGAATGAATACGATAGTTAGATAACGGTGTAAAAACAGTATCCAATTTAAACAATGCTTTTAGTACGTTTAATTGTACAATTTCCCTGAATTATGAGATGTTCAGGGCAAATTAAAGAAAGGGAAAAATTATCCGTTGGGCTTTCCATGACCTTGTATTAAGAATAATTGTTCACCCTTATTTTCAGAACAATAACCAACAACAAGCAACATCTTAATTGTATAGTTTAAATTCTTTTGTGTGAAAAAAAATTGCTAGTTATTTTTTTTCATTAATTGCCAACTAAATATAAGATTTAAAATTTTTTTGAAAAAAAAAAATTTTTATTGTTTTTTTATGGTTTTGTCACTTCTTTCGTCTCCCGGTCGGGGTATCTCTTTTTTTTCAGATAGGTTTGTTCCTAGTTTTATTTATTGGGGCTTAATTTTTTTCCCTTTATCTTTCTTTGATTATGTTTTTTTTATTGGGTTGTGTTTTTCTTAGCATTCTGGGTTTTTTTATCTTAATGATTAGTGTTGTTGGTTGGTTTTGTTTTTTTTTTTTTTTTAGTGTTTTTTTTGTTTATTTGTAAAACAAAAAAAATATACATTATTAAAAGTATACTCCTTTCATTGCTGATTTTACTTGTTCTAAATTGCATTATTCTATTTTTTTTTCATTCCCAAATTTCCCAAAATCCGTTTGTTTACCACCCCCCAAAAACAAAAATTTCTAAAAAAAACAAAAAAATTTTATTCATATATATTTATAAAATTCAAATTTTTTTTTTTATAATTTTTATTTATATTATGTTTTTTTGAAAATTATTTATTTTTCAAGACAAACCAACGAAAACAAACTTAACCCCCACAAAAATTTAACCCAAGATTCACACCAAAACCAAAATTTGGAAAAACCCCATGGACTAAGCACCAAATATGGAAGGGGAAAACAAATAAAAAACGGAAAAAACTAAGCGGCGACACACAAAACAAAACAAAAAAAACACTAAAAAACAATCAATCAAGAATAAAAGGAACAAGGACAAAATTTAAGGTAGGGAAAAATTTTAACAGCTCAAAATTTTTCAGCAGGTGGGTCCGACAACGTTCATTCCCTTTAGGTTTAAACCCCTGGGCAACCTTCAAGTTGTTTTAAGAAAGTTTATGATAGAGCGCTACCCCTTTTGATTTTCGTTTTGGGATTGTTTAGGTTTTGGGAACATACCTTCTGCCAAATTAAGGGTGTTTTTCCCTATCACCGTCTCCAAAAGATGGTTTTTACGTCTTAAAGAGGGCCGCAAAAACAAACCCAAGAACCTTTTAACTACCCACCATAATTTGAATACTTTATTAATTAGCTTTTTATTTTTTTTATAAATTTAATATTTAATTTTAACCCAAACCAAAAACCCCCCAAAAACCAAACCCACGGGTAAAGGGGGAAACAACAAAAAAACATCCAAACCCAAAAACCCATCCAAACATCCTCAACCCCATTAAAATTTCCCTTTTGTTGGGGATTGGCTTTAAGATTCAAATTCCCGGGCAGTCTGAAAAATTTTTTTTCATTTAAGAAGGAAACGTTACTGAAAGTGTCATTGAACGAAACCCCTTAACTTTCAAAACTGGCCCCCCGGTCCGGGCATGGTTTGTTCTTTGGTTGGAGGTTATTTTCTCAAGCTTGTAAATCAAGGGTGTGGAAATACTTTTATCGTTATCGTGGTGTGAGGGGTTTACTTGCATAAGAGTCCAGAAAGAATATAAATTTATTTAAGGTTTGTTTTTTTTTTTACCCAAATGTCTTTAGTGTCCAAGGAGTTGAAATTGTAGATTTCAACTTAGCCAACATGTCTGTGGTGGCAATTACTTTTATGAGAATAGTGAAAGAAAGTTCTTGCTGCCCCTTTTTTCTTTATCTCCTTATTGTTGTCTAGCGCGGAGAGTTAAGGAATTCGGGAGGGTGAAGCATTGAGCACTGGGACGGTGAAGGGGGGAAAGGGAAGGAAGAGGATGAGGAAAAAGTGAAGAGAGTTATTTTGGGGGGGGGATGAGAGAGGGGGGGCCGGTTACAGAAAAAGGCTTATTTGTTGGGATTTTGTTTTGTGGGGGGGATGTTGCGCAAATTGGGGGATGTGTGGGTTTTTATGGTGTCTTGATATATATCTGTACCTTTCTCTTTAGCCGCCTTTCAGAGAGAAAGGATTTTTGGGCAAAAATTTGTGTCAGATCTGTGATTGAAATTTTTCATTTTCAAAAAGAAAGATCAAGAAAGGCCAAAAAAAACCCCCAAAGTCCGCTTCACCAAAAACCCAACAAACCACAACCACCCCCAAAAAAACGCCGGCCGGCAAAAACAAACCCCCAAAGCCCAATTTTTTCCAACCCCCCAACCCCAAAACAAAAAAACATTGGGCCCACAAATCTTACCATTCCCAAATTAAGGGCGAGAGGGGAGATGAAGAGTTCGGACAGTTGATGGGTTGGAGAGTAGGAGGGGGAGGTGATTTTGGGAAAAACAAAAAAAGGCCCAAAGGGGAAAAATTTTAAAAATCCCTTACAACGATCCTTTAAAAAAGGGAATCTTGTGGAAAGAAATTTATTGAGAGAGGAAAATTACTGTTGTTTGGAACATTTTGGACACATCGAATGCCGTATTCACTCGGTTTTTTTTTGGGGTTTTCCCCGTCTTTCATTGTTGGGTTTTAAGCTTTGAGGGTTCAGGAATTGGTTTTGATTGGGACAGGGTTTTTTACTTTGGGAATGAGTACTGGATTTGGGGCCGTGTTTGCTGTCCGTAATATGGTTTTTCAGTGATTGCTTTACAATTGCTGAATGTTAAGGCGTACAGCATTGAAAAATGTTTATCATTGTTCTACCGTGGGGTTTGGAGCTCGGTGTTTTTTTTAAAATGTTGTTTCAGTTTGGGTTATGGGAGGTAAAAGTGGGTAAAAAGGATGTTTTACAAGGTGGGGGCAAACCATGCGGGCCTCAAAACCTTTTAAGAAGGGCGGGCGCCCCCAACAACACAAAAAACCAACCCACACCACCTTTTAACCTAAGGTCCGAAAAGCTCCGGAGCCGCTCGTTTTCCCAAAAATTAATTTTAAGTCTTGGTATTCGCTTTTTTTTACTTTTTTCAACAATTTCTCAAATTTTTTCTTCAGGGGGGTATTGACGTCAAGGGAATTAAC
>CM031620.1:9181832-9204332 GCA_018398815.1 Conus ventricosus | reverse complement strand
ACATATACACATTTTAAGTCTCGGCCCATTTAAACAGCTAAAAATGTTGCAGTGTTGCCATTCACAAACTTTTTCCCCATTCCCATGTAATTGTAAGCGTCTAAGGTAAAAAAACTGATCATTTGAGACTTTGAATATAGGTTCTAACCTATCAGAACAGGTTAGGAGCCAAAACCAGCACTGCATATCAGTTACGTTCCGTTTAGATTGATTTCGTTCGCTTCTGGCGAATGTAAGCAACTTCACTGCCAACTGGAATGTGATCAAAACCTTTATAATGTTGTTCATGCCAAAGCAGTAGAACTACATGAAAGAGGCCTGCAGAGCTTTTACTTCAGAGTGCAGAAAGAATCAGTTAATGTCATTACTATTGATATTTTCGTGATTATTCTCTTGCTTCCTCCCTGAATCAATATAGTAATCACTCCTCCAGCCAATGAGCAAGTTGTTCAATCTCAGCTAGTCTGTCAATCATGCACTGAGTGGATCTCGTACCAGGGGACAGATATTGATCAGATGAAGTAATAACATGAGAAATTACTAGACGCCACCACTTGTCTAGGGGAGAGAGAGAGAGAGAGAGAGAGAGAGAGAGAGAGAGAGAGAGAGAGAGAGAGAGAGAGAGAGAGAGAGAGAGAATCAATGACTCCAGTTGTTCGTTTCATTTAATGGCATAATTTCAGCATTATAACTCAAAGACGATGGTCTTCACGTTTTCTTGTAAATGACGATTACTCAACAAGAGGACATCACCAGTGATACCCCAATGACGTATGAAACAATCTGGGCCATGTTTTACTTCATAATCACAAGAAAACACAGTGACCAAGAAAGAAAGCAGAGAGAGAGGGGGAGAGAAAGAGAGAGAGAGAGAGAGAGAGAGAGGACAGAGAGAGAGAGAGGAGAGAGAGGAGAAGGACAGACAGACAGACAGACAGACAGACAGACAGACAGACACACAGAGACAGAGACAGAGAGAGAAAGAAAGCGATGGATGTAGCAGGGATAAACTAAACGTTTGCTTATTAGAGAGGGCGCGAGGGAAAGAGACAGAGAAAAAGACACACAGAGAGAGGGAGAGCTGTGTGTGTATGCGCGCGCGCGCGCGGGCGTGGGTGTGTGTGTGTGTGTGTGTGTGTGTGTGTGTGTGTGTGTGTGTGTGTGTGTGTGTGTGTGTGCGTGCGTTCGTAAACCAGAGGCTCTATTTCTTGTGTATGTGTGTGGTGTGTGTGTGTGTGTGTGTGTGTGTGTGTGCGTGCGTGCGTGCGTGCGTGCGTGCGTGCGTGCGTACGTGCGTGCGTGCGTGCGTGCGTGCGTGCGCGCGTAAACCAGAGGCGCTATTTCTTGTGTATGTGTGTGTGCGTGTGTGTGTGTGTGTGTGTGTGTGTGTGTGTGTGTGTGTGTGTGGTGGTGTGTGTGTGTGTGTGTGTGTGCAAAAGCCAGGGGTCTTTCTCTATCTCTCTCTCTCTCTCTCTCTCTCTCTCTCTCTCTCTCTCTCTCTCTTCTCTCTCTCTCTCTCTCTCTCTCTCTCTCTCTCTCTCTTTTACAGTGTATGCTGCTATCCAGAAATGTATGAATAAGAAAGGTACAAAACTATATGTTGCTTTCGTTGATTTTAGAAAGGCTTTCGACTCTGTGCGTCATCACAAACTTTTGGAATGTATAAAATAACAAAATGTGAAAGGGAACTTTTTGGTGTCTCTCAAAGCAATGTACAATTCATTATTGTCGTGTGTTCGATCAAATCATGAATTTTCTGAAATGTTTGATTGCCCAATAGGAGAAAGACTAGGATGTGTTTTGAGCCCCACATTATTTTCAATGTTTATTAACCAGTTAGCAACTCACATAGAAGAAAAGGGTAAACATGGTGTGCAGCTGTTATCGGGTATTATGGAGTTATTTATACTATTGTTCGCAGATGATGTTGTACTGCTGTCAACTTCCCCAACTGGTCTACAGAATCAACTGAAATTTTACACACATGTTGCAATAACATGAAGTTATATGTAAATATCGAAAAAACAGAAGTTATGGTATTCAGAAAAGGGGATTCCTGGGAAAGCATGAAAAATGGTTCATGATGGTACAAGACTAGAGGTGGTAAATAGTTATTGTTTATTTAGGGTTTAATTTCACAACTATGATTAGTGCTAGAAAAGGCACAATGCATTTGGCAACAAAAGGAAAGAAAGCCGTTTTTACAGCTGTGCAGGGTTTTCCAAAAGTATAAGGAAATGAGTTCAATTACCTTTTTAAAATTTTTTTATGTAAAGATTCAGCCAATACTATAATACTCATCAGAAGTGTGGGGGTTAAATAGACTGGATCATATAGAAAAAGTACATTTAATGGCATGTAAAAGGTTCATGGGTGTTCCAAGTAGAACTCCTAATAAGATGGTATATGGAGATCTGGGAAGATACCCTCTGTATGTTAATTCTTACGTTGCATGTTTAAGATTTTGGTTTAAATTGTTGCATATGGATGCTGAAAGACTGCCACATAAAGCTTACATGGTGTTGCTTGAATTAGACAGAGCTGGCAAAACTGTTGGGTTTCAAAGGTAAGAGAAACTTTGTGTGAAACGGGATTCAGTATTGTTTGGTTGCAACAAGGAGTTGGTGATGTTAAACAGTTTTTGAATTTGTTTAAAACAAAGAATTGTCGATCCCTTTATTCAAGAGTGGAACGCAACTATCAGAGATCGGGACAGATATAGCACTTACAGAGCATTTAAAACTGTTTTTGAAAAAGAAAGGTGTGTTTGTGACATGGATATCTATTGTTTTCGTGTAGCCATTTCTCAGTTAAGATTTAACGTGCTTCCTCTGAATAATAATGTGCATCGGTACAGTGAATCTGTCGAAGATAAAAATTGTTTATTTTGTGAGGGTCAAGTTGAAAATGAGCATCATTTCTTATTTGATTGTTGCCTGTATATAGACCTTCGAGCTAAATTTCTAAGAGAATCAATGAAAGTGCCTGTAAATGTTCTGTTGAAAGCAACGAGTATGAATCATAGGCACAATGTTTCAAGACATGTGTTCCATGCGATTAACAAAAGAAATAAGGATTTTAGACGAAAATGACTGGCTGATTATTACGGCTCGATAACTTTGATACTTTATTTTGTGCTTCATGATATATAGATCTTCATCATTCACTCATGTAGCGTAGCTTTGTTTGCTAGATACGTTCATTAAGAATTTCTACTACACATTTATGTTTAGAAGAGACTGTCAAGATTGTGGAATGTGAAACTGTGGAATATATTTATCTTTTTCACCTCCTCCCTTCACCCCCCCCCCCCCTCCTCATTCCTTGCTCGCCCCCATCTCCTTGACTCCCTTCCCCAGCCCCACCACTTCCATTTCCATTTGGTACCTCCATGTATTGTGGCCAAAGGCCGACGTACATTAAAATTCTGAGTTCTCTCTCTCTCTCTCTCTCTCTCTCTCTCTTCTCTCTCTCTCTCCTCTCTCTCTCTGTCTCTCTCCTCTCTCTCTCTCTCTCTCTCTTTTTTTTCTCTCTCTCGCGCGCGTGCGCGCGCATGCGCGTGTGTACGTATGTGTGTGGTGTTGTGTGTGTGTGTGTGTGTGTGTGTGTGTGTGTGTGTGTGTGTGTGTGTGTTCCCCTCCATCCCCTTGTGTGAAAGACAGAAAGAGACAAAGTTTTTAAAAAGAAGAAAAAAGAAAAGAAAAGAAAAAACAAACAAACAAACAAAACAAAACAAAAACGAATATAATTCTGCCGGAGAAAAACACATGTACAAATTCCACAACATTGCGTCATGAAGACCTATTCAAAAAGACATAGAGCTAAATGCTTGACCAGTTCTTTGGCAGTTTGGGACACTTTGACAACACAGAGGTCACTGCCAAACTATTTTCGTCCAGTCCACTTCGTGTGGTTCATTAACTCACATCATCAACTGCTGACGGGAAATAACTGGAATGCTGTAGATGAGAAAAACAGGGAGCTGATTCGCCATAAATGATAACCTGTGAGCTACATGCGACGTGCCTTTTTGCCGTTTCCTGTCTCGTTAATCACGGTTTTGTCCAGGGGGCTTGAAGCCATCATTTCCGTTTAGCCCTGGATGTGAATGCTGGCGCATGAATCAGCTATATGCTCAATAACCTGTGCACACACAAGCTCTTCCATACTGGAAGTTTTCAGTTACTTTTTTTTTTCTCATTACAAAATAATCAGTTCATTTGGGGTTATCTGCAGTTAAATAGATGGGTAGATGAAGGCAGTTTAAAACAAGAGAGCTGTTCGGCAAACTGCTTTATTCTATAGAGCGTGCACACACACACACACATACACACACCCACCCACACACACACACACACACACACACACACACACACAACACACACACACACACACACACACACACACACACACATTTTAAGTATAGGCCCATTACGCAGCTCACAATGTTGCACAAACATTTTTTTCATTCCTATGTAAGTGATAGTGCCTTTGGTCCAACAACTGATCATTCAAAATTTTGAGTGCAGACTCTTATCTATAAGAACAGTCATCAATCTGAACAAGCATGCTATGTTAGTTATTTCTGTTGAGATGATTGTGTTCATTTCTGTCGAATGTAAATAGCTCCTTTGCAATCTCAAATGTGATCAATACCCTTTTGATGTCGTTCCTACCTAAACGATGGAACTACGTATAAAAGAGGATTGTCATAGCCTTAACTAGAGTGCAAAAAGAATCGGTTAACGTCATTACTATTGACATTGTCATTATTATTCTCTTGCTGCCTCCCTGAATCAATGAATCAATCACTCCACCAGTCCGCTAGTAAGTTGTTCAATCACTACCAGTCTGTCGATCATGCACTGAGTGGACCTTATATCAGAGGGACAGATATTGATCAGATGAAGTGAGAACATGAGAAATGACTATATGCAACACTTTGTTGAGGAGAGAGAGAGAGAGAGAGAGAGAGGAGAGGGGAGAGAGGAGAGAGAAGAGAGAGAGAGAGAGAGAGAGAGAGAGAGAGAGAGAGAGAGAGAGAGAGAGAGACTCTGTTGCTGTCATGAGGGGAAAGAAACGCTCAAATGATGTTATGAAGGGGGGGGGGGGGGGGGGAGTAGAGAAGTGACTCAAGTGATGACTGGTTGTTTTTATGGCATAATCTTAGCGTTATATTTAAAACGCTTAACGTTTTCTTTAAGATTAGCAGTACGTGAACGTAAAAAGAAATCATGTGATTTCTAAATCATGTTTGTCAGAGTTGAGCCATATTTTACTTAATAATCACAAGTGAACACAGTTAGAATCATAGTCACAGGTGAACACAGCTAGAATCACAATTTTTACAAAGGGACCAGTAAAGCATGGAGAGAGAGGGGGCGGAGGAGAGAGGGACTGAGGGAGGGAGGGAAGGAGAGGGAGGGAGAGAGAGTACAGATAGAGAGAGTGTGTGAAAAACAAAGAAAAAAAAAAGAAGAAAGAAAGTAAACGAATATACACAGGGACACAAGAGACACACCAATTCCTCAAAATTGCGTCATGTGGACAATATACTGAAAAAGGCACTGAACTAAATGCTACACTGTCACCTTGACAATCCCAGACGCATTAAAGACGGAGACAATAGGGCAGCCATTTTAGGCCTGCCCTGTCATCTTGATGTGGCTCGTTAACTCACATCCTCAGTGGTGATAGGAAATGAGTGAGAATTCTGCGGATGAGAGCTGGGGAGCTGAGTCGCCATAAATAATAACCTGCGAGCTAAACATGGCACGTGCCATTTTGTCGTTTCCTGTCTCATTAATCATGGTTTTGTCCAGAGGGGTTGAAGGCATCATTTCCGTCTGGCCCCGGACTTCAATGTGGTGCATAAATCACCCACGTGCTCACACGTGGAGCGCCAACAAGCTCATAGGTACCTGGAAATTTTCAGTTAACTTTCTTTTTTTTTTCTCATTCAGTTCATTTGGGGATATCTGGCGGTCAGAATAAGTGGATAGAAAGCGACAGATTGAGAACAAAAAAAGAGTCTACAATTATATGTGTGTGTGTGTGTGTGTGTGTGTGTGTGTGTGTGTGTGTGTGTGTGTGTGTGTGTGTGTGTGTGTCCCCCTGTCTCCCCATATGGAGAAGACAAAAAGAGACAAAGTTTTAAGAAAATAAGAATAAAACATGAAAAAAAAGCAAATATATGCAGGGACACAACACATGTACCAATTCCACAACATTGTGTTGCGAGGACATGTTGAAAAAGGCATTAAACTTAATGCTTCACCGGTCCCTTGGACTTTGGAACACTTTGATGACACAGAGGACACGGCAGTCATTTTGCACCTGCCCTGTCCTCTTCATGTGGTTCGTTAACTCAATGATCAATGGTCGACAGGAAATGAGTGGGAACTCCGCACATGAAAGCTGGGGAGCTGATTCTCCGTAAATAATCCCCCGTGACGTGCCGTTTCGCCTTTCCTGTCTCGTTAATCATGGTTTTGTCCAGAGGGGTTGAAACTATCATTTTCGTTTGGCCCTGGACGTGAATGATGCTGGAAAAATCACCCACATGCTCATAAGTTGAGCACTAACAAGCTCATTCATTGAGAGTTTTCGATGAATTTTTTTCCCCACATTGCAAAATGTTCAGGTCAATTGGGGATATCTGGCAGTTAGAATAGAGGCGTGAAAAGTGACAGACTTAAAACAAAGAGTCTGGAGTTATAGGGTGAGAGAGAAAAAAAAACGATTAAGTGATTTTTAAGAGGGGGGGGGGGGGGGGGGGGGCTACAGGATCAATGGCTCCAGTTGTTCTTTTTATTTAATGGCATGATTTCAACATTATATTTTTTTTTTAAATTGCTGGTCTTCACGTTTTCTTTTAAACGACGAATATACAACATACATATACCCAGTGATACCCTGATGACGTGAGGAATTTGTGCCACGTTTTTCTTCACAAACACAAGTAAACACAGAATCAGAATTTTTACAAAGTGACCAAGGGAGAGAGAGAGAGAGAGACAGACAGACAGACAGACAGACAGAAGGACAGAGAGACAGGTAGCAAGGGCACACTCATTGTTTGCTTGTTAGAGAGGGAGGGAGGGAGGGAAGGAGAGGCTTGTGTGTGTGTGTGTGTGTGTGTGTGTGTGTGTGTGTGTGTGTGTGTGTGTGTGTGTGTGTGTGTGGGGGTGTGTGTGTGTGTGTGTGTGGTCGTGTGTGTGTGTAGTAGTGTGATGTGTGTAGTGTGTGTGTGAGTGCCTTCATCCCTATACAAACAAAAAAGAAACGTTAAAAAGAAGATAGGAGAAAAAACAAACGAAATATAGCAGGAACACGACATTAATTCCACAAACGTGCGTTGTAGAGACATATTGGAAAAGGTATTGAACTGAATGCTACACCAGTCCCTTGGCGGTTTAGGACGTTTTTGATGATGCAGAGGACAGGGCAGCTATTCCCTGTCGTCTTCATGTGGTTCATTGACTCACATCATCAACGGCTGACGGGAATGAGTGGGAATTCTGTGGATGACAACTGGGGGGAGCTGATTCGCCAGAAATAATAACCTGTGAGCTACTTGGGACGTGCTGTTTCGCCGTTTCCTTCCTCGTTAATCACGGTTTTGTCCGGAGAGGTTGAAGCCATCATTTCCGTTTGGCCCAGAACGTGAATGCTGGTGCATGAACACCCGCATGCTCTCAAGTTAAGCACTAACAAGCTCATTTATACCTGGAGACTTTTCAATTACCTTTTTTGTTTTAATCATTGCAAACTGTTCCGTTCACACGAGGTTGGCTGGTGGTTCAAATAGATGGGCAGAAAGAGACAAATTTAGAAGAGTCTGTAGTGTTAGGGTGATGGAGATTTGGGAGTGAGAATAGAATGGAATTTGGCAGGAGCAAACATTCAATTAAGTTTAGACAAAGGGGTGGAATGTTTTCATTTTGTTGTTGTTGTTGTTTGTCTGTATTTTCGCTACTATTCTGTGTGCTACCCTTGCCTGACAAGATTGTTATCTATCACCATGTGTTTCATGTTGAACAGAGAGTGTTTGGGAAGGTTGAGATGTCGGTGTGACCAGTGTTAATAGCAACCCTACTGTCTGATCTGTGCATGCAGAAACGTCTTCTGCAGGAATTTTGGTTTCACCAGTGTTCTTAGAATGTGTACAAAATTCACAGAGCAAACTACAGTTGATGTGGCGTGTGGTGATGTGTATTGAACTATTCACAGAGCATAAGACAGATGATGAGCTTGTCAGTTAGTGTGGTGGGGTTATAGTCAAACATTTGGGTTTGGTGGCAATTGAGGGTAGTGGATTCTGAAATAATGCAGTTAATAAAACGTCTGAGAAAAGCAGTTTGGACCGTCAGGATTCGTTCAACGAAAAGAGAGCTGAGGGCATGAGAATATCTTTGAGAGAATGTTTATTCTTTGTTTGTTTGTTGTTGTTTTTTCAAAAGGGTGAGGTACGGCCTGTTTATGTCTGATACATGTGAACGCTGTCTGTTGTCATTCTTTAAGCCATGGTCGTAGGGGAGGTTCAGCAGTAACGATTTCATGCGTTCTGTTGTGGGAAAGTTTGTGTTTGTATTTCAGAGTGCTTGATCTGTTGAGGGATTTTTTTTAAAATTAAGTGAGGCATGTAGAGTATGAAAAGTTCGTGGCCTCTGAATGTTAAGAAGGAACATCGGATCTGAGAGGTCACCTGGGTCACTTATATACACCAACACGTTCGCTGAGGATACAAAACAAAACACAGTGAACTCATGGACTCTCATAAATGGGGTGTTTACAGGCAAGCCCGCGTTGCATAACATGTTTCAGATTTTAACTGCATCCTGCTGTCACAGAATTGTGCAATACCAATGTGCTCACGCTTCTTTTTGTGGAGCTGCAAAGATGTCCGTGAAGAATTTGGCCTATCCTCATGAACTGATCTTTTACCACGTGATATTCGTTTGCTCCACATTTGTTGTGCGGACACTGAAGATATCTTGACAAAGCTTCATTGTCCTCTCTCTCTCTCTCTCTCTCTCTCTCTCTCTCTCTCTCTCTCTCTCTCTCTGACAGAGTTAGTGTATATAAGACTTTTTCCACAATAGCAATAGATAAAATGCATTTAACGTTAAATCTAGATAGACATTTCAAGATTATTACAAACAAGATTCAGATGGGTATTTCAGTTATTGCTGTACATAGATGTCAATACAAACAACATACCCCTGTTGATTTGATTTGTCCATTGTGTAAAGAAGAGAAAGAAGATGAAGTGCATTTTGTTCTGTGCTGTCCTTTACTAAACGAAATAAGAGAACGTATATGTTTGAAATACCCCGTTTCAGTCTTCGATAGTTTATTTAGCTTCAATGACGAACAAGAATCTGTCCATTTCATTTCAAGTTATCGTTCCCTGTTTTACAGTTGTCAGTCGATAAATTTTTTTTCCTGAAAAAGGCAAAAACATTTTGGATAGTGCTTTAAAAGTTCTGTGGGGGGAAAAAATAAAAAAGGACAAAACGGGGGAAAAACAGAGAGAAAGGAGAGAAAGCACATAATAATTTATTATCACCCACGTAAAAAAATTGACTACATTCCATTGTAAGTCCAGCACCCGAATAGTATTTCATGTCTTCCCCCATTTAGACCTTTTTTAAAAGCGACACTGCCTGACCCACCCTGTTTTTTAGCGGACTGGACAGACGGAAGAGCAGAAAACACTGAATTTTTTTTTGGCCCACCCCGGTTCAAATGCGGGGATTCGTTTACTCTCATCTTCACTCCAGCCGGAAATGCGGGCTTGTCTGCGAATGAAGGTGGTCGGCGGTTTGCCCCCCAAAAGAAACCAAGCTCAGGGGACGGCCATTCGTGATTTTGTGTGTCGAAATTGTCGTTTCGGGGAGCCACCACAAGTAATAGTCAGGCCGAAAATTAAAAGCAAATGGTTCTAATATTTTCTAGCAAAAAATCTTCTCGATCTTTAATCAATTTTTAAAAGTTTTCTTAACAATGTTGTAAAACCCAATTTATTGTTTCTTTTTTAAAACCCTTGTTTGAGTCCGGGTTTAGTTGTCCTTTCACAAAATTCTCAAATTTAAAGGGCCCTTTCCCCTTTTGAGAAATGAGGTAAAGAGTCAGGGGGAAAATTTGAAAAGAAAAGATGGCCTATGAGACGAAATCGGGTTTTTTGACAACCAAATGGGACTGCTTTTTGCTGCACGCTAGTGAACATATCTGGTTTAAGCCAGGAAATCGTCGCAAAGGGGGAGAAATTTGATGAAAGTAAAAAGGGGAATAAAGAGAGAAGAGAGAGGAGAAGAGAGAGAGATAGAGAGAGAGGAAGAGAGAAGAGAGAGAGAGAGGGGGGGAAGGGGGGAAAGGGGAGGGGGGGGGAAAGAGGGAGAGAGAGAGAGAGAGGAGAGAGAGAGAGAGAGAGAGGAGAGAGAGGTGCATAAAAAATTTTTTATCATCCATGTAAAGAAATAAATAAAATTTAAAAATTGCACATTCCAACCACGAATAAAATTCTATGCATTCCAGCGTTTAGACCCCTCTTTGAATCAACACTGCGCAAACCATCTTTTTTTTTTTAGCAAAGGGAAAAAACCCAAAAAATGCAGACAGCACGAAGCTTTTTTATCCTCCCCCAGCCCAAATAACCGAACGGGTTAATTCATATCCTCACACGCGGAAATGGGGTGGCGTTTTGGGAAATAAAGAGTGTCAGGGGTTTGCCCAGAAAGATACCCCCCAGCTCATAGGAACTCCCTATTCATGATTTTTGTGCGTGTTAAGTGTTGGGGGAGCCACCCGCGAGCTAAGGGTCAGGCAGGAAAATTGATGCAACGGTTTGCTCAAATTTTCCTGGAAGGATTTTAATCCTTTCTTTTCATTGTTGATCTTTAAAGTGTTTCAAAACCCAAACAACTTCTCCTCTGCATTAGAGCCGTCTCGAGTTTTTTTGAAAACCTCGGGTTTCAAATTCACTAATTTTTCTGCATTGTAAAGGGCCTTTCCCTGTTGACCGTAATGGATAAAGCCAGAGCGGAAATGTGATAGAAAAGGGTCCTCTGAAAGGGAATCGGGGTTTTGACCAATCAGAGGAGATCGTTATTGCTGCATGTTAGTGAATCACTCTTTTGTTTATGCCTTGAATCTCACCAAGTTGAGAAAAAGTGATGAAAATACAAGTAGGAAGAGAGAGAGAAGAGGAGAAAAGGAGAGGAGAGAGAGAAAGACGTACATCATAATTTTCTTGTCTCCATGAAAAAGAAATGATACATTTTCCATTGTACAATCCGCACAGTTGAAAAGTATTCCATATAATTTCACATTTAGGCCTTTGAAAAACAAACGCTGCCTGCCAAACCCTTTATTTTTAAGCAGAACAGCCACACCGGAGATCCAGTGAACTGTTGGGTCCACCCCGGTCTAATATGGGGGTGTTTTCACACCCTCACCAGATGCAGCGGAAATGCGTGGCGTGTCGGGGAATGAAGATGGGTCGGCTGTTTGTCCAAAAAGATAACCCCGCTCATGGGGAAGTGCCTATTCGCTGATTTTGTGCGCCGTTAATCTTTCGTTTCAGGGAAACCATGCACAAGCTAAGGGGTTTCCGGCCAGAAAATTGATGCAAATGGTTTAAGTTTTTTCCAGAAGAAAATTTTCCCTCGATCTTTTAATCCAACTTTTTATTTCTGATCATTAATGTTGTAAATCAAAAACACTTCTGCTCTGTTTTCAAAGCCTCTCGATTGTGAGATATTGTGTCCCCTCTCAAAATATTTGAAAATTTGTCGAGGCCTTTTTTGCTGTCAAAAGCGAGATAAGGTGCAAGCAGAAACCATGAAAGGAAAGTGTTTCTGATGATAAAAGAAACGTCTTGATCATCCGAATGGGTCCTTTTTTGGCAGATAGCAGTCACTTCTTGTTTATGCCGGAATCCCTGCAAAGTTTGGAAAAAACTGGGCCTTCAAAAGGATTATGTTCAAAGTAGTTTGCCAGTATTAGTGATTTCTCTCAAACGAACTTCAGATTTTCACTTCAGGGATTTCCAGCCTGAACTGAAAAAGCGGCACCCTGAGAGTGAAAAGCTGGACGGAATTTTGAGGCCTGAAGTTAAACCGCACAAATTTTGTGGGCTTGACGGGCGATTTTTGGGTTACAGGGTGACCTCTTGTGCTGGGCCCATATCATTTGGCGTTTTTCACTTCGAAATCCTTGACTCATGATGTCTGTTGGGGTAATCAGACATGGCAGAGGAAGGATTTCGAAGTGAACAGCAGAATGATATTGGGCCACAAAGAGGTCAGCCCGAACTCAAAGTCGCGAACTATACGTTCCCACTGATTTTTAAAGGCAGAGTTGAGAAACCATGGAGAAATGGGGGTAATGATGCCGCGGGTTTTGATACAGTAATTAAAATAAACGATCATTCGTGAACAAATTGTCTAAAAAATTTTACATGGTTATTCAACGCTGAAACGAACTGATGAATCCATAGCAGAAAAAGCTGTTACGAATGCACTTTGTCGTACAGTGCTGCAAACAACCGATGCATTCATGGAAGAAGAGTCGTCTACATTAATACGTTTTATACATGAATGAACATTTAGATAAAAAAAAAACAATGTTGTTTACCGGAATGCGTTTGCTTCATGCAATACTCAGAAAAAACTGACAACACATGACAGAAGGGTTGTCAACACATATTTGTATCATACAATCTCCGATCCTTCATAAAACAAGAGTTGCTCGTGAAATGTGTTTGCTCCATACAATGTTGAATATAACTGGTGCATTGATTAAAGCAGACTTATCTAAATGATACATTTGTATAAAACAGTGGTAAAAGTAACTGACACACTCATGGAGAAAATCCATGGGGAAAAAAACTTTTCTTATAAAGCATTGAACAGAACTGACAAATTTGCAGAAGAAGTGTTGTCTACAGAAATACGCCTCGAAACATGCAAAAAAGATTTTTTAAAATTGACACGTTCATAGAAGAAGAGTAGTCCACAAAAGTGCTCATAATACACGTAACAATCAGACCAAAAAGCCATCTCATAAAAGATTTGCATTAAAAATGTATTTGTATCATAAAATGTCCTAAACGATTGACACACTCGTCGAAAAAAAGGCTATGAAAATAAAAATAATAAAATAATAATAATGTATAATACTTATATAGGCTTTCTTGTTGTACAACTCAATGCGCTTTCATCCCCCATTTGCACTTATTCATACAAAATTCATGCACACAGCAAAAAGAAAAACACAATGGCAGGGCGCACCTACATGCATAAACTGCCTCACCGAACTAGTTGTGGAGAAATTTAGGAGAGATCTAGTCATCTACAGAAGAGAATAGGCCTTTTTGAAGAGGTAAGTTTTGAGCTGAGATTTAAAAAGAAGAAAGAGTAGGCTGATTACGAAAGTTCTTCAGGGGGGGAGTTCCCAAATTTGAAGGTGATCTAAAACTGAAGGCTCATTCGCCAACAGATTTCAGAGAACGCTTGGAGTAAAAAACGCATTAATCAAAACAGCAATGATTATATTTGTATCAAACAACATTAAAATTATCTGGGCCCATTCACAATGAAAGAATGGTATGCCTGAAATCATACTACATCACACAATTCTGAAACTGGCTATGCAGTCATCAAAACAAGTGTACAATATGAATCCGTAAAAAACAAAACAGGAAAAACAGAGAGAGAGAGAGAGGGGAGGAGAGAAGGAGAGAGAGGAGAGAGAGAGAGAGAGAGAGAGAGACCCGACAGACAGGGCAGACAGACAGGGGACACAGAGAGAGAGAGAGAGAGAGAGAGAGGAGAGAGGAGAGAGAGAGAGAGAGAGAGAGAGATGAGAGAGAGGGGAGAGAGGGGGGGGGGGGGGAAAACACAGAGATGCAGGCAAAGTGTCCTTTTCACTCGGATATTGTTCTGGCGCTGTCACCGGTCAGTGTTATTGCGTATCGTTTGGTTTGCTCCAGAGTGGTTTTACCCGCATCGAGGTATTCATGGCCTCTGACATGGTCGTTCAATATGTTTGCTCTGGTGTGTGTGTGTGTGTGTGTGTGTGTGTTGTGTGTGTGTTTTGTGTGTGTGTGTGTGTGTGTGTGTGAAGCAGACGGACAGACACACACACGCACACACGCAGAGAGAGAGAGAGAGAGAGGAGAGAGAGGGGAGAGGGGGAGGGAGAGAGAGAGAGAGAGAGAGAGAGAGAGAGAGAGAGGTGAAGAGAGGAGGATAGAGAGAGAGGAGAGAGAGAGGCAAGCAGATAGATGGAGAGACAGACAGACCAAACGGAAAGAACAAGAAAGAGACACACAACACACACAACAGGGGGGAGAGAGAGAGAGAGAGAGAGAGAGAGAGAGGGGGAGAGAGAGAAGAGGGGAGAGGAGGGGAGGAGGGGAGAGGGAGAGAGATGGTTCTTTGCGAGACGGGCGATGCTGTCAGTGACCGTGATACTGTAAATCAGCATTCAGGGAAAACCGTTAGGGGTACGAAGCCAAAGGTCAAAATGCAGACGGACGACTGCATGTGACAGTAACACCAGTGGGCCAGTCACCTGCTGTCTGCTTTCAGGCGTGACGCTTCTGTTCAGACTTGCAGGCGCCACTATGACAGTCGAAATGCTCCCGTGTGGACAGCGTTCCGAAGAGCGGCATTTGGTAAGTCTCTCCCAGTCAGTCTGAGGAATACACCGCACGCTTCCAAGACCCTTCGGGCGGTCTAGAAGCTATTCTTTCTCTCTTTTCTTTCGCGTTTCGGCCATGTGATCCTTATTCCGTTAGTCGGTTCCGATTTAGCGTTCGAAGAGAGGTTTAAAGGGAAGTAATGTTGCTTAAGCCAGCCGACCGCAAAGGGGCTATCAGGCTGTCCCACGTGGGAACACACACACAAAACACACCACATAACACACACAAACACATCATTCACACATTCTTTAAAATACAACTTTAAAACGCACCAGAACTTCGTTAAAATCTTTCTTCCGTAAATCTTAGATCAGATGAAAAATGTTAATCTCTTTTAAAATTCAAAGATCCACCTCAGGTTGGACATCTCTGAACAAAGTTTTCATGGATTGCGTAGGAAAGAAAACTGGGTCAGCGTTTTCAGCTGTTTATAGTACAGTAATGAGTTCCCACCATTGGCAAGGGAGGTCATGACGATCGCCCCACACCTCGCTTCTTGCTTGCTGCAAGAAGCCCCCGCCCTGCAAGTCTGCCCCCCTTCCTTTTCCATTCGAAAAATGAGGTCAAGGTGCATGTCCTACAGGAATGATGGCGTCTTGAGAGTGTTGCTCAATCACTTGACCAACACTACAGGGTCTGTATCTGCGGGCCTGGTTGACGCCGGGATATGTTATGAAAGGAAGCGTAGAGTACACCCGTCATCAGTCTCAGGTCAGAATGGAAATCCTAGCATCATCTAATCATCCTCATCCTCATCATCGCATTTAAAAAAAAGTAAACAGATTCTGTGCCTTCATGCCATGCTCTCACGGTGACCTAGTTTTGATGCCTCCATACATCTGTTAGGGCTTTGTTTAATTTGTCGGGTTCACTGGGTAGGAAGTACAAGGGTGACTGTCCTTGGACGACATGGTGGACCTCCGGGGACAGAGGCTCACCCCTTCAGCTCATGACTAAGCGTTTTTTGTAGGCCCCCACGAACTTCAAACCCAAGTGACATCGCAGCAGTGCAGTGTTTTCCCTGGTGGTTACCTGCTGACGTCTTGACATGAACTAACTACTCCCTGTGGATGCCGGTGCCGGGGCCTGTGGGTGACGGGCCAGGCTGTGGCTGTGGACGAGGGTGTCGAAATGACGGGGTGGGGCGGATGCAAACGCCACGGGAGGTGGCCCTGAAGATAGGACCCAAACAAAAATTAGATCCCCTGCAACAGGACGTTTTTTTTCCGATACTATTTTCCTCTCAATCCACTTTAAAAACATCATTCTTTTCTGGACACAGGGGAAACCGAAAAAGGCAATTCACAGGCCCCGTTGAGAAGAGAGTTTGGCGGACAAATGATCTAAGAAGTTGCCATTGAAAATTTAACATCTGTGACTGTGGCTCGCAATTTACAGGCCGTTGACGAAGGCGGAACGTTTTATCATTTAGCAGAGGACGTACAATGGGGTAAACACGTGTATGAGCTGGGGAATGGGTAGGATGGGTGGGAGGGGGGAGGTGGGGACGTAAGAAGATAAGGAGAAGGGGGAGGAGGGATTATCTGGGAAAGAGGGAAAGGTGGTGGTGGATGGGGTGGGATGGAACTTTACTTGGGGTAAGTTTCCGCTGGTGGTGGTGGTGGTAGTGGTTGTGTGTGTGCGTGTGTGTGTGTGTGTGTAGTGTGTGTGTGTGTGTGTGTGTGTGTGTGTGTGTGTGTGTGTGGTGTAAGAGAGAGAGAGAGAGGAGAGAGAGAGAGAGAATTCTTGTGTGTGTGTGTGTGTGTGTGTGTGTGTGTGTGTGTGTGTGTGTGTGTGTGTGTGTGTGTGTGTGTTGTGTGTGTGTGTGAGAGAGAGAGAGAGAGAGTGAGAGAGAGACTACTTGTGTGTGTGTGTGTGTGTGTGTGTGTGTGTGTGTGTGTGTGTGTGTGTGTGAGTGTGTGTGTGTGTGTGTGTGTGTGTGTGTGTGTGTGTGTGTGTGTGTGTGTGTGTGCGCGTGCGCGTGTGTGTATGTGTGCACGCGGGCGCGCTCGCGCTTGCATGCATGTGTGTATGAATAATGCATGCGTTCACTCACGGGAATTCTCGTTTGAAATGCCATCCGAAGGGTTTGGATGTTGTTGGAGTCTGCCCAAATATTGACACCGGCGAGGAATGCTTCCCTAATCTTTTTGCCTTTTAGCGGGATTTGAACTCACTATCCCAGAAACTAGACAAAAGCGTTTTACCCACTCGGCCATCCAGTCTCCAGCTATCAGCTTTTGCAATGTGTCAGGGGCAACATCTTAATAATACAAATTAAACAAATGATTTGAAGTGATATTTTCTTTGGCGAGCAATAAGAATTCGGTCAACGCGTATGGTAAAGAAGAATTCATATCTGTATTTTTTTTTCTCAGATAAATGAAATAGTTCTTTTATCGTGTACTATTTGTTCTTTTTTATTTAATATTTTTGGTCTGAAACCCTCCTACATTTGTATTGAGATCAGTAGGCGATATTTGGTTTCGCGCCCCTAAGATTTATTATTAGTTTGTTTGTCTTTTGTCCGTTGAACAAGATTTCACTGACACGCGTCAAGGCAAATTTAACGCAACTTATTTTGCGTCTATCGTTCTTCGCGTACATTTCAATCTTCCGACCGACAAAATGCCGAACTTCCAAGACGCAAAACGAAGTGAGAAAGATACACCCTAAGGCGCGAGGACTTAGAGACGAAGTGAGAAAGATACACCCTAAGGCGCGAGGACTTAGAGACGAAGTGAGAAAGATACACCCTAAGGCGCGAGGACTTAGAGACGAAGTGAGAAAGATACACCCTAAGGCGCGAGGACTTAGAGACCTACTGTCCTCAACTGCCGAACAAACCAGCTTGGAGCAATCCTGCACCACCTTTGGAAGTCTGCGCTGTGTCCACATAGGGTGCAGGCACGACTAGGACTTTCTACTAAGACGTCAAGGGATATATAATTGCTCCCTGGCACATGCCATTGTGTAACTGTAATGCAGTTTTAGTTGCCGTACCATCCGTCTGGAACTCTCTGCCATCCAGTCGGAGCAAAATCTCATCTCTGCCGGATTTAGAAAGAAAAAAAAAGTAAAAGAACGAAGGAAGGAAAGAAAGAAAGAGAGAAGGAGGGAAGGAAGGAAAGAAAGAGAAAAGAAAGAAAGAAAAAAGAACCAGCCGCCGTGGCGAAGTGGTTAGCGTCGCGGACTCCCGGCTGGGAGGTCGTGGGTTCGAATCCCATCAGAGTCATGTGGGTTTTTTCTGCTCCGACCGGCTCCTACCCAGAGTTGAGTTTGCTGCGGACTCAGTTGGGAACACTGGGACCACACAGTCGAGTTTCACCCACTTAATGGATGCGTTTCTGAGAGTGTTGCTCAAATTTCCTGACCAACACTGCAGGTGTCTGTATCTTTTCGGGCCTGGTTGACGCCGGATATATTATAAAAGGAAGCGTAAGTACAGCCCTGTCATGTAGTCTCAGACCGAAATGGAAATCCTAGCATCATCTTAATCATCCTCATTACCATTGATCAGCATTAAAAAAAAATGTCTCAAGTTCTGTGGCCCTTCATGCCTGCTCTCATGGGCCCTCAATTTCGATGTGCTCTCCACGTCTGTGGCCTTGGTTTGCTGCCGTCGGGGTCACCGGTATCGGCGAGTCCATGGGGGCTGGTCGTTGGATCGACGTGGTGGCGCCCTCCGGAGGGAGAGCTCACTACACGCCGGCTCCGCGACTAAGCAATTATTGTCGTCAGTAGGGGCTTAGTAGGTGGTGTCCTGCGTATGTTAGATCAGAACAGGCGCCACTGAACACCACCGAAGTGACTCGGCAGCAGTGCAGTGTCTCCTCCGGTGGTTGCCTCTTGACGACTTGGCATTGACTGCTCCCTGTGGATTGCTGGTGCCGGGGCTGCGGCGGGGCCGGCCGGGCTATGGCTGTGGACGGGGTGTCGGAATGAGCGGCGTGGGTGCACTGCCTCTGAGTGGCGCAGAGGTTGGGACAGCAAAAAAGAAAAAGAAAAGAAAAAATAAAAATAAAAAAAAGAAAGAAAAAAGAGAAAAGAAAAGGAAAAAAAAACCACAAGAAAAGAAAAGAAAGAAAAATACAGGCTTAAGAGATGCTTGTTTTGACAAGTATTCCCCTGCTGTAAATTGTAAGCAGTTTGTTTGTGTGTGTGTGTTTTGTGAGGTGAGGTGGTGGTGTGGTGGTGGTGGTGGTGTTAAGAGATAGGTCTCTTGACAAGCATATCCCCTGATATATATTGTAAGCTGTACGTATGGGGCAGGGAGGGGGGAAGGGTAGTAGATACATGTCTTAACAAGAATTTTCCGGATGTATATTATAAACTGTGTGGGGTTGGTTGTGGTAAGAGATATATGTCTTGACAAGCACTTCCCTGATGCATATTGTAAGCTGTATGTAGTGTTGTGTGGGGGGGGGGGGGGGGGGGGGAGGGGGGAGGGGCAGCGGGGGGGGGGGGGGGGGGGGGGGTAAGAGATATACGTCTTGACAATAATTCCCCTGATGTATATTATAAGCTGTATGTATTGTGTAAGGGTTCAAGAGATATACGTCTTGACAAGAATTCCCCTAATGTTTACGTAAGCTGTATGTGTTAGTGGGGGTGGGGGGGGGGGGGGGGGGGGGGGGGGGGGGGAAATAGCCCTGACAAGGTCCCTAATATGTATTGGGGAGGTATGATTTGGTGGGGAGGAGGGTTGTGGGTAGGATGGAATTATTTGTGCCTTGCTGTGGGGTGAGGAGAGAAGTGAGGAGTCGAGTAGTGATTCCAGGTATGTGATTTAACCTGTGAATGGTAAAAGTAAGCGATTGTGGGTATGTGATTTAAACCTGTGAATGGTAAAAGTAAGCGATTGTGGGTATGTGATTTAACCTGTTGAATGGTAAAAGTAAGCGATTGTGGGTATGTGAATTTAACCTGGAATGGTAAAAGTAAGCGATTGTGGGTATGTGATTTAACCTGTGAATGGTAAAAGTAAGTGATTCTGGGTATGTGATTTATCCTGAGAATGGTAAAAGAAACTGATTCTGGGTATGTGATTTAACCTATGAATGGTAAAACACGGACAAAGCACTAACTTGCTAATGCAATACATAATTTAACTGATTGTCTTTCAGAAGCATTTGAATAAAAGATAAAAGACAGGACGATAATAATGCAAAAGTTGATGTTAAAGTGTCTTAGTTTACTACAGAATGGAACTTTATACATCTATGTTTCTCATTGTATGAAGATACATTTGTCAAATCATCGATTGAAAGAGTGAGTCGAAATGCTTTATACTCCATGCCCATTTGCACATACTTTTTTCTCCCTTTGCAACAAAGGTTCTCATTTCCTTTTTGAAACCTTTTACATAAACAATATAATACAGCATTCAATGCATTCACGCATTTGCACGTACTTTGTCTTCGCCACCAGTCTTTTACTTAAAACTTGATAGACGTCTTGTTACTGTCAATGTTATAGGTTTTGTTTTATCATTGTGATTACTATTATTGCTCTTTAGGGTGTTATCATTTTCAAGGTTATGATAATAT
This sequence comes from Conus ventricosus, assembly GCA_018398815.1. Classification (NCBI taxonomy): domain Eukaryota; kingdom Metazoa; phylum Mollusca; class Gastropoda; order Neogastropoda; family Conidae; genus Conus; species Conus ventricosus. The sequence goes on along the minus strand of CM031620.1, from coordinate 9,184,073 downwards.
TTGATTCTCCATAACTATTGACCCCCCCTTCCCCCCTCCCCCCACCCCCCTTTGTTCCCCACCCACTCGCTTTTTCCTTCTCCCCTCTTTCTTTGTTTTCTTCGTTGATGTGCTCGTGTTACAATTTACTTGTCAAAATATGCAATGAAATGTTTTGTTACAACAACAAAAAAAACACCCTTTGCTAATGCAAGATATTGAGCCTTATAAACACTATTCATTGTTCTCTGTGTGTTGTGGCTTGTGACTCTGTTTACATGTAGGCTTATTTTTAGGATTGGCCATTTATGTGTATTTGTGTTATCACGAAGTTCAATACACGCGTGCGCTTTCTTGTTATCCTTTCTTATCCCTTCTTGTATTGTTATATCATCATGCACATAATTTAGCCTGGCAAAGACAGGAGGAAAGAAATTGCTGTGCCTAAAATCTCAGTATTTATTTGAATGAAGATATTTTTGACGTCTGTCTGCCTGTCTGTCTGTCTGTCAGTCTGCCTATCTGTCTGTCTGTCTGCCTATATGTCTGTCTGTATCTCTCTCTCAATCTCTGTCCCTGTCTCTCTGTCTATCTCTGTCTGTCTGTCTGTCTGTCAGTCTCTCCATGTCTTTCTGTCTGTCTGTCTCTGCCTCTGTCTCTCTGTCTCTGTCTCTCTCTCTCTCTCTTTCTCTCTCTCTCCTCTCTCTCTCTCTCTCTCTCTCTCTCTCTCTCTCTCCTCTCTCTCTCTCTCTCTCTCTCTCTCAAGCATGTGTTTGCTTATCTGTTACCCTTGGAAGTAAAGATTTTTTCCGTTTTTATTTGAATAAGATACTCTTTACTCGCTGCCTGCCCTGTCTTCTGTCAGCGCCATCTGTCGTCTGTCTGCCATATGCTGCTGTATCTCTCCTAAATCTCTGTCCCTGCTCTCTGTCTATCTCTGTCTGTCTGTCGTCAGTCCTCCATGCTTTCTGTCTGTTTTCTCTGCCGGCCCCCGCTCGCCTCTTCTCTCTCTCTCTCTTTCTCTCCCCCTCTCCCTCCTCTTCTCTCTCCCCCTCCCCTCCCCGCAGTGTTTGCTTACTGTTACAATTGGAAAAAAAAAATATCATCACATCCATCACATCATCATCATCACACACATCATCATCTCCCCCTCTCCCCTTCCTCCTCTCTTCTCTCCTCTTTTCACCTCCCTCTCTCCTAAATCGATCTAAAACACTAGCCTACCTTTTTTCCCCTCTCCATTTTGCTCCCCTGTCTGTCTGTCGTGCTTTCTCTGTCTTCTGTTTCCCCTCTCTCTCTCCTCTCTCCTCCCCCTTCTCTCTCTCCCTCCTCCTCTCTCTCTCTCTCTCTCCCTCCCTCCCCCCCCTCTCTCTCTCCAAAAAAAGGGGAACCGGAAAACCACCTCACAAAGATGGGTGTTCTCACCTTATAAAAAAATCAGAATATGTTCAAACGCCTACACGCCTTGAGCCAAAGGGTTACTGTCAAAAGCAGGGGGGTCGCTATGCATTGTTACCGCTGCTTGTTTACACGCCGGCAAAAATAGCCCGCCACCTCTCTCTCTCCCTCTCCCTCTCTGTCTGTCTGTCTGCAGTCAGTCTGCTTTCTGTCGCCTCTCTGCCATCCCTCCATGCCCCTTTCCCTCCTCTCCTCTCCCCTCTCTCCTCTCTCTGTAACAAATTTATTTCGATATTGCCCTACTTTTTTGACCCCCTGTTTATTGATAGCGCCCTTTAAAATGCCTGCTTTTTTTTCTCCCCCCCGCCCCCTCCCCCCCCCCAACTTTCATTCTTCTCCTTTCCTTTTACCAAACCACCACGACCCTACACGGGCTGCCTACCGTCTGCCTGTTTTCTGTCTTCGTCTGTCTTCTCTCTCTCCTCTCTCTTACTCCCTTCTCTCCTCTCTGCCCTTCTGTCCCGTCTGTCTTCGTCTGTCGTCTGTCTGTCGTCTTCGTTCTCCTCTCTCTCCCCTCTCTCTCCCCTTACTCTCCTTCTCTGTCGTCTGTTCTGTCTGTCTGTCTTCCCCCCTCTCTCTCTCTCTCTCCTCTCTCTATCTTCCCCTTTTCCCTTCTCCTTTTCCCCTTTCCCCCGTCTTACTCTCTTCTCCTCTCCCCTCTTGCCTCTTTATAATAATAAATGAAAAATAAAATTAAAAACATATATCATAGCGCAGAAACTTTAAAACAACCTAAGTGCACGAATTAAGCCAAGCACACACACACACATACAACACGCGCGCGGCACACACAACACACACACA
>CM031620.1:9141368-9158868 GCA_018398815.1 Conus ventricosus | reverse complement strand
TATATTTCCTTCTTTCTCTCCAAAATTTGCTCGCCTTCTGTGTTTCCTGATCAATACAAGGAACTGACAAGCCCGGCTTAGGCGCGTGTGAAATGGGTGAAGGAAAAGGAGTCGAGGACTTGGCGGGTGAGGGTTGTATCATAATATTGGGAGGGGAAAAAAGAGAAGAGAATAGAAACGCGTGTAACGAGACCCCCGAGCGGAAAGGACGACGACACAATTTAAGCAGGCGGTTCGACCTTGAGGCCTTCTACACTGACGAAAGAAACAAGGCAACAAAACAAGACAGCAGCTCGGCTATGCTGGGTAGTGTCCCTTTGCTGGTAACCAGCGGGTCGTTTTGGTTCGGCTCGTTCGTTCGTTGGCAACAGGAACATGACGCCCAAACATGAAAGAGCCATGGTGATAGAATACGCTCAAAAGAGTCTTGGGAGAGCGAAGACCTGTACCGTGGTCGAAGAAAACGTCCACAATAATTATGATGGAAAAAGATCCTGTATTCGGCCTGTAGTTTTGACCAGCATTGATATTTGAGCAGATTCGTCCACCGGTCACATTCAATCTTTCCACCAAGTTTCGTGGTGCTTCTGTTCCCTCTCATTTTCGTTGTTACCTTTGGTTGACTGAGTTCGCGTTTTGATTACTGACCGATATTGTATGACGGCATAATGTCACGAAGCTTGTGCATTGATTTTCACATCATTCAAACAATTGTTTTTGTCTGTGGCTACATACACGTGGCAAAGATAAGGTCAGTTGGATCAAGTGGAGCACCTCATCCACCTCAATATATATGGCATACATGGATAACGGGCCCGTGAGAGAGGTACTCTCTCTCTCACTATTTTCCTCTCTCCTCTCTCTCTCTCTCTCTCTCTCTCCTCTCTCTCTCTCTCTCTCTCTCTCTCTCTCTCTCTCTCTCTCCCCTCTCTCTGAGGAGGAGGAGGAGGAGAAGAAGAAGATGGTGAGGGAGGGGAGGGAGGGAGGGTGGTGGTGGTGTCTGGGAGTGCATGGCAGATGAAAAGAGGAAGGTGGGCTTTGCGTTAAAGTTACACAATCAGTTCTCTCTCTCTCTCTCTCTCTCTCTCTCTCTCTCTCTCTCTCTCTCTCTCCTCTCTCTCTCTCTCTCTCTCTCTAATATATGATTGATTCCTCTTACCGTTTGTACGCCTGTCAAAGACCCGTCATTTAGTGCCTTTTCCTCCTCCCACCCACCTACCCTCACCACCCCCACCCCACCTTTCCTAACGCATGTGTACGTGCATACTACAAGGGCAGAGGGAGAGTAAAGATTGGAAGGTGGGAGGGAAAGGATGGGAGGGGGAGGAGGGCTGGAGAGACAGGTAGTAGGAGGAGGGGAGGGGTGGGGGCACAGCTCTAGGAATCCAGAGGCTAGCAGGGAAATGAGATAAGAGGCTCACCAGACCGAAATGGCCTCACAGTAAGCCTCACAGCGTCAGGCAAGGGTCACGCTTGCCTCTATCCTGTATATAGAGAACCGTCAGTGTACGTATTATCAGTGCGTTCCGTTGACTGGGAGGGAGGGAGAGGGAAGGGAGAAGGTGAGGGTGCGTGTGAAAGGGAATGGGAGGGTGGAGAGGAGAAAGGGAAGGAGAAACTTTAAAAAAAAAATTTTTTATGATGTAACAACTTCTGCGCCACCTCAGTGGCAATGCACCCACGCCGCTCATTCCGACACCCCGTCCACAGCCACAGCCCAGTCGGCCCCGCCGCTGCCCCGGCGCCGGCAATCCACAGGGAGCAGTCAATGTTAAATCGTCAAGAGGCAACCCACCGGAGGAGACACTGCACTGCTGCCGAGTCATTTCGGTGGTGTTCAGTGGCGCATGGTCTGATATAACATACGCAGGACACCACCTACTAAGCCCCCTACTGACGACAACAATTGCTTAGTCGCGGATCCAGCGTGAGTGAGCTTTCCCTCCAGAGGGCGCCACCACGTCCGTCCAACGACAGCCCCCATGGACTCGCCGATACCGGTGACCCCGACGGAACCAAACCAAGGCCACAGACGTGGAGAGGACATCAAAATTGAGGTCACCATGAGAGCAAGGCATGAAAGGCCACAGAATTTGAGACTTTTTTTTAATGCTGATCGATGAGAATGAGGATGATTAAGATGATGCTACGGATTTCCATTTCGGTCTGAGACTACATGACAGGGCTGTTCTCTACGCTAGGGAAGAAGAAACTTGTCCCATGCTTCCTTGTCTTCAGTGGACCAATGTATGGCGTGTATCCACATTTCTCTATCTTCATTTTTCTTTTCTTTTCTTTTTCTTTTTGTCCTTTTTTCTCCTCATTTCCTTTTTCCTTTTCTGTCTTCTTAACATTGGCTCACATTCCCTTAAATTTCCCTGAACTTTCATGCATTCCCTGATTTTGTCTTACAATTGATATCTTTTGCTAATGTTCCCAAGGCTGTTTGTTGTTGTTGTTGTTGTTGTTGTTGTTTTATTTTTACGTTTGTAGGTGTATTTGTTTGCTTTTTTGTATGTCCTTACTTCTTGTGGTGAAAATTTTGCATAATTTCCTTACCCTTTTAAAAAATTTCCTTACCGTTTCTTACCTTTTCCTACTATAACTTTTCCTTGATTTCCTTCGCTGACATCCCCCCCTCTCTCTCTCTCTCTCTCCTTCTCTCTCTCTCTCTCTCCTCTCTCTCTCCTCTCTCTCTCTCTCTCTCTCACTCTCTCTCTCTCTCTCCCCTCTCTCCCCTCTCTGTCACGGACAAAAAAAGGAAAACCGAAATCGTGGTCATCGCCAGCCAGCTCAATTGGACATAAACTCCAAACTCAAACATGCTGGTTCCAGGCAGACGACTTCATGTGTCACGTCAGCCAATTAGGCACGGCGAAGAGGCTATTTTTAGTTCTTCGTGGAGACAGCACCGTCCCCGCAGACAGTCTGAGTAGCTGGACCGACGTCTCAATAGGTCTGGCCAACGGATCGCTACGTCTAGTCAGACTGATACAGCTAATTTACAAGACCAGTGTCCACAGTCAAGCCAGACGTCACCGGTCAAAGTAGGAAGGGGGAAGTATTGTGGTAGTGGTGGTGAAACCAAGTTAATTAATTAAATGACCCATTGACCACCACAGAGAGCAAGGCGAGTAGATGTGACTTTCATGATTTGCATGTCCAATGAAAATAGAGGGGAGGTAACCTGGTACAAGGCGGGAAAAATACTGACCAATGGTACTGACCCTTTTGACAGGTAGGAACAGGATAAGAAAGCTAGGGAAGTGAGTGACAGAGGAAAGGAGAAGGAGAGAAGAGGAAGAGAGAGAAAAGAGAGAGAGAGGTTCGGGAGTAGGCTCTGCTCGAGAGAAAAACAGAGAGATGAGAGGAGGAGTGAAGAGAACCGAGTTGAAGCATTAGCACCATATAGAGTCTGCAGAGGAAGGACTAAGGAGAGATGTTGAGAGAGAGAGTTGCTAATCGATGAAAAAAAAAAAAAAAGAATAAAGGCAACTATGTCCATCTGATAGAGCAACTAGAAGAGAGAGAGAGAGAGAGAGAGAGAGAGAGAGAGAAGAGAGAGAGAGAGAGAGAGAGAGAGAGAGAGAGAGTGCAATGCGTTATTGCAGGAAGAAAGAAAGGAGAACAGATCAATGTCTGGTAGTCACTGTTCAATTTGAACCGGGCTTCGACCTCATACCTGGCAGCGCCACTTTCATCAGGCAGAACCACAGACCAACGCCAGTAACCTGACCAGTGCCAGCAGTCTAAACCTGACCAGTGCCAGCGGTCCAACCTGACCAGTGCCAGCAGTTGTGTCGTGACTGGTGTTTGTGAAAGTGACAGTGAAAAGAAAAAAAAAAGAAGAAGAAAAGGAAAGACAGTGATTCGCGAATAGTTTAAGATCACCTGGCCAGGTAAAGTAGAAAATCTATTTATACCCGGGTTAGTTATGATGATTTAGATAAATGGTTTTGTGAAGTTAAAGGGAAAGAGAGAATGTTTATTTTGTTTGATTCCATGCACATTGATGTTTTCTATGATCATGTGTAGTAAAGTTATAGACTTTACTAGTGGTTTGATTTGACGAATGCATGATATATGAATGAGATTGTAAGCAAGCTGTGAGTGTGTTTAGGCTGTGCGCTAGTCCTTCCTCCACTGACATACCCCGAGGTTGACAATTTATTGGCGAGCCTGCCAGGATATTCTGGCCCATTTATTATAATTGTTCAACTTCTCAGAGAGGAAGCTGGGTGGGATTCAAATATTGTAATCCTAAGACAAGGTATGTCTTACTGTATGTTTCCAAGATAGTTACAAAAATAGGCTTGGCATTGCTTCCAAGATAGTTAACACTAGGCTTGGCATTTCAGCCCCAGAGTACTTATTTCGCACAGATTGCCTATAATTCGCTCTCATAGTTGGTCAGGCGCTAGGCGTCTTAAAAAAACTAATTACGTTGTCCCAAGCTAATATTATCATTCATAGGATTGTGCTATTACGTCACTCGTGTCGGTAACCACCAGTTTGGCTGTTGTAGTAGTAAAATCTTGTTCAAAAAAAAAAAAAAGAGATATAATGGCGGACGAAAAGAACACCCCTATTGAACAACTTGTGAGAGTCGCTTGTGATTTAGGCTACTCGGAGAAGAGTTGCGAGCATTCGTTGAAACCCAACAAAAGATGGAAAGAGATGAGCGAGCGGAAAGACACCGTGTCGCAGTAGAAGCGCAGGAAATAGAAAGAATAAGGCAGGAAACAGACAGATTAAGGATTCAGGCTAATGATAATCAGGTTACGCAGGAAATAGAAAGATTAAGGATTCAGGCTAATGATAATCAGGCTAGGGAAACGCAGGAAACAGAAAGAATAATGGAAACGCAGGAAACAGAAAGAATAAAGCAGGAAACAGAAAGATTAAGGATTTAATTAGAGTTAGAAAAAGTGAGAACACAGAAGGAAACCACTGATGATGGTAGTTCAGTTTCCAGTGACCCTGTGCGCAGTTATGCCCCCCGACCAAAGTTGCCAAAATTCTCTGAAGGATCAGATTCGATTGATGCGTACATCAGTCGTTTTGAAACGTTTGGTACTAGTCAGCGTTGGCCTTCAGAAGAAGGGGCAGTCATTTTGTCAGCGCTATTGACGGTAAGGCATTACAGATTTTCACTGCGTTACCAGCAGACCAACAATCTGATTTTGGTGCTGTGAAGGAGTCTTTGATGAAGGGATTTGACCTCACAGAGGAGGGTTTAGAAAGAAATTTCGCTCAGCTAGATTACAAGCAGGTGAAACGTACACTCAGTTTGGTGCACGTTTAGATCACTATTTTGAGAAGTGGTTAGAGTTGAGTGGTACGAGAAAGGAGTTCGCTGAATTGAAAGAGCTGGTTATGAAAGAACAGATTTTGTCAGTTGCAGCCCAGAGTTAACTATACATTTGAAAGAGAGACAGCCAGAGACAGCAGGGATTGCTGAAGTTAGCAGAGGTGTACAGGGAGGCACGTTTGGGCACTAAGGTGCAGGAGAAACAGTGCCAGGCACAGGTGAGAAGAGTGCAAGGAGACTAGAGGAGTTTTCTGCAAAGTCTGCAAACCCAGTGGTGGGGCAGAAGGGAGGACAAAGAGACAATAGGTGTTTCATTTGTCACAAGAAGGGACATGTGGCGAGGGAATGTCGCATGAGGTTCCAGAAGGCAGCAGCCTTGCAAGAGGTTGATAAGGGTCGCCAGGGAAACGACCTGCAGTGGAACCAAACGGGATCCAATCGGAAGAGGGTAGAGTGCGGCCTATGGCTCGTGCTGGACAGCAGTCAGTGTCAGGGATGGAGGGCACTAGGCTGAGTGGCTCATTAGCAGTGGAAGAAGGGTGGATTGGCCAGCAGAGGGTGAAAGTGTTACGGGACACTGGGTTTTTCATGTGGTGTAGTAAGAACAACGCTGGTCGAGGAAGGGGATTTGACAGGGCAAATCCAGACCTGTACTCTAATCGATGGCACTGTGAGGGAGTTCCCAGTTGCTTTAAAATAGAAGTACGTACCCCTTACTTCTCAGGAGAGTTGTCTGCGCTGGTGATGGAGGAACCCCTTTATGATTTGATCATTGGAAATATTCCAGGTGCGAGGATCCAGGGATCCTGAGTTGTTGACTGCTACAGGGCAGCAGTTCAAACACGGAGCAAGAAGGAGGAAAAGGTTGATAAACCGTTAGTCATTCCAGCAAGGAAGTCAGGCATAGATGTGTCGCCCTGATGAGTTTAGGCAGCGCAGGAACAAGACCCTTCGCTCGTGAAGTCTTGGAGTTGGCAAGAGGTGGAGAGAAACATGTGGTTAGAGGGGGTGAGACAGAATTTCTGGTGAAAGGCGGGTTGTTGTACCGAGTGTTCACCAAGGGAAAGACAGGTAAGGTGACAACTCAGTTAGAGGTACCAGCATGTTATCGTGACACTGTCATGTCAGTGGGTCACGAGTCGCTCATGGCGGGTCATCTCGACACCGGCAAAACAGCTGACCGAATCTTTGATGATTTTTCACTGGCCAGGGCAATGGCAGACATAAAGCGGTTCTGCATGTCATGTGATGTGTGTCAAAGGTCAGCCACAAGAGGGGTGAAGGGAAGGCGCCTCTTAAACAGCCCCCTTTAATTGACACACCAGTCAGGAGAGTGGCTGTTGATCTGATTGGCCCAATCTCGCCCTGTTTCCCAAAAGGTGGGCAGAGGTATGAGACATGTAAGGTTGCGAGGGAAAGTTTGCAGGAGGCTAGGGTCGTGCAGAAAAAGCAATGTGACAGGAAGGTGAGGAAGCAATCCCTCAAGGTGGGAGATCAAGTCCTGTTACTGCTTCCCACGGATCACAACAAGCTGCTGCTGCATTGGAAAGGACCCTTCACCATCATGGAAAAGGTAGATCAGGATTACCGAATTGATGTGAATGGGAAACCAAAACTTTCCATGCGAATTTGCTCCGCAAATAATTCAGCGTGAGACTCAGCACATAGGCACTGCAGCCCTACAGGCATCGAGTTCAGTACATCCCAGGTCGACAGAATGTAGGAGCTGACTATTTAAGCCATGTAGTCTAGCAAGCTGCAACTCAGAGGAAGTCAGTCATATTCGGGGTGCATAGCTACTTTGTTGATAATAGTGTTGATTACAGTTATTTGAGTGGATATGGGTTCATTCCCATTTGGCTATGGTTCATATTTTCTTTGTGAGACTTGTTCATGTAAATGTAGTTATGTTTGGAGCATACAGTCGCTTGTGTAGTAATGCACTGTTTGCGATAAGTGAGGATGGAAATTCCTCAGTGAGGTGTCATGGATCGTGATCATATTAGATTGTGCTCTTCATAGTAGTTGTGAAGAGAAGAGGTGCAAATCCGCAGGTAGGGGAATTGCATAGGTGCGCACAGAGGTTATCAGAAAGTGAGTTGAAATAAGGCAAAAAGCGCACGTCAATTATAACCCATTGGGGTGATATTCACTAGTGATATATGCTTATAATTGTAAACCGTTTGTGTAAATTATTTTGCAAAACCTTGCACCTGTAGCTGTGGTGTCAGCAAATTCGGTTGTTGTTTTTTTACCGTTGTTTTGAGACAATGCTGAGCATAGTCTTTTGCAAGGGGAAATTGTCACGGACAAAAAAAGGAAAACCGAAATCGTGGTCAGTCGCCAGCCAGCTCAATTGGACATAAGCTCCAAACTCAAACATGCTGGTTCCAGGCAGACGACTTCATGTGTCGCGTCAGCTAATTAGGCACGGCGAAGAGGCTATTTTTAGTCCTTCGCGGAGACAGCACCGTCCCCGCAGACAGTCTGAGTAGCTGGACCGACGTCTCAATAGGTCTGGCCAGACGGATCGCTACGTCTAGGTCAGACTGATACAGCTAATTTACAAGACCAGTGTCCACAGTCAAGCCAGACGTCCCCGGGTCAAAGTAGGAAGGGGGGAGTATTGTGTAGTGGGGGTGAAACCAAGTTAATTAATTAAATGACCCATTGACCACCACAGAGAGCAAGGCGGGTAGATGTGACTTTCATGATTTGCATGTCCAATGAAAATAGAGGGAGGTAACCTCGGAACAAGGCGGGAAAATACTGACCAATGGTACTGACCCTTTTGACAGGTAGGAACAGGATAAGAAAGCTAGGGAAGTGAGTGACAGAGGAAAGGAGAAGGAGAGAAGAGGAAGAGAGAGAGAGAGAGAGGTTCGGGAGTAGGCTCTGCTCTAGAGAAAAGCAGAGAGATGAGAGGAGGAGTGAAGAGAACCGAGTTGAAGCATTAGCACCATATAGAGTCTGCAGAGGAAGGACTAAGGAGAGATGTTAGAGAGAGAGTTGCTAATCGATGAAAAAAAAAAAAAAAGAATAAAAGGCAACTATGTCCATCTGATAGAGCAGACTAGAAGAGAGAGAGAGAGAGAGAGAGAGAGAGAGAGAGAGAGAGAGAGAGAGAGAGAGAGAGAGAGAGAAGTGCAATGCGTTATTGCAGGAAGAAAGAAAGGAGAACAGATCAATGTCTGGTAGTCACTGTTCAATTTGAACCGGGGTTCGACCTCGTACCTGGCAGCGCCACTTTCATCAGGCAGAACCACAGACCAACGCCAGTAACCTGACCAGTGCCAGCAGTCTAACCTGACCAGTGCCAGCGGTCCGACCTGACCAGTGCCAGCAGTTGTGTCGTGACTGGTGTTTGTGAAAGTGACAGTGAAAAGAAAAAAAAAGAAGAAAAGGAAAGACAGTGATTCGCGAATAGTTTAAGATCACCTGGCCAGGTAAAGTAGAAAATCTATTTATACCCGGGTTAGTTATGATGATTTAGATAAATGGTTTTGTGAAGTTCAAGGAAAGAGAGAATGTTTTATTTTGTTTGATTCCATGCACATTGATGTTTTCTATGATCATGTGTAGTAAAGTTATAGACTTTACTAGTGTTTGATTTGATGAATGCATGATATATGAATGAGATTGTAAGCAAGCTGTGAGTGTGTTTGGGCTGTGCGCTAGTCCATTCCTCCACTGACATACCCCGAGGTTGACACTCTCTCTGTGCTTAACTTCGTTTAAATTCCCTGAACTTTCATGCATTCCCTTATCTTGTTTTACAATTAGTACTTTTCCTAATGTTCCCCGTGATTTCTTTCTTTTGTTTTCGCTTTTTTTTAGATAAGATTTTATTAACATCCTCCCTATTTTTTGTACCATTTTGCTTAGTTTCCCTACCCTTTCTAAAAATGTTCTTACCTATTCTTACGTATATTCTATTTTTCCATACCTACCATACCTTATACAACATCTCTTTCCCTGATTTCTCTCTCTCTCTCTCTCTCTCTCTCCTCTCTCTCTCTCTCTCGTCAAGGAAGACGATCAGGGGAATAATTTGTCTCATAGAAAAAGAGTTTCTGCAACATGTTACAGCTGTTGATGTTGAGAACAACAATGTCATTATGTTTGTAATATCTAAAAGTCTACTCAATTTGACCAAAGATGTTTTGTATGTGTGCACCTATGTACATCCGGAAAACTCACCATATTATTCGTATTTTGATGTTGATATTGGTATTCGGACACTAGAAGATATTCTGACGGATAAGATATTTGAATTCCTAATATGTACATACTTTTAAACGGAGACCTTAATATCAGAACGTCTAATGTTAATCAGGATATAACTATGTACGACACTATGTATAATAACTCTTTAAGAAACGAATCGTTTTGTGTTAAAAGGGAATCTGAAGACAAGTACTGAACAGGTACGGCAAATGTTTGCTAAGCATGTGCACAGCTCTAGAATTATGCATTTTAAACGGAGTAAGTAATGGCGACCGTCAAGGTCGTTTTACATACGTTTCGGATACAGGTAATAGTGTGAATGATTATTGTTTGGCCTCTGTTGATCTGTATATATGTATGATGGCATCATGTACTCTATATGTACAAGAACGCATTGAGTCGGATCATCTGCCTTTGGAATTCCATGTTAATTTTGATAATGCGAATGAGCTTCATATGAACCAGGGTTATAGCAATAAAAACGTAAGTTTATTGAAAGTTTGTTTGGCAGGAACAGAGGCTTGAATATTTCATGCTCCCATGAGCAGTGAAGATTGTAAATCTTTACTCGAAGCAGCAATTGATCTTATGATGTTGACATCAACTTGGCATTGAATGCGTTTAAACAACTGTGTGAAAAAACAAGCTGAGTGTATGAAAAAAAGGATCAGAACAGATAAGAGGAAACATAAAGATGTATGGTTTGATATAGAATGTCATGTAGCTAAGATTTCGGACAGGAGGTTGCTTAGAGTTTTTCGTGGAACTTTAGACGTTGAAGACAGGTCAGAGTATTGTAAATCACAGAGAGAATATAAAAACCTGTTACAGAAAAAGCAAAATGAATGTAATACTTGTTTATTAAGTAATCTTGTTGATTCGGTCAATGATCCCAGTGCGTTCTGGCAGAATGTACATAAGGTGTCACCCAAAGGGTATCGTATACATGCATCATTTCTATTAATGAGTGGCATGAGCATTTCAAAAACCTTCTTGATAGGGATGTGGACAGTTCAATAGAAATGGAAACCGCGTCTGATTTAGAAGCCACAGATGAACTCAATTTATTTGAGAACCTAATTTCAAAAGAAGTTTTACTTGCCATAAAGAAATTGAAAAACGGCAAATCTGCTGGTCCAGATGGCTTAATTGAGAGAAATGTTTAAAAATGGTGGCGAAATAATTGTCGATTTCCTTGTTAAATTTTTCAATGCTCTTTTTTCACAGAGGAATATATCCCGAAGCCTGGATGGAATCAATTACAGTACCACTATTTAAAAAGGTGATGTTAATGATCCTGGCAACTATAGAGGTGTGTCACTTTGTGACATCGGCAGCAAATTGTACAGTTCTATTATAAACTACAGGTTAGAAATATGGGTAGAACAGTATAATATAACCGGCGAATATTAGGCGGGCTTCAAGAAAGGGTATTCAACAGTGGATCATATGTTTACATTACTAGCAATAATACAAAAGCAGTTTTCGTTAAATCGTAAATTCTATGTAGCTTTCATTGATTTTGAGAAGGCCTTTGACTCTATCTCAAGGAAACTACTGTGGCCAGTTCTTCAGAAGAATGGTATTAAAGGGAAGCTGTATCAGTGTATAAGAAGTATGTATTCTAACGTAAAAGCAAAAGTAAGAGTCGGCAACGAATTCACAGATAGAATTTTGTGCACACAGGGTGTGAAGCAGGAGATACCTGTAGTCTTGTATTGTTTTCTCTATTTATAAACGAATTGGCATCAGAAATCATTGCGAAGGGACAACATAAAGCGACGTTGTCACACGAGACCCTCGAATTATTTATCTTGCTACTGGCTGACGATATCGCTTTGCTATCAGAAACTCCAGTTGGACTCCAACCCAATTAAATAATCTCCATAGTATAGCCACCAGGCTTCAACTCAAGGTAAATATGAAAAAGAGCAGTATTGTGGTTTTAGAAAAGGGGGATACTTAGCAGCAAGGGAGAGATGGTCTTTGAATGGTGAGGCAATGGAGGTTGTGAATTGTTACAAATATCTCGCATCTGTTTTAGCACACGTCTTGGTTTTTCACCTGCCTGTCAGGATCTTGCGAGCAGAGCAAAACGTGCATTACTGTGTATACTGAGAAAACTGTATATGCTAAATAATAATTTTTTACCTGTATTACTCAAACTTTTTGATGCTCAAGTTCAGCCAATCGCACAATATGGAGCCGAGATATGGGGCATGGAAAAAGCTGTTATTGAAATAGAAAAAGTTCATCTATTTGCTTCAAAAGATTCTTGGGGGTGCAGCCTAGAACGCCAAATGATCTTGTATACGGGGATACAGGCCGATATCCTTTGTATATCAACTCATGTTTGCGATGTATTAGTTATTGGTTGAAATTTTGCGTATGAATGAGCAAAAAGCTTGAGCCAGTCAACACATTTAAGTACTTGGGGGCAACAATCTCAGATGAAGGGTCAAGACCTGAAATCATCTCAAGAGTCGCTCAGACCACAGCCACGCTATCTAAGCTAACGCCTCTTTGGAGAAACAAAAACATCTCCATCAGCTCAAAGATTAGACTGATGCGATCCTTAGTCATGGCGATATTTCTTATATGCTTGTGAGTCATGGACGCTGAAATCAGACCTTGAGAAAAAGATCCAAACAATGGAAATGAGGTGCTTCAGACGACTCCTTGGCATCTCATACAGAGATCACATCAGCAATGTGGAAGTTAAAAAGCGCATCGAGAATGAAATTGGTCCATATGTCGATCTCCTAACCTCAGTAAAAAGACGCAAATTGAAATGGTATGGACACATCATACGATCAACAGGCCTTGCCAAGACAGTCATGCAGGGCACAGTACCAGGACAAAGGCGAAGAGGTCGACAAAGGAAAAGATGGGAGGATAACATCACGGAGTGGACAGGCCTGCGGCTGAGAGATACATTACGGAGGGCAGAGAACAGAGAGGAATGGAGAAGGATGGTTGTCACTGCTTCAGGGGTGCCCCCACGGACCGACGTCTAAGGAATCAAGTCAAGTCAAGAGGGAAGATTACCACATAAGGCGTACAAAATGTTGCTTAGTTTAGAATTACGAAATAAGAAATGTTGGGCATCTGACATTCGCGATTTTTTGTATCAAAATGGGTTCGGATTTGTTTGGATTAATCAAGGTGTTGAAAATGTCAAAGTCTTTTTAAAAGAACTTCGTCAGAGGCTGATCGATAACAGATGGCAAAAATGGGAGGAACACATTCAAAACAGTGACAGGTATGCTTTTTATAGAACATTAAGTCGTCTAGAAATTGTGAAGCATATCTTTTGCTTGACATTGACAGACACTTAAAGAATTATATGACAAAGATGAGATTTGGAATAGCTGATATATGTACACAGAAGTATCGGTATACTAATGCTGATGAAGATGCTAGGATGTGTCCACTGTGTAAGAATGCCACGGAAGATGAACAGCATTTTTTGTTGTGTTGTCCTGCCTTCCAAGATTTGCGAAATGATTTTA
Source organism: Conus ventricosus (assembly GCA_018398815.1). Lineage (NCBI taxonomy): Eukaryota > Metazoa > Mollusca > Gastropoda > Neogastropoda > Conidae > Conus > Conus ventricosus. The sequence goes on along the minus strand of CM031620.1, from coordinate 9,145,818 downwards.
TCCCCCCTAAATATCTCAGAAACCCATGTCTGTTTAATGTCGTACTGCGCATGGCAAATCGAAATGAAATAACATTCAAGAATGTTTGCATATATTTGTACAAAGCATTTAAAAGACGAACTGTATTACTTAGTTAAAGTGGTGTTGGATAATGCGATTAGGATAGATCAATGCTCAGCTGTCATGGCATGTTATATAATTAACTAACTATTCATTGCTTAATTGAAAAAGTGTATTATCAAGATATTGTACCCCCTTCAGAATGGGCTATGGCCTACACTGAATAAACTTCCGCTTCCACTCTCTCTCTCTCTCTCTCTCTCTCTCTCTCTCTCTCTCTCTCTCTCTCTCTCTCTCTCTCTCTCTCTCCTCTCTCTGTGTGTGTCTCAGTCTGTCTGTCTGTCTCTTCCACTCTCTGTCTCTCACTCTTTTTCTATCCCTATACTCTCCCTCCTCTCTCTCTCTCTCACTTTCTCTCGTGTTTCTCTCTCTCTTTCACTCTCTCTCTCTCTCTCTCTCTCTCTCTCTCTCCCCTCTCTCTCTCTCTCTCTCTCTCTCTCTCTCTCTCTCTGTTCTATCTCTTTCACTCCCTCTCTCCATCTCTCTCTCTCTTCTCTCTCTCTCTCTCTCTCTCTCTCTCTCTCTCTCTCTCTCTCTCTCTCTCTCCCTCTGCTTCTCTGTCTGTCTGTTTCTCTCTCTCTCTCTCTCTCTCCTCTCTCTCTCTCTCTCTCTCTCTCTCTCTCTCTCTCTTTCTATCCCTCTCTTTCTTTCTTTCTTCTTGTCCTCCCCCAGCCTCCTGTTTTATTTCTCATGTCCAACATTGATCCCTTTTACTGTTTGTACGTCTGTCACAGACCCATCATTTAGTGCCTACAACTGTTTGACTATTTTTTACGTCACAGAGACCCGTCATTGTGCTTGTTATCAGTAAGTTCTAATGACAGGGAGGGAGGGAGAGGGAAGGGAGGAGGGAGGGGAGAGTGAGAGGGAACAGGAGAGGGGGAGAGGAGAAAGAAAGAGGGGGAAACTTGTAGCACACTTCTTTGTCTTTAATAAACAAATTTACAGCACATTTCTACATTTATCCACGATCTTTAAACTTCGTTTCCTTTTCCTATCTTCTCAACATCTGCTTACGTTCCCTTTTCCCTAATGCTCATCAGGGTGTGTGTGTGTGTGTGTGTGTGTGTGTGGGTGTGGGTGTGGGTGTGGGTGTGTGATTTACCATCCTTTCCTTACCTTTCATTCGTTTCCTTCCCTGACACCCCCCTTCTCTCTCTCTTCCTTCTCTCTCTCTCTTTTCTCCATTCCTCTCTCTCTCTCTCTCTTTCTCTCTCTCTTCTCTCTCTCTCTCCTCTCTCTCTCTCTCTCTCTCTTTTCTCCATTCCTTCTCTCTCTGTCTCTCTGTCTTCCTTCTCTCTCTCTCTCTCTCTCTCTCTCTCTCTCCTCTCTCTCTCTCTCTCTCTCTCTCTCTCTCTCTCTCTCTCCCCACCCAGCCTTCCTATGTTATTTCTCCTGTCTAGTATTGATCGCTTTCACCATTTGTGCGCCTGTCAACGACCCGTCATTTAGTGCTTATAACTGTTTGACGACTTTTTCCACACACCCCCACCCACCCACCTACCCTCACCGCCACCCCCGCCCACTCTTCCTGATGCATGTGTTTGTGGGGACAAAGGTAGAGGGGAGAGTAATGATTGGAAGGTGGGAAGGAAAGGATGGGGGTGGGGGAGGAGAAGGAGCGGTGGAGAGACAGGTAGCAGGAGGATGGTAGGGTGGGAGGGGGGGGGGTGGCACAGTTGGGAAAGGGAAGAGGGGGCGGGGGAAACGGGGGGAAAATTTCCTACTGTCAAGCGGGGTGCCAGCCGGACGGCCTCACAGCAAGGAAGGGCCTCGGCAAGGGTCACGCCGGGGCCCCCTTTGCCTGTATATAGAGAACCGTCGTGTGCCTTTCGTAAGTTGTTATTGGGGGAGGGAAGGGGGAAGGAATGGAAGGGAGGGTGGGGGGGAAAAGAAGAGGAAAAAATTTGGGCCACTTTTGCAAATTTTTAAAAATTTTGTGCATATTTTCCACATTCATCCCCTTTTCATAAGCTTTTTCCGTTTCACCTCACTCCCCAAAGTTCCCTAAACTTTCAGTTTCCACCTCAATTTAAAGGCCCTAACTTTTTTTTCAGACCTTTGTAATTCCCCTTTAACATTTTCATTTTTATTTTCTTATGTTTCCTACTTTCATTCCGAACCCCCCCCCCCTTTTCTGTTTTTTCCTTCTCCTCTTTCGATCTCTTTTCGATCTCTCTCTCCTCTCCCCTCTCCCTCTCTCTCTCTCTCTCTCTCTCTCTCTCGTTTCCCCTCTCTCTTCTCTTTTCTCCCCTTATTTTTTTTCCCCCCCCCCCCCCCCCCCCCCCCCCCCAAATTTTCCCACCCTATGTGGTTTTCTGTAAAAGTTGGTAAAGTAAAATTTTTTGTTCGCTTAATTATTTTTTTTTGTTCTTTTAAAAGCAAAAACCAAAAGGCAAGGCCATAACTTTTAAATTTTGCTTTCTTTTTTTGTCCCACTCTTCTTTCCCCCATCTTCTCTCTTCTCTCTCTCTCTCTCTCTCTTCCTCTTCTCTCTCTCCCCCCTCGTTTCCCCCCACCCCCCCCCACCCCACCCCCCCCCCTTTTTCCCTTCCCCCCCGATCTGGCCAGAGTGCGGGCCCCCAACACACCACACACACAACACACACCACCGGTGCTTTCAATGGTGGGCCCGGGGGCCCTTTTTTGTCCGGGTTGGTTCCCCCAGGTGGGCTTGGGGCCGGAATTAAGTTGATGAATCACCCAATTCGCCAAATGTCATCGTGGTGGGTTCTGTTGTGTGTGTGTGTGTGGGTGTGTGTGTGTGTTGTGTGTGTGGTGTGTTGTTGTTGTGTGGGTGTGTGTGGGTTGTGTGTGTGGGTGGGTGTGTGGTGTATAGAGGGGTGTGTGTGTGTAGTGTAGTTTTGTGTAGTGTGGGGTGGGTAGGGTAGGGTTTTAGGGTGGGGCGGGCGGGCAGGGCAGGGGGGGCAGGGCAGGGGGGGGGGGGAGGGGGGGGGGGGAGGGGGGGGGGGGAGTGGAGTGGGTGGAGTGGAGTGGAGTGTGTGTGTGGTGTGTGCGCGCGCGCGTTTGTGTGTGTGTGCGCGCGGGCGCGCCGGTTTTATATTTATATAATATATTTAATATATATTATTATATTTATTTATTTATATATTTATATATTATTTAAATAGGGGTGGTGGGTTGTGGTGTGTGTGTGTTTTTTTGGTTTTTGCCCTTTAAAGCGTGGGAAAATGGAGCCCCTCCCAGCCCGCTTTTTAGTTTGGACCTAGTCGTCCCGGTGGTGTAAAAGCATTTAAAGGTCTTTCCCCGACCCTTTGGGTTAGTTTTCTTCTCTTCTGATACGGAAAAAACTTTGTGTGTGTGTTCCCCCAAATTTTGGTCTGACATGATGTAAGAATCGAGGCTTAGCAGCCAGTTTTTGCAGAGGGGTTTGAGAGATGGGTGAGCTTGAGTGAGTTTACGCCGGCGCGCGTGTTGTGTGGTGTGTGTGTGGTGTGTGGTGTGGGGGTGTGTGTGTTTTGTGCTGTGATGGTGTGCGTGTGCGCGTGCCTGCGGTGAATTTTTCCCTCTTCTCCTTTTCCCCTCTCTCCTCCCTCTCCTCTCTTCTCTCTCTCCTCTCTCTCTGTGTGTTGTGTGTGTGTGTGTGTGTGTGTGTGCGGCGTGTCCCTGTGTGTGATGCGTGTGTGTTTGCTGTGTGTGTGTGTGTGCGCGCGCGCGCGCGTGCGTGCGTGCGTGTGTACGTGTTTTTTATGTTAAGTGTGTGTTGTTGTGTGTGTGTGTGTGTGTGTGTTGGTGTGTGTGTGTGTTTAAAAACGAGTTTCTCTTCTTTTTCCCTTAAGTTTTCCCTATCTAAATGTGGGAGCAAAGGGGATTGCATGCAGAAAGAGGGACAAAAGGGAAAAACGTCAGGGGCAGAGGGATTGGGGGGGATGGGGGAGAAAATGTGGAGTGGTGGTGGAACTGGCGGTGAGATGTGGTTTTTTGGTTTCCGCGCGCGCTCCAAAAAGGGAAAACGACTAAATGGGGAAAATGTTTGTGTGTTGTTGTTGTGTGTGTGTGTGTGTGTGTGTGTGGTGTTGGTGTGTGTGTGTGTTTTAGTCTGTTACATGCGTGATGAAAACAGACCCCCCCCGTGCCCAGCTATGTTTTTTGAAAATTCGTCTCAGTGGCTGTCTGCGCATTTCCCCTTTTTTTCCCGACCCATTGTTTTACGTGTTTTGCTTTAAAAAAGGAATACTGCTGTTTGGTGTGTGTGCTTCCTGATTTGGTCTGACATTTTTATGTCGACATCCGTGGTTAAAAGCCTTTATAGTTAGGGTAGTCGAAGATAGCGGGTGGTGCGCGCGCCTTGTCTGTCTGTCGTTTGTCT
>CM031620.1:9131368-9136368 GCA_018398815.1 Conus ventricosus | reverse complement strand
TATCGTTCCCCCCTTTCAACCATTTCTGTCTGTCTGTCTGTCTGTCTGTCTCTGTCTCTGTCTCTGTCTCTTCTCTACCTCTCTCTCTCTCTCTCTCTCTTCTCTCTCCTCTCTCTCTCTCTTTCTCTTCTTATGTCTCTCTGATTAACCCTTCCTTTCGTCCCTTCCTTTCATGCTCTCTCTCCGTCTGTCTCTCTCTCTCTCTTTCTCTTCTCTCTCTCTCTCTCTCTCTCTCTCTCTCTCTCTCTCTCTCTCCTGTTCTCTCTCTGTCTGTCTCTTCTCTCTCTCTGTCTCTCTCGTCTCTGTCTGTCTGTCTTTTTTCTCTCTCTCTCTCTCTCTCGCGGTCAAGGTCAACGCAAGCTATCATGGCGACGTGTTTTGGTTCTAGTCTCTTGAAAAAATCAATTTAGGCACTCTTCTACCAACGTAAGTGACATTACTGTGTTCCACTATCATGCCAGTGAGTGCGCAACAGTATCGGCAAGTGACAGGCAGGTTTGTTTCTGTTCAAAGTGCCATTTTACGCCGTAAATCCTCGGTTGTTAGACCCATAGGCGTGCTGTTTCTCTTGAAAGGATGTGGTACAATGGAAAGACACTTTGTGTGCCTGATGATAGACTGTGCAATGTACTCTTCCAAAACTGCAGTGTTTCAGCGTTCAGTGAGCCCAGTTTACTGTCGTGCACGTTTCGGTGTGCTGACTGCTGTGGTGCTGACTTTCATGTCCTGCTATCTGCTGGCTTGTGGGACGTGGAGTCCAATCCTGGGCCCGGTCCAACCACTGAAGATGACCGTCAGGCAGAAGACACCGTACAGACTTGAGTGAGGGGGGGAAAAAAGGAGCGAGATGGCTGACCTGTCCAAGCAGCAAGCAGCGCCGGATCTACAGGAGTTCATGAGAGGGATGCTGGACATGCAAGCCTGCGTAAGAAGAATAGAGGAAAAGCAGGATAAACAATCTGAACGGATCAGCTCAGCTATGGATAACCTGAAGTCATCATTAACAGATCAGATTGCCAGCATAGACCAGAAACTCGAGCAGCTCCAAGAAGAAGTTGTTGACCTCAGATCTAGGTGCGACAGGCTTCAAGAGGAAAACGAGTGTTTACGTGAACAGATGGGTCATGTGTGAAAAGTGTGACTATCTTGAAAACGACAGTAGGCGTAATAACCTGCTCTTCTTCGGGCTAGAGAAAACACAGGACAGGGAGAGCTGGGCCGAGTGCGAACGGCAGGTCAAGGCAGTGGTCAGTGAGGGGATGGGGATCACAGAAGACATCCACATTGAAAGAGCCCACAGAACTCACAATGACAACGCTGTCGTGGTTAAGCTGCTGTCTACAAGCAAAAATCCTTGATCCTGAAAAACGCCCGCAATCTGAAATCATCAGGAAAATTCAGTGAAGTGTACGTCAGGGAAGACTTTTCTGCCATGGTGCGCCAGAAACGCCAAGGACTGAGAAGCAAAGCCAAAGAGTTGTATGAGGCTGGGGAGAAGCCCAAGCTCAGATTCGATAAGCTTCTCACCAGAGATGGCATCTTCACCTTCGACCTGGAAGAAAAGAAAGTAAAAGCGCTGAAGAAAATATCTGCTTGGCATCTTGAGGAGGAAGTCAGTGGTGAAGGAAATCCAGCCAGAAGACGATTACAAACATACAAGCGGGCGCGGCATCACTTGACGATCCCGAGCCGGAAGGATTCAGCGGATCGCGAACGGACTTCCCACCCCTGCCCCCACCCGACCGCACGGACGAAGATTTCGGCATTGCCACATCTTCCCAGCCAAGTTATTTGCTGCACACGTCGGAGTACCCAGATATGAATCGTACCAGTGTAAGGCCACCGAACCGTGACGGCGCGAGCGTGTCAGAGGTCAACCCCGATACGTCACAATCCAGTGCGCGGGGCGCACGGAGGAACAGCACTGCTCTCGTGACGTTAGCAGCAAGGAGCCCTGTGACCACGCGGCAAAAAGCACGTGCCACTTCAGTGAGCCGGCCTGAACAATCGGCACAGACATACACACTGCAACAGTGGGTCAGATCGGGAAACAGGGGGCAGGCACAACAGCAGAGAGGGGGGAGAGGGGGTAGGGGAGGTGGTCAGTTTAGAGGGGGGAGAGGGGAAAACACAAACATAATGAAATAGGGGTGTGGCCAAAGCCTCAACAAACTAAAGATATGCACGTGGAACTGCAACGGTACGGGTGGTTTCAGAAACTTGGTGTTAAGATGTGGTTCAATCACTTCTTACATTTGACATATTTTCAATAATGAGACATTTGTGGCCACGGACAAGTACGATTATACTGCGTTCGAAGATTATGATGTGTACGTTTCTAAAGCCGTGAAATATCAGCGAATTCTCGAAATTCGGGTGGTGTGATGGTGTTTGTACGTAAGATTTTGTCAAAACTCGTTCGAAGAATTGATATTAAGTATGAACACATGGTGGTTTTGGAACTAGACAAATCGTTATTTTGTGTGAATAAAAACGTGTTTTTGGTTTGTTTATATATTCACCCGTACGACAGTAAATACTGGAACATTGCAGAACACGGTGATGGTATTGATGTGTTAGAGCAGTGCATTCTTGATTTATATGATTTGTCGGAAGATTTCTCTCTTATTATCATTGGAGACCTGAATGCGAGGACTGGTAGTGAGAATGCTCATTTTGCAGATGTGTATGTGAAACACAACTATTGGGATCGTATGGACACGAGTGAAGATGTTGATCATTTATTTGAACGTAAATCAGATGATAAAGAAACTAATGCTTTCGGTAAACAACTCTTGGGCATGTGTTTAGCATTTGATTGTGTTATAATCAATGGACTGTGTCGATTTCACTGTGATGACTCATTGACGTTTGTTTGTAATACTGGTGGAAGTACAATTGACTATGCTGTAATGTCCAAGGATCTGTGCAGAGAAGATGTGGTTAGCTCTTTGAATGTCCTTTCCTTCATTGATTCACCACATTTCCCTGTGGCATTGACTCTTTGTACAAAGGAAAACATTGGGTGTGGTAATAATGCGTCAAAGGTAAGGAAAATTGAAAAAATAGTTTGGGATCCCACCAAAGAAGCCAATTTTATGGAAACCTTTCATTCAAATGAAATTCAAGAGATTTGTAATAATGCATTTTGTCTCTTAGATAATAATGTTGACCAGGCACTGGAGCAATTTACGGCTGCATTGTTAAAGGCAAGTGAGTGTATGAAAAAGTGCATTTTCATTAATAGTGACAAGAAAGAACCTCAGTGGTTTGATGCGGATTGTAGCTTCGCAAAACTTTTTACCAGACAACTTCTAGATAGGTTCAGACAAACGAAGAAATCTAATGATCGACTGCTATACGTTAAAGCTCGCAAAGAATATAAAGATCTAAGTAGGTCAAAGCAAACGAGTTATAAACGCGATAAAGCTAGACAGCTGGCTTCCATGAGCAATAACAGCAAACAGTTCTGGAAAGAACTTAAACAAATTTCAGGAAGAAGTAAAACGGGACTCTGTAAAGAAATAACAGAAAACCAGTGGTATGCTCACTTTCAACGGCTGTTTAACGAGAACGAAGTCACAACTGGTGATGATCCAACACACGATCAAATACAGGCTGAGCACACTAATAACGGTATCTACGAACTTAACAGAGCCATTTCGGAACAGGAAGTCTACAGCGCTGTACAAAAACTGAAAAAAGGGAAAGCCTGTGGGCCAGATAATATCTTTGCGGAAATGTTAAAATCGGCAGACAGCACTGCAGTGAAGTTTCTTACAAAGCTGTTTAACATACTGTTTGATAAAGGAATATACCCGGAACAATGGGCTAAGGCAATTATTGTACCTATCTTTAAGAAGGGAGATACCAGTTTACCAGATAACTACAGGGGTGTTTCTTTATTGAGTTTAGTAAGTAAATGTTACACGTCTGTATTGAATCAGAGATTGGTTAAATGGGTTGAAGAAAACAAAAAGTTGACTGAGTCACAAGCTGGGTTTAGACGTGGCTACTCCACAACCGATCATATTTTTACACTTAATGCTATCGTTGAAAAGTGTCTATCTAAGAAAGGAGGTAAACTCTATGCTTGTTTTGTAGATCTGAAGAAAGCATTTGATTCAGTTCAACGCCAACTTTTGTTCGATGTTTTATTGCAAAATAGAATACGTGGAAAATTTATGAATGCTGTAACTGCTATGTATAAATGTGTCACTTCTTGTGTGCGTATCGAAGATAAATTTACTAAGTATTTTCATTGTCCAGTTGGGTGTAAGGCAGGGTTGTATTTTGAGTCCAGTGTTGTTTTCTTTATTTATAAATGAAATTGCATCAAGTGTAAACAATAATGGGATGCATGGAATTCAGTTTCTACCGGTCTGGTAGATCTGTATCTGCTTTTGTTTGCAGATGATATTGTACTAATGTCTAACACTGCAGTTGGTCTGCAAAATCAAATTAATTTGTTGAATAATGCGTGCAAAGACTATTTCTGAATGTTAACACTGACAAGACTAAGGTCATGGTTTTTCGGAAGGGTGGCTTTTTGGGAAAACATGAAAAGTGGAATATTGATGGTGTGCAACTGGATATAGTTAACGAGTATAATTACCTGGGATTTGTATTTACAACGAAAATGAGTATAAATAGAGGAGTAGACGCCCTTGCAGTGAAAGGTAAGAGAGCATGTCTTGATTGCATCAGATATATTACGAAACTGAATGACATTTCAAAGAACTGTTTTTTTTTCAAATATTTGATGCGCAGGTACAGCCCGTTCTCCTTTATGCCTCTGAAATGTGGGGACTCCATAGACTTGATTCTGTTGAAAAAATACACTCGTTGGCTTGTAAGCGCTCTTTAAGTATACCCCTCACAGTACCAAACAAGTTTGCGCTTGGCGAACTGGGGCCCCTATCCTTTGTATGTAAATAGTGCAGTAAGATGCATTCGTTACTGGCTGAGGCTGACAAAGATGGAGGGGTATAGATTACCCA
>CM031620.1:9108868-9126368 GCA_018398815.1 Conus ventricosus | reverse complement strand
CACACACACACCCCACAAAACGAAACACGCACATCACCATCCAAAAACAAGGCGCGCGCGAGTGCGCTCTCTCTCTCCTCCTCTCTCTCTCTCTCTCTCCCCTCCCCCTTTTCCCCCTTCCTTTTCTCTCTCTTTTTCCCTCTCTCTCTCAAAATCACCCGTCTGAAATCACCTTGGGGGGGAAGACTTTAAAATGAAAGAACAAAAAACCAAACACACACACACACACACCCACACACACACACACCCCGCGCGCGCGCGGGGAAGCGCCCCGGCGCCCCGCGCGTAAAAGAGGGACAAAAAAGGGCTGAGGGGGAGTTGGGAAAAATTTAAGTGGGAAGAGGGGGGGCACATTATTCTCACATTCGTTATTCAAACTGGTACACCCCCTTTACGTTTGGTTTTTTCCATGGGCCCCTCAACTGTCTCTTCAAAAGTTGCAGATTTTGAAATTTTCCCGGGTCTTTTGGGGGCTAGAATCAATCCCCCGGAATGGTAAAAACGAAAACTCAGAAAAGAGAGAGAAAAAGAGAGAGAGAGAGAGGGGAGGGGGAGAGAGAAAAGAGAGATAGGGTTTTTAAAGTTTTGTAAGAAAAATTTTTTTAAATTTTGGGGGATTTTTGGGCCACGCAGGGGAAAACACTTTTTTTTTCCTTCCTGAAAAGGGAAGAGGATAGGGAAAACAGAAAACATTGATAAGAGACAGGGGAGAAAGAGAGAGGAGAGAGGAGAGAAAAGGGGAGAGAGAGGGGAGAGGGGAAAAGAGAGAGAGAGAGAAAGACCCCCCAGACAGACCGAAGAGAAAACCCAACATCGGGAAAGTTTGGGACAGACAGGCAAAAAGCGAAGAAAATTCACAAAAACACTTTCAGAGGGGTACGCCCCAGTAAACCATATGCATTCTTAAAAAACAAACAGCATTTTAAGAGGGAAAAGGGGAGACATCAATGGGGGGGGGAAACCCGGGGGGGGAAATTTTTGTTTTTTTTGTTTTTATACTGAAAACCGTCAGGTTTAACTTTGTTTTGTTGTTGTGGCCCGTGCGCCAATTTTTTAAAAACTGTTTTAATTTCATGTTTATGTTATTTGAAATTCCCCTGCATGAGGGATATAAATGGAGTTTTTGGGACAGGGATTGTTTTTCCTTCCCAAAATTTGTTATCTTAAAAAAACAAACCCCTTCTCTCTCTCTCTCCTCCCCTTTTCTCCTCCCCCCTCTCTCCCCTCTCTTTTTCCTCTCCTCTCTCTTCTCTCTCTCTTTTCTCTCTTCCCTCTCTCTCTCTTCTGTGTGAATGACCAACGGCGAGAAAAGCGAGGGGAAGAGGGCGAGAGACAAAACAGCAACAGAAACAGACAGACAGGCGGGACAGACAGACGGGACAGACGACAGCATTTCCGGGCAGAGAGGGGAGAGGAGAGAGAGAAAGAGAGGAGAGAGAGACAGAGAGACAGGGGACAGAGACAGAGGACAGGGGAGAGAACAGAGGGAGAAAAGAGAAATTTTTAAAAAGCAGTTTAAATAAATTTGACCCTGGGAAAACGGGAAAACTTCCATGTTAAGAGGGGGAGCTTCCCTTCTGATGCTGAAGTGAAGCAATAAAAAATAAGTTTTTCCCCGGAGATAACGCTCTGGGAATAATATGGTGATACTTTAAGAGAAAATAAAAAGCATCTTGTCAAGAACAAAAGGGGAAAAAATGAAAGTTGAACGGAAATGGGTTTTTTGTGTGTGTGTGTGTTTTGTGTTGTTGTTTTTTCTTTTTTTAAAACGTTTTTTCATTTTTAAGTGTTTTTGACGGGGAATTTGAGCGTTTACCGTAAAATGTGTAGTGTGGTAGTATGCTGCGTGCTTGCATTGTCGCGGCGCTGTGTGGATTTTGGTGTGGTGTTTTTTGGTGTGTGTGTGTGTTTTATGTGGGGTGTTGTATGTTGTTTGTGTGTGTGTGTGGTGTGTGTGTGGCGGCGGGGTGTGGTGTGTGTGTTTGTTTTGTGGGGTTGTGTGGGGGGGGGGTTTTTGTGGGGGGGGGGGTGTGGGGTTTTCCCTGTGTGGGTGCGGGGCGAGGGGTGGGGTGTGCCCCGGTGTGGTACTCCCTTGTGTGTTTGTGAGTGTGTGTGGGTGTGTGTGTGTGTGTGTGTGGGTGTGTTTTGTCCCGTGCGTGCTTTGGGGGTGTGTGTGTGTGGTGTGTGTGTGGTGTGTGTGTGTGGTGGGGTGTGTGTGTGTGAAAAATTTTTGGGAAATACAAACAAAGAAAAAAAACTTTAAAAAAAAAGCAATTTTTAACAAACAAACTGCAATATTTTAAACAAAAAGGTCTAAAATAGGGCCAAAAATTTTTAATAAAAACGACCGACTGGACTTATCTTTAAAATTTCTGAAAAAAATTTTCAAAAAAAAAACCCGGTTTTTGGGAAAAAATGCATCTAGAATTTTGATAGAGCGGGTTTTCAAAAAAGGGAAAAAAGGGTAAAAAATATGTTTTTGTTGTACAACTTTCAAAGCCCCGCAAAACCATTGGATGTTTTTTTTAAATTTTGGTTTTTAAAAGTTTTTAACCTAACCCCTGAAAGCATAAAACTTTTTTTGTGGTGCTTTGGGTTTTTTATTGACATTTTTTGTTTAAAATTTGTGAAATTTAAATGTTTTTTTTTTTAAATTTTTTTTTGAGCGTTTAAAAACATTTTAAATTGAAAAATTGGGCCCTTTTTTATTTTGGGAAAGCTTGTTGTTTTTATAAACTTTTCAAATTTTTTCAAAAGAAGCTTTTGTAATAAAGAAACCCTTCTTGTAAACTCAAAATAAGGGGAAAATACCCTTGGATTTAAAAGATTTTTTTGCACCTGCCCGGCAGTCCGATCAGCCCTTCTTTTCCAAGATATTGAAAATTTGAAGGGGAACCAACAAAAATAAAAACTGCGTTTCCCCCTTGATTTTAAGAAAAAGAAAAGAAACTTTAATGTCTGTGATAAATTTAAAGCCCTTTTTTTTGGTTTTGTTGATTCAAAAGCGGGGAAAACGAATTTAGAGTCTACACAAAAAAAGGGGCAAAATAAAAAAAATTTAAAATGGGGGTATCAATGAAAATAAATACCCAATTAAAATAGCTTTTAAATTTCACCCGTAAAAAATGGAGAAGCCCCTTTTCCAAGATAAAAAAGATTTCCCCAACTTTTAAAGGGGGGATGACAAAACCACAGCCTGCCTGATTGTCTAAAAAAGGGAACCATCAGTGAAGTTTTTTGGGATGACGGTTTAAAATTTTTTTCCATATGGGTTTCTAGCTTAAATTGCAAAAAACATTGATTTTATCAAATTTGGAAAATTTGGGGTATAGTTAAAATCAAACTTTGCCTTAAAAAGCCCCCCAGTTTGGGATAGGACTTTTTGGGAAAAGCCACTAATTACTTTTGTTTCGTGTTTTTTTTGTCAATTTTTTAAAAAGAAGAAAATGTAAAAATAGTTTTTTTAGTGGGATACTTTTTGCGGCGCTTAGGAAAAAAATTATGGGACCAAATTTTAAAAGTTCCTTTTTGGTTTAAATTTAGAATCGTAAACCCAATTTTAAATGTTTTTACACGGCTAATTTTCCTGATCATCAAGGGGCAAAACACCTGCTTCAGGGTAAGTTTCCTATAGGGAAAACCAAAGAAAAGGAACACAGGGCTTTTCTATATGCTTTAAATCTATGCTCTGCAGTTTTTTTTCAATAGTTATTTTGGAGCCCCAAAAAATTTTACCTTTTTGTGCAAAACAAAATTTTTGGGCTGCTAAACAGAGGACAAAGGGAATTTAGTGTATTTGTGCTAAACCCCGGGCTTTGTCTGTTTTGGGTTTTTTAAAATTTAAATGCTTTTTTTGTTGTTTTTACGCATTTTTCTTAAATGCGGGTTTCCCAAGAGATTTTTAGACGAAAAATAAACACCAAAAAATTTTAAAATTTTTGAAAGCGTATTTAATTTGGGGATTTTGTTAACTTTGAATTCGGAGCATTGTGAACAGATCCATTTGCACCAAATAACTTTCATGTGGGGTTTTTCGGGAGGTGAAAGTTTAAAACCCTTTTTCAGACAAAAAAACAGGGCCCAATATTATCTAGAAAATTTGGGATGTGCTCTTTTTAAAATTAAATTTCCCAGACCTTTTTGTTTTTTTAAATTTTTTAAAGAAACTTTCCCTTTCCAAAAAACGGGATTTTAACCCGGCAAAATGAATAAAGTTATTTTTTTTGGAAATAAATTTTGGTAAAACGAAAATTTAGGATATTAAATAAAATAGGGAAAAATTACAGACCCTTGGGGGATACCCATATAAAGGAATCTTTTAGAGGAATAAATGTGCCCAAATTCTTGTTTTTTTTACTTTTTTTGGGCCAAGAATTTTTTAAACTTAGCTTTGGATTTACCGGGAAAGCCCAACCTTTTTTAAAATTGTATAGTAATCTTTATGCCAAACCTGATCGTAGCCTTATTTATATCAAAATGTGGAAAAGAACATTTTGTTTTTGGCAAATTGATGTTTGATTTGAGTTTTTAATGTACTAAATGATCAATTTTGGGGATTCCCTTTTCCTGAACCACCCTTTTTTACAGGGAAAATCCCACTTTTTTTCGAAATGAAAACCCTTCGTTTTAAAAAACAATTTGCTCCTTTTTAAATTTATATTTTTGAGTTGTCAAAGATAGGTCTATAACTTTTAAAAACGTGTACGGGTTTGCCCGGTTTAAAATAGGGATACAATTGAATCTTCCATAGGTGGGATTTTTCCCTTTCAACCGCTTTTACAAATAATTTCTGTGAAAAAAATAACAAAAATTTTTGGGGGGAAGATTTTTTAAACAACTCTTTGGAAGTGGCACCCAGACCAAGGAAGTTTTCTTGGCCCTTAAGGAAATAAACAGTTTGCGGGACAGTAATTCTTAAAAAAAGAAATTTCGCATTCAAGTAGTGATCATTTTTTTTCTCAGGGTCTTTTGTATCCCATTTTGGATTGTTTTTCCCCTCAAAGTTCTGCATTTTTCGAAAACTTTTTGTAAGACTATTCTTTAAAAAGGGTGTCAGCAAATCCCTAGCTATTTGATATTTGAAGGAAATTTTTTCCCCAAAACCTAAAAAAATGGATTTCTGGTAAAAGGAACCCCCATTTTTCTTTTCCCGGGATCTTTTTCCAAATTTTACTTTTTCTTTATGGTCAATTTATTAAAAAAAAAACTTTTGACCAATAGTTGTTTTTACACTTTCTAAACTCTGTTTTTTTGGTTTTTTTAGCAGTTTTGACGGGAAAACCAGCCTTTCACTTTTTTAATTTTAGCAAAACGATTTAAAAGGGTTTTTTTCTTGTTTTTTCTACAGCATTTTTACATGAAACTGTCCACCAAACTTTTCCCCAAAAGTTTTGAAGGGGTTTGACACATTCATTTTGGGGAAATTGGGTTTGGGCCCGCAGCATTTAAAACTGCCTCTGTTTAAAAAAAATAAAATAATTCAAAAGTCCCGATTTTTTCAAGAAACTAAATCGAAAAACCTTTTTTAAAAACCCAGATTCAAATTTGGGCCCCGTCAGCTCGTTTATAAACAAATTTTTGAATTTTAAACCTTTACATCATTGTGCTTTAAATTCAAAACCCAAACGTAAGGTTAATGAATTAAAATCCTTCCCAAAGTGTTATCGTTTTAAAATTGGGCCCCTTGCAGCTGGAACTAACTTTTGGAAAAGAATTTAAGTCAGATCAAATTTTGGGTGGTTTTGGCTGGGAAAATCTGGCCCGTCTTTGTAACCCTTCCCGTCAATTTTAAAAAAAAAAAGTGGAGGGAAAAAGAAAATTCTCCACCAAACGAAATTTGAGGTTTCTTTGATGCAAGATAGATCCCAAAAAGGAGCAAGTTCGTTTAAAATTCCCCCCTATTAACCATTTATCATTTGTAGTATTAAAGAACGTACCAGTCAGAAAAACAATCAAAATCCCCTTTTTTAAATACACTAAAATAATTTAAAAATAACGATTTGTCGAATTTGGGGCCCCGCCTGCACAAGAAAACAAGTTTGTTGGTTGGGGTGTGTGTGCGTGGGGTGTGTGTTGTGGTTGGGGTGTGTTGGTGTGTGTGTGTGGTGGTGTGTGTGGTGTGTGTGTTTGCGTGCGGCGTGCGTGGGGTGCGTGCGTGGGGCTGCGTGCATGCGAAAGTGCGTGCGTGGGGGTGGTGGGTTGGGTGGGTGTTTTGGTGTGTGGTGCGCCGGGGGTTTGTGTGTGTTTTGGGGTGTGTGTGTGTGTGGTGTTTTGTGTGTGTGTTTGAAAATTTTACTCTAATAAACGTTATTTTGTTCTTATGGACTTATCCATCATAAAATTTCAAGAAAAGGGTACTATTTGCACTTTAAAAATGTGGTTTTTTTTTACTACACAACGGGAAAAACCCGGGCCATGATGGTTGGGGACTGATGGGAACATCTAAATGGGAAATTTTTCAAATCTTTTTAATTTTTTCCTTTCAGTTTTATTTCATTCCCCTCTCTCCCCCTCTCTCCTTTTCTTCCCCTCTCTCTCTCTCTTTTCCTTTACCCCTCCCCTCTTCTCTCCCCTCCTCTTTTCCCCACTCACTCTCTCTCTCTCATCTCTCTCTACTCTCTCTCTCTCCCCTCCTTTTCTCTCTCTCCTCTTTTCTCTCTCCTTTTTATCTTTTCCCCCCAAACTCCTAACTCTTTAAAAACACTCCTCCTCATTTTTCCCCGTGGAAAAAAAACCACACACACACACACACACACACACACACACACAAACCCACAACCCCACACAACACACCCGCGCGCCGCGCGCGACACCCACACCCCACACACACATTTCACCCCACACGCCTACACTCTAGTCGCACGCACGCACCCCACACACACACACACACACACACACACCCAACACACAAAAACACACACAACCCACACAAAACCACACAAAACACACACACACGTACGCACGCCGCGCGCACGCACGTACACACAAAAAACCCCACACACACACCACCCCACACACACACCACACAACAACACACACACAAAACACACACACCACACAAACTACACACCCACGCAAAAACCATGGGACGCACCCCCACACACAACCCCACAAAACACACACACACCAAAACACACCAAAACACACACAATACACACAACACCCCACACAACACAACACACCCACACACCCCACACACACACACACACACACACGAGGGGGAAAGAGAGAGAAAGAGAGAAGAGAAGAGGGGAGAGAAGGGGAAAAGAGGGGAGAGGGGAAAAGGGGGATGGTTTCTGGGGAGAGAGTGGACGGAGAAGGCAGGGGAGCGGGACGTGATGTTTTACCCAAATGGCGCAATTTCCCCATGGAACTTTTCCCAGCGCGCACTTTCCCCGGTGCCCCCGAACGTCCCCTTTCCCAGTGAAGACTGGCAAAATTTTTTGGGGAAAATCCTCACCGGGGAACCTACAAAAAACACATGAGGGGAAAAGAGGGGAAAAGGGGAGAGAGAAAAGGGGGGGAGGAGAGAGAGAGGAAGAGAAAGAGAGAAGAGCTTGTAACGATTTAAAAAAATTTGAAAAACTTTTCAATGCCGAGAAAATACTAATCTTTTTTATTTTGGGCCCTTTAGACGTCGAGAAGCAAGCGAGCGGGGCGAGCGAGCGAGAGAGAAGAGAGAGAGAAGGGGGGGAGAGGAGAAAAGAAAAGGAGAGGGGAGGGGAGAGAAGAGAAGATTTGGGTTCGGAAATTTGGATTCGGGTGATTTTTTCCATAGGGCCCAGGCCCCCCTTTTGAAGGGGTATGGAAATAGAAAAATTTGGGAAAAAAAGTAGGACAAGCCAAAAATTTTTCCAAAAATTAAACAAAAACTTTTTTAAATTTTAAGAGGGACCTTTTCTCAAAATTTAAATTTTTTTATACAAAAAATTTAAGAAAAAAATTTTTTAAAATCTATTGTTTAAAAGGGGCGACTTTTAATTTGGGGGAACTAAAAAAAGGGGAAACTTTTCTGTAGAAAATTTTGGCTTAAACAGTTCATTTCAATTTTCCCTGAGGGCTGGACAACAAAGGGAAAAAGTGGCATCTCAATTTTTTTGTACACTTTCCGAGAGGAAAAGCCAAACATTTTCCCCAACACGGTTTGGGGGAACAAATTTATGTTTCTCTAAATCGGTTTTTCCAAGTCAAATTTTTTCAATTTGTATTTTTAAATTTTCAAACCCCTTTCTAAAGTTATAAAAGGGTTTCAGGGTCATTAAAACCAAACCGCTGTTTAAAAAAACCTTTAAAAATTTTCCTTTATGAAACCAATTTTTTTCCCAAAGGGGATCAACAAAACGTTGACGAAAACAACTTTTTAAATGTTTTTAAAAAATTTTCCAAAACCCTGATTCCCGCCATGCAAAAACCCCAAAAAATATTCAAAAAAACAAAATACGAATTTTTTAGCCCAGTTGTGTTTTTCCCCTGAAAAAAGATCTTTAAAAAATTTTTTAACTTTTTTAAAGGGATTAAAGTTCTCTTCCATAGGGGGTAAATTAAGCCCGTATCGGGGCATTTAAGGGCAGAAAAAAATTTAAGGAAACCTATTCGTCCACCAAACACAAGCATTAGGCGTTTCCTCCCTTTTCACCTAGAAATTTTTTAAAAGGGGAAAAAAAAAGCCAGATTCCAAAAGGATTGCAGCCCTTAACCAAAACCCCTTTAATTTCCCTTTCCCTACTGTCAATTGGGTGCACTTGACAAACGAAAAGCTTGAAAAACCCATTAAAGGAAGTATTTTTTAAAAAAATTTAAATTTTTCATAATCCAAAAAAAGGGAAAAATTTTTGGGCCCTTTCTACAAAAATCCTTGCAAGCACTAACAAAACTTAGACGATTTGGAAAAATTTTAACCCCCAAATATCATAAGGCTTTTACAAAAGGGATTTGGGGGGGATTAATTTTATACCCTCGTTCTCTTTCACTCAAAAAACCACCCTTTAAGAAAAAACAATAATGTTACTTTTTGATAAAATTTAAATTTCAGCTGGAGAGATGCAGTTAGCTGTGTAAGCTATTCATTGTTTTTGTTTAACCCTTTATTTTTCCTTTTGATAATTTAAAATCACGTCATCCCGCCAAGTAAAAAAAAAACAAATTGAGGCATAGAAGTTTAAAAACCCCCCGTGCTCCCGGGTTTTTTAATTAAACCCCAATTGCTACTCGTTAATTAACAGGAAAAAAAAATGGAAAATACAGGGAACGCCCCGTTTTAAAAACCCCCCGGGTGGAAAAAATTGAAATAATCTGTGGGAAATTTTGCTCCGCAACGAAAAATTTTGCTTTTACCTCATTGATACATACTTCTAATACATCGTAAGTTTTCCCTTAAAACCGTTTTTACCATAAAATTTGGGCCCAAAAGGGGATTTCCCATTAATGGAATCAAAAGCTTTTTCAAAATCAATGAAAGTACAAAAAATTTTCGATTAAAAAGGAACTGTTTTTGAACTAAAGCCAACAAAAGGGGAACATGGGAAACAACATTCGAAAAACCCTTTTAAACCCACTTGATAATCACCCGAAAAATTTTTTTTCCCCCAATCCCTTTGCAGTCTGTTAATTTTAAAAATCTTTCCCAAAAAAGTTACAAAAATTTTTTACTAAGAGAAATTTCCCCCCCGTAAATTTTTGGATCATTCGGGATCACTTTTTTTTAAAAATTGGGACAAAATTTTTGATTTTGGGCCAAATTTTCTGGGGAAAACACCCTCATTAAATAATTTGTGAATAATTTTTAGGGCGAACTGCACTACAATTGGGGAGAAGAAATTTTTTAAAAAGCTCTCCCAAGAATTTCCCTCAACCGGGGTTCCTTTTTCGATTTTTTTAAAAATTTTTTAAATTTCAAGTAATACTTCTCTTCAAATAAAAGGAGCGATTCATATAACTATCAAGTCATCATCAAACACCTCTTTATCTAATTGAAATCCCTCGTTGGATTGAAACAAAAGCTTGAAAATGTTTGGGAAAACCCCAAAAACTATTGAATGTTTTTTTTTCTACGCTGTTTTTTTTTGGTTTAATCCTGTTGGGCAAAATCCCAAAAAATCTTTTGAGACTTTATAGAGGGAACAAGGGTTATCTAATTTTTGAAATTTATGAACTCTTTTTTCCTTTTTTCTTTAATAAAAGCTTAAATTCCCCGCCCAGCTATCACATAAGCCTGTCTGTGTCCCAAAAGAAAGGCCAAAATTCTCAAACGCCCCTGGTTTTTTCATTTTTTAACAAACATTCTTTTTCATAACCCGTCTTTTGAGCTCCTTTTTTTCATAACGGCACCCCGTTTTTTTTTACATTTTGGCCCCTTTTAAATTTAAAAATTCGTTAAACGAAATTTTGACCCGTTTTAAAAATCAGAACAATTAAAAAATTTTGGCAATATCAATTTTTTTTCTTGAATTTTCATTATCTAATTTTATCACTAAAAACGAAACATTCATCATTCCCCCAAAAAATTTTTTCTAGGTATAATTTGCATCCCTTCACCAATTTCTACCAAATTTTCCCCAATTTGGGGCCCGCAATTTGAAAAGACAGGGGGGAAAAAGGTCAGAATTTACGTTTTCCAAAAAATTCAGTTCACATCTATCATACCCAAGAGCAAAAAATTCATTGACAAAATAAAATTTAACGTTTACAAATGCAACCAATTCAGAAACGTTCGTTTTTTAGCAACCATTTTGGTTTTGCCTTTAATACGCCATTTAAAAAATTGGACAAGTTCAAAACAGTGCCCCAAAGTTTAAAATAACTTTTCCCCAAAAATTTTTTACGTTTTTCTTGAGAAAAAACGGTTTAATGTTGGGCGGAATGGGTGTTAAATGCGCTTAAAAAAAACCCCCCAGCCAAAATTCTTTCGAAACTTTTGGAAGGGTTTTAAATGTTCAGAAACACCATTCAGAATAGACATATAAAATCATTTGTTAACAAAAAAAAACAGTCAAAAAAATTTTTTCAAGTAAACAAACACCATTATCTAAGTCAAAATGAACAATTTAAAAAAGGGGGCCCTTTTGGTGGAAAAATACGAACAAACATACAAGATATCCTTTTTGGGTTCAAACACAATTTTTTTTAATCAAAACCAACAAAATTTGGACAATTCCCCTTTTAAAATGATTTTAAAATTTGGGGGAAGCTCAATTTTTTTTAGTAGACCAAAAACCCCGCCCCCCGTATCTTTTTCCCTTTTTTTTAAATTTGGGCAGCCCCGGTTTTTCTAATAATTTATAACCCGAAAATGGGGTCATCACGGCAAAACTTCAAAATTTTCAATTAAACAGATAAATTCAAACTCACCAAAGAATAAAAAAAAACCCGGGGTCCTTTAAAATTTTAAAAATCAAACCATTTACGTTTCCAAAATCAGAAAAAAAACCCGAAAAAATGGGACAATTGGGCAACGAAAAATTCGTCTTTTTGCTTACAAAGCGCAACGCGGTTTCCAGCTCCGCGCGGCCCCTGACACACAGAACCCCGTTTTACGCTCCGGTTTTCCGGGTTTACAGTTTTCCCCGCGTGAGAGAAGAGGAGAGAGAGAGATTGGGGAGAGAGAGAGGCATGTGTTTACCCCCATATATGCCATGTTTCCAACCCCCACCTCATCGCAATTTAAAATTTTGATTACCCCCCCCCTTTTCCCCTCTCTCCCCCCCCCCCCCCCCCTTTTCCTCTTTTCTCTGATGGACTCACACACAACACACACACACCACAACACACACACACACACACACCACACACACACACAACCCCCACAGGCCCACGCACGCAGCACGCACGCCCGACGCACGCACGCACACACACACACACACCCCACACACACACACACACACACACACACACACCACGCAAGAGAGGGCAAGAGAGAGAGAGGGGAGGGGGAAAGGGGAAAAGAGAGAGAGAGAGGAGAGAGAGAAAGGAAGAGAGGAGGGGAGGTAAGTGATTGGGAAGGCAGGGTGGGTGGGGGGGGGAGAGGGTTTTGGGAAAGGGAAAGGGGGGGGGGCACGTGATGGGTTTACCAGTGGCGCATTCCACATGGAACATTCTCCCGGGCGCTGCACTTCCCGGTGCCCCGAACTGTCCCTTCCGAGTTGCAGACTGCTAATTTCCCGGGGCATTGGGGGTGAATCCCCCACGGAAAGTTACAAGGGCTTCACTGGACAGAGGGGAGGAAAAGAGAGAAGAGAGAAAAAAGGAGAGAGGGGAGAGAAAGAAAAAAGTGAGAGAGAGGTTTAGTGGGGGAGTGAATGAAAGAAAGAAAAAAGATGGGGGGGGGGGGAAGAGATAGACACAAAAGAAGAAAAGATAGAAATAACTTTTGAAAAAAAGTTTGAACCTTTGCAAAGCCCTAGGAAAAACCCCCCGATCTTTCAAAAAGAGAGAGAGAGAGAGAAAAGAGGGGAGAGAGAGAGGGGAGAAAAGAGGGGGAGAGAGAGAGAGAGAGAGAAATAGAGAGATTTAAAAAGGAAAAGGGGAGGGGAGCGAGCAATTTAATGTTGAAGTAAAATTTTTGGGCAATTTTTCAAAGCCCTTGAAAACACAGAATTTTCAGGCTTGAAGCAAGGAGAGACAGGGGGGGGGGGGGGGGGGGGGGGGGGGAAAATACAGGGCAGACAGAGGAGAGAAAATTTTGCCTGTTCGTAAGAATTTAGAAAGGGAAAAAAGGGAAATTTGTTTTTCAGCCACAGATACAGATACAGGGCAAAAAGATTACAGGACAAAACCAATGCATTTCGGGTCTTCTTCAGGCAAAAACAAACAAGGGGAAAAAACAGTGGAAAAAAGAACGGGGAAACCACGTAGCAAGGTTTTGTTACACTTTCGGTAAAAGAAAGTAAAGACCCGAGACGGTTGCTTCCCTTAGTCATTTGCCGAAAATGCCCTTTGCTATGGTAAAGCCCCCAAACCCTAACACCTATACTTCAAGGGCGATTGCGTCCTTGACACAGCTAAAACCCCACGATATATTGATTTGTAGAGTCCAACTGCTAACTCACGCACATCAACCCCCCAAAAATCGTCATTGAAGGTCGGTTTTAAAAAATTACTGAGTAGGTGGCGGTGTTGTAGTGCACAAAAAAAAAGATCACTGGGCACTCCCGATCCAGACGGGTTATTTCGTCTCCCAAAAATGCCAAGTTGCGAATGTTGTATTTTTATTACGATTGTTTGGACAAATTTGTCGACAGATCAATTTTCAACTTTTGGAGATGGATTCGCTGTACTTGGCCTCAGTGTCGAAGGTTGGATCAAGTCTACGACCCCCGTGCGACAGCAGTTTTCCGTTGAGTACACTCTGGGGTTTTCCCGAGTCAAGCTGTAGCTTCTTTTTTCTGTATGATAGCATTCCAACGTGATTGTGTCTTGATGGCTGTTCTAATAGTCGTTTCTTTTTTTTGTATCATAGTGGACTGTTTAATCCATTATTTTTTGGAACCAGTTCCCCACCTCCTCGTGGTGTTTCCTGGTGGTCCTTCGTTCGTAAGACTGACTAAAGTTAACATTACTTTTGCTTTAACTTAGTCCGTTTTATAGCTCGAACGATCAGCGGACGGGGAAAACAGTCATTCCAGTAATATCATGATGCTCTGATGAACATGATTTTTTCTTTTTTGCGCAAAAATATAACCTTCCAGTTTCGTTTACACGGTCGATGGTTTAAAAAAAAATATTTAGATTTTTTTTTTAATTTGACAGACAGACGTATAAATTAGCGTGCATGTGCTTTCATCGCCCTTAAGCGTTTTCTTACGAGCACATACGATCTCACGATGCATTCACCGACCATTTGTGTCATACGCTTGCCCCTAAGAGGTTTTAATAGCAATGTGGAAATCAGTAATGATCAGCTATTATGGGTTTAGCCAGTACAGTTCAAGTGAGCCCGCTGTTGGTTTTTTGTTTGTTTTGTGTTGTCACCCTTAGGAGACGGTTGTAAATAAAACAACCAAACAAACAAAGACACCTATTAACCCCCAAATCTCATTCTTTAACTAGTAATGAACCGGGCTAAGGAGTCAGTCATGTTCAGCTATATGGGTTTAGTAAAGGGACAGTTCGGTCTTTCAAGGAGCTGACTGCCTTTTTCATCCCGTGATGTCACCCTTGGAGACGGCCTAATCAAAACGATCGCTTAAACCAGTCTGTCATTTGTTTACATTTTTTTTTTACAGCTGATTGTACACTCGTGATGCAATCGCCCCTAGGGTCTATGAATAGGGAAGTCACATCAATCTCGCGATGTCATCAGCGAGCTCTGGCATGTGATTCGTCCCTAAGGCGCTGACGTCATCTCTGCACCTTCTCCTGCACCTGCTTTAAGGTGTGAGAAGTCCTGTCCTTACTACTACTAGCCCAGTTGTGTTTTCTGTAGAATCAAGATCATAAAGCATATTATAAGCTTTACGAGGTATTATGTTCTCTTCCATATGGAGTAAATTAAGCCAGTATCGGATGCATTTAAGGGCAGAAACAATATATATAGGAAACCTATTCGTCTCACCATACACAGATCATTAGGCGTCCGTCTATCTACACCTAGAAATTTTTTTAATGCGAAAAGATGCACAGATTCACAATGGATTGCAGCGTTATCTAATCCCATAATTCGATCCGTACATGTGCAATTGGCTGCACTTGACTATCGAACAGCTTGCAGAACACATGAAAGGACGTATTGTTGAAAACATGTAACTTTTTCATAATACAAAACGAAACATTTTTGGCCTTGCTAGCAAGATCCTTGCAAGCACTAACAAAACTCAGACGAGTAGAGAAAGTATACCCAAATATCTATAGGCATTCACAACAGGCATGGGAGCATTATTATATACCCATCGTTCTCTTGCACTCAAATAACCACCCTTACGAAAACAATAATGTTACTTTTAGTAAATTAACTTTCAGCTGGAGAGATGCAGCTGAGCTGTGTAAGCTATTCAGTTGTGTCTGTAAACCAATGATTGTCTCTGATATCAAAATCACGTCATCAGCCAGTAACAGAATAAACAATTCGAGCGCATCAGAAGTCAACAACCCCCGTGTCTCCCGTTATTAATTACCTCAATTGCTAGCTCGTTAATGAACAGTGAAAATAAAACTGGACTACAGGCATCGCCTGTTTAACCCCCGGCTGAACAATTGATATAATCTGTGAATTTAGCTCCGCAACGAACTTTAGCTTTCACCTCATTGTACATACTTCTAATACATCTGTAAAGTTTACCCTTAATACCGTTTTTACTCATAATTGGCCAAAGGAGATTTCTATTAATGGAATCAAAAGCTTTTTCAAAATCAATGAAAGCTACATATAATTTTCGATTAAAAGAGAACTGTTTTGAACTAAAGCCAACAAGGTGAACATGTGATCAACAGTCGAATAACCCTTTTTAAACCCAGCTTGATAATCACCGTAATATTTTTATCCTCAATCCATTCTTGCAGTCATGTTATTAATTATATCCCAAACATTTACTACTAATGTTACTAAGAGAAATACCCTGTAATTGTTTGGTATCATTCGCATCACCTTTTTTAAAATTGGCACAATATTGATTCTGTCCAACTGTCTGGGAAACACACCATCATTAAATAATTTGTTGAATAATTTCAGACAGAACTGCACTACATGGGCAGAAGAATTTTTAAATAGCTCTCCAATGATTCCATCAGGACCGGCTGCCTTGCGATTTTTTAATTTTTAATTGCAAGTAATACTTCCTCTTCACTAATGGAGCGATTCATATAACTATCAGAGTCATCATCAAACACCTCTTGATCTAATTGAATATCATCGTTGGATTGTAACAATGCTTGAAAATGTTGAAACCACAAATCTATTGTAATGTTATTTCTACGCTGTTTTCTTTGTGGTGATATCTGTGGAAACATCCCAAAACTCTTTCTGAGACTTTATAGATGTAACAAGCTTATCTATTATTGATTTATTGAACTCTTTCTCTTTTCTCTTTAATAAATGCTTATATTCACGCCTAGCTATCACATATGCAGTCCTGTCTGTGTCTTCCAACGAACGGCCACTAATTCTCAACAGCCTCCTGGTCTTTCTTTTCTCAACAAGACATTCTTGGTCATACCAGTCTTTTGACGCTCTTTCTTTCATAACGTGCACACGTTTTTTCATACATTCGGCGCTTTCAATTAAACATTCGTTAAAAGTTTTAGAGCATTGTTTATATCAGAATCAATTAAACTTATGGCAATATCAAGTTTTCTACTTGAATTTTCATTATCTAATGTATCACTAAACAACGAGGAGCATTCATCATTCCAAACAATTTTTTCTAAGGTATAATCTTGCATCTCTTCACCAATTTTCTACCAAGTTTCCCAATGGGGCAGAGCAATTGAAAAGACAGCGGAAAATGGTCAGAATCTATACGTTCCAAAATATTCAGTTCACATCTATCATACCAAAGAGCAAAAAGTTCCATTCGACAAAATAAAATAATCGTTTACACTGCAACAGATTCAGAAACGTACGTATAGCAACCATTTTGGTCGCCTTTACATACGCCATTTAAAATTGACAAGTTCAAAGCAGTGCACATGTTTAATAATAACTTCCCATAATTATTTACAGTCTTATCTTGAGAACATCGGTTAATGTTGACGGAATGGCTATCATACTGCGCTTCAAAAACATCACACCCAGCAAAGTTCTGCGAAACATCAGAAGTTCTACTGTTCAGATCACCATTCAGAATGACATATACATCATTGTTAACAAAAGATCAGTCAAACATTCTTCAAGTAAACTAACACCATTATCTAAGTCAAAATGAACATAAAACGGGGAACCTTCTGGTGGAATATACGAACAAACATACAAGATATCCTTTTCTGATTCAAACAACATTTTATCAATCAAGAACACAGACAAATTAGGACAATTCACTTCAACTGATTTCACATATGGGGTAGCTCATTCTTTAGTAGACAAACCACGCCTCCCGATCTTCTTCCCTTTTTTGAAAATTTGACAGCAGGTTTACTGAATACTTTATAACCAGTAAGTAGATCATCACGGCAATCTTCAATGAATGTTTCAATTAAACAGATAAATTCAAACTCACACAGAAATGAAACAAAACTGGGATCTCTAAATTTAGACATCAAACCATTTACGTTCCAAGTCAGAAAGGAAAAGATTTATGTACAATTGAACACGAAAAATTCGTCTTATGCTTACACGCGCAACGCGTTGCCAGCTCCGCGCGGCACTGACACACAGAACACCGTTTGACGCTCCGGTCTCCGATGACAGTGTCGCGCGTGAGAGAGAGAGAGAGAGAGAGAGAGAGAGTAAGAGAGAGAGAGAGAGAGAGATGCATGTGTTTATCCCTATATGCCAATGTTACCAACCCCACCTCATCGCAATAACTTCTGATTACCCCCCTCTCTCTCTCTCTCTCCCCCCCCCCTCCTCTCT